>CM038793.1:250389394-250931802 GCA_021764765.1 Vicia sativa
GATCTGATTCGTCCATCCAGTCAATTGGGGTCCACGCGTGGCTGACTCAGTTTGAAACATAATCAGGACGCGTCATCATTTATATGTTATCGTTTTCAGCTTTCTAAACATCAAACGCCACTTGTCCCAGTGGTTAAGGCGCTTCCTGTGCAAAGATACTCTCCCATGTCTCCAGTTCGAATCCTGCTTGCACCGGTTTTGTTTTCCTTTTCCAAACTTCAAACTTTTCATATTATTTTCTATTTTCTATTTTTATTTAATATTTTCATGTTATTTAATTTCTTTTCACAATTTTATTTCTGCATTAAAAACTCATCAAAAAATAATTTTCTTTTTGCATTTATTTTCAGAAAATCTTTATTTAATTTAATAAATCAAAAAACATATTTTTGCATGCATATTTATTTTTATTTGTAATTTTGCATTTAAATCATTGTTAATTCATTTTTAATTATTAAATTGCATCTAAAAAATCCTAAAAAATTATTTTAACTTATTTATCTTATTTCCAGCATATAATAATTTTTCCATATAAAAATTGCATTTTTTCTAACATTTTCTCTTATTTCGATTTCATCATATTTTCCGATTTCTCATTCGTTTGAGTTCTTCCAATTCGGACGTTTCTTTACTATTTACATTTTATTTTCCAATAATGTAGCGTATATGGAATGTAATAGTTTAATTTAGGATTTTACTTTTCATTTTAAATTATGTATCGCCCCAAGCCTTGTAATAGCGTGGATTTACCTTTCACTTTACATTCCGCATTTTACTTTCCGCACCCTATAAATTGCTAGTAATTAGGCGTGTATGGCAAGACTAAAATTGAACATAGCCCACTAATTTTCAAGATAAAATATAAAAATCAACACACTTCTTTCACACGCACCCGGGTAATTCTCTCGATGCCTTCGATTCAAAATGGTCATGTCCCTCGAGCGTAGAGGTATTCTAGCACCGTTGCCTTCAAAACAAATCATCATAGTCCCTTCGATACAAAGATCATAAGACCCACAATGTCGCCTCCGAATACATGATCTCGACCCTCGATTGTCGCCTACGAAAATGATGATAGTCCCTTGAATGTGCTAGGATACTTCCTGAAGTTGCTTTCTATGACCATCCGATGTCCCTTCGAATGTCCGGCTTACATCCAGCGAATGGAGCTACCTACCAACTAATGGTGCGGCTGGCTATTCTAAAGGAATGTAAAGTACAACAAAGCGACCAATTAAAGTGGGTAAATAAGTCTTTTAGTTGCTTGCTCTAAAAATCAAATGCTTTTCACACCACACTCTTTTCAAAGTTCAATTTCTTTTCAAAAGCGAAACATTTCCAAACACTTTGTATACACTCCTACATGAGTCATTACAAAGTCAAGCGAAATGCCCTTTTCAAAACATTTTTTGTCAAACACACGAAAGCAATTTTAAAAAGTGATCTAGAGCAACTAAGAGCCGTAGATAACTACGGATGGAAAGGGCTAATACCTTCCCTTTTCATAACCATTCTCCGAACTCGAGAATCTAACGAAGGTCTTTTTACATTACTTTTACCTTCCCTTAATTGGATAAAAATAAAAGTCGGTGGCGACTCTTGCTATCCGCACATTTGGATACAAAAATCCTACAAAGTCAGTTCACCGTTGTTGTACCCCAAAATTTACCCTCTTCATTTTTTTTATAAATAATTGGCTAACACTTAATTAATAGATGCATCGCATACATATCATTCATGCATTGATCATGGGTTCGAGATTTTCCAATCGTATGAATCATCAATTCTCAAGAAGAGTTTGTTTCTCAAAGTTGAATATTTGAGGTTACATCGAATTGGGCGTCATTTCAATACATAGCGTGTCGAAGCTTGATTATTATCTCTCAGTTTTGGTATTTTGACCGTCTATCGGTGGATCTTGATTACAATTTCAAGCTACGATGTGTTGTGGTCGGATATTTGAACCGGTGATTTTATGGCCTTAGTGAGTTGTGAAGCATTGGTATTTGGCTTATCGATCTCGCGATTTATCGGAAAATCAAACGAGCGATAAAATGATATTTGAGCGCGTGTATCAGAAAGTCAACAAAAAGTCAAAGTTTGACCGGGCGGAATTTCGGGTCAAAATTGTGGTCAAAAGTCGACATTCGAGAAAATGCAGTCATTTGTCGGGAAAAGTCGAAAGAATCGGGTAAAAATGAGGTTTCTTGCATTTTAAGTAATTTTAGACTTAGAAAAATTTTCTAAGTTTAAGGTACTTTGTGTTCACGGATCCATATTGCCGCAACCGTATCTTGCCCGTCTATGGTCAGAAGTTTGTGAATTGATAGTCGTTGGAAAGAGCGCATTTCGTACTCCGACTTTGTCACTATGAAGATTTTTCGAAATGCGGTTTGAGTTATCTGACACGAAATTTGAAGTTCATAACTTTTGAAGTTTTACACTTAGTAAAATTTTGAGTGTTTTTAATGTGTTCAAGTACTCGACTTCAAAGGCAATTTACACGTGTTTCGAGGCGTCGACTCGAATTAAGTTCAACATCAAAGTTGCTCATTTAATGGCAATCTACAACTTTCTGAAGAAATCGAATCCATTCGGAAGCGAATAAAAATTACAGACTCGGAGATTCGATTTATCATCTCTCAAAATTCAACACTTAGAAAAATGTGAAGTGTTTGTTTCTATGCTTTTCTGACATCTTGAGTCGATTATGTCATAGTTCGTGGCTCGAATCGAAAAATATTCAACTGAAAAATTGTTCATCTCACGGCGATATAAAACATTGTTGAAGGATTCGAATTCGTTCGGGACTCGGATCGGAAGTTATAAAGCTCGGAAAATAAGAACGCATTATGTTTGTTAAATTCGAGTATTTTTGTACACATGTTCGGGCTGTTTTCGTCAATGATTGATCGCCGCGAAGAAATTCCGAACACGAGTTTGAGTTCGTAATTCCATCTACAAGTTCCGTTTATAAACTTTTCCGTTTGGACGTCGAATGGGAGATCGGAACGCCGTAAGTGATGACATGAAGTTGTTAAAATGCAAGACAGCACATGCAATTTTTGCCATGGTCAAGGCGCGTTTCATCGAGCGGTTGGCGTGCGTATGTTGGGGCTGTTTTCGTTGATTCGATTACCGCGCGGAAAAACTCCTAACATGAAAGTTGCAGATTGCCATGCACTCTACAATTTTGTTTAGAAACTTTTCGTTTGGACGTCGGACAAAAGATACGGGCGCCATAAGTGAAGACTTGAAGTTGGAAAAGCGCTACATGTTGTGTGCAATACTTGCCCAGCCAGGCCAAGCATTTCATCGACGATCACGGTATAATTTTCAAACACTTTTTATTCGATGATTAAGGCCTCATTCGAATTTTGTCGAACTAAAGTTGTTGTATCACACGCTCTTTCCAACGATCACGGGTTTGTATCGTTTGATCGAGTATCGAGAGGTTACGGATCCGTGGCCGGTGTACATGGATTGAGTGTTAAACTCGATGCTTAGAAATTTTGCAAACATGCGGTCGACGTGTCGGCGTAACCGAAGCTAATTATGGCGAGCTTACAATTGATTCCTCATCGAGTGCTCAACATCAATGTTGTTCTACCAATCGCTCTTGATTCAGCGTTGGTTGTATCAATCGGGCTACTACACATCAAGATGGAAGCATCTAAAGTAGCTAGCATGTGTTGATTTTCTTGAGTAAACCAGGTTTATGATAATGTGACATGAGTTTTCCATAACTAGCCATACGATGCGTCTTCCATTTTTTCTTCGATACAATTCTCATCATTTTTTGACACCATCTCATAAAGACTTCTTTTCTTTTCTCTAACAAAAACAAAAACCATACAAAAACCATTCACTCTCATTTTCAATGGACTCTCATTTTTTTCCATTCTCCTTCACCATTGCTAACGAGGCGTTTTCTAACAACACCTCATCATCATCACCTTCACCATTCTTTTCTTGAATTCATTTTCCACTCTGCCATTTTCTTTCTCTCTTAACAAACCATCATCACGGCAACACTCATTTTCTCTCTCGCCTCTCATCACTTCTTCTCCTTCTCACCTCAAGCATCATCACCATTTTCTTATTATTCTTCTCCATAACGAGAACTCTCGCTGCCATTTTCTTCCCCTCGCCAATCACTTTTCTCTCACCGCATGATTACAAACCTCCATTCACGCTTTTTCCTCACCAAAGAACCACACTAGCAACCTCTTATTTGGTAACCTCCACCACTTTCTTCCATCACCATAGCAAACCTCATCCATAACAATCTTCTTGATCTCATTCTAAAGAAAGATTCCAAGGAAAATTCACGCGGAACACAGTTTACGATTACATGATTCAACAAACTCGCATCGGAATCTTCTTATTCATACGCTCCTTCTTCGCAATAAGGTAATTCGTGAGAATATCATCGGAGAAGAGGCGGCCGTATGCATTCTTCACACGATCGGTTGTTCAACTTTGTTGCCCTATGCGTGTTTGAATCTGTTGATTCATGGTTTTCTTGTTATCCGATTGCTTCGCCATTCCGATCCTTCTTCGTCGGAAATATCACGGCGTGTCGTGGCGTCGATCGCTCGCCTCCAATCGATACAAGCTAGTCCGAAAATCTTGAACAAATATGCAGAATTCTATAGCCATTCTTGAAGATTCTTGAAGCTTGTATAATCTTCTCGAAGCCTAAGCATCGCCAAGGCGCTAATCTTGACATCGATTTGACGCGTTTGGTGAGATTCAGCGGAAAGTGAGGTCGGTTCGGGATCTGGTGAAGATTCAGTGGATAGGTTTATGCTTTTGTTCGTTTCGCGGGTTTCGTCACGGATGTCTGCAGACGGCGGTCTCGTCGCGGAGAGAAGATACCGTGGTCTGATTCCGTCGTGACCCATACTAACCCAGTGTGTCCTCTTCCCATTAGCTCATGTGATTTTTCCCAATAGCGATCGGATATTGACACGTATCATTCCATTTTATTTCAAAAATAATAAAATCGATTCATTAAATTATATTTTGACCAATTGATAATATATACATGACATACATAAAAGCGTGACACCATTATTATTATGAAAATCGGACAAAAAAAATAATACTATGCAATAAAAGCGATATGGACTTAGACAAACCGGATTGGGCTGGCCATTTTACTAGCTCACACTCCTGTTTTTGAGCCAGTGATTATAAAGCGATTTAGTTCAATTAAATTACTTTGCACCCTGTTTCATGTACTATGATTTTGACATTTAGTTCAATTTAGCTCTCGATTCCGATTATTTCGACAAATAAAAAAATACATAAAAAATATATTCTGACATTTTAGGATATTAGAATATCATTGACATTTTTTTTTTAAATATTTTTTTATTAATATCTTTTATTAATTCTAATTCATTTCTAAATAATACATTTACATGAATATTGGAATTATCATTTCGATTTGCATTCCTCACATGTTCATGCATTTTCACATGTATTTGAATATTGGAATTATCATTCGATTTGCATTCCTTGCATGTTCATTCATTACCTTACTTTGAACATTGGTTTTATCGATTTCGATTTGCATTCCTCACATGTTCATGCATTTTCACATGTATTTGAATATTGGAATTATCATTTCGATTTGCATTCCTCACATGTTCATGCATTTTTACATGTATTTGAACATTGGTTTTATCGATTTCGATTTGCATTCCTCACATGTTCATGCATTTTCACATGTATTTGAATATTGGAATTATCGATCCGATTTGCATTCCTCGCATGTTCATGCATCACTCTGATATGAGCATTGGTTTTATCGATTCGATTTGCATTCCTCGCATGTTCATTCATTACCTTGATATGAGTATTGGTTTTATCGATTCGATTTGCATTCCTCGCATGTTCATTCATCGCTTTGCTATGGACATTGGGTTTATCGCTCGATTTGCATTCCATGCATATCCATCTGATTTTTCTTGCAGGTTTTGGTTGAGTTTGTACACCCACGTGTGCACTATTCCTATCTTGTTTTGCTTGTATTATCTCGTTCTTGCAGGCATTGTCGCTTCGGATGCGTATCGACACGCATTCCGCTTGTATTGATGCTTTGAGCAATTCTCACCGGTTTACTTTTGTTGCATGGCTGCGTGCTTGAAGTATTCGGATTATTTCGCTAGCTTGCGTGCTTGGATTCTATATCCGTTCGGTACTTGCTACCTGTTTATTGCATTCTCTTGACTTTTCCTAGATATCATGAGAAGTAGGGCTTTCTGACTTTCTTTTGCCATGAGAAGTAGGAATAGAGATGCATGAAGGGGCTTCGTGGTTGGAGCATGTTGGGAACCCCTCGGTTTATTTAAAGACCCGTTTAGGGAAATTACGTATGCTAATTGTGTTTGGTTTGTTTAAATCCTCCATCGCATAGGGAGGTAGCTTTCGATAAGTGTTTACATTTTGTGATTGCATAGGTCGAGTGGTTAGGGCCCGACGTGGTACCACTAAGCAAAGTCCCGCTTTTTATATTTCATGTCATCGAGTCATTGATATATGGGCAAGCGGAAGGTAGGGTCAGCAACGAACCCCCGCACAGTTCTAGTCCGTGTCAGCTCAGCACACGCGAATCGTGTTGCTTCTTTTATCGAGTCAACAATAAAAGTGGCAAGAGTTCCCTATTCGACTCTCCGCTTTCCTAGGGTTCGCATTCTGCGAACTCGCATCATTGCTCTTCAAGGAATTGGATGTGTCGGCTCCTGGTTGACTCACGGTATGCTCGTTACTGTCGAGGCTATGGGACTTCCTCCTTTTCCTGCGCTTGTGTGTCATTTGTTTGCTTGCATTGCATTGTTTACGTGCTTTTGCCAAAGCACTTGCTTCATCCCTTGCATCCCTTGGTTCCACAACCAAGGCGGATATAGGATAGCTTTCCGTAGGGCTCGGTTAGGATAGATTCTCGAGCCTAGACATTAGGATTTACTTCCTTTGCACGTTGACATGGGTAGAGATTCCCTTACATCCTCAACCATAAGTCCAATCTTTGCATGACAACATTAGGGCTAGTACTAGTTAGTTTCCTTTTGTTTTGCTAGTTCTTTTTGCATCCTTGCATGTAATTAAAACTAAAACTTGCTTTTCCTTTCAAAAAAACAAAACACTTAATAATGGTTTAAACTCCTTTCTCAAGGTAAAAACAACCAACCAACACCAACTCTTTTTCGCCTTTGCGCGCTCTCTTTCTTTTTGTGTTTAAAACCTTTTCACAAGTAAAAAAACACAAAACACACCAAAACAAGTGAGCCGAACTACGGCGCTCTGACTTTCCCATTGCACGCGGGAATACGTAGGCATCTTGTCACGGGGCTTGATCGAGCAAACTTTGTAAATACTTCCTTCTTTTCCCCGCGGTTTCTTATTTTCTCTTTCCTTTTGCATGCATGATTAGCGATTAAGCATAGATTTAAACACACCCATTAGACAGAAAGTAGAAGTGGATACCGTAGAGTACTACGGGCATGTAGGGTGCTAATACCTTCCCTTCGCGTAATAGATTCCCTTACCCTATCTCTCGGTCGCAAGACCGTGCCTTATCCCTTTTAGGTTTTCGCGATGCGTTTGCCTTTCTCCTTTTACGAGATAAAAAACGTTCGATGGCGACTTCATTGATCTGATTATCGGATGATGTTCAGGTTGTTTGTGGCGACTTCACTGGGGATCGTGCAGACCTGTGCTGGTCCGATCAGGAGTCGATCCTAGCTTTTATTTTCATGTCTATTGGGTGTTTATTTATTTGTTTATCTATTTACCTGCTTTATCGCACCATCCTTTGTATGCTTGCATTGCATTCTATGTGGCATATTTACT
This sequence comes from Vicia sativa, assembly GCA_021764765.1. Classification (NCBI taxonomy): domain Eukaryota; kingdom Viridiplantae; phylum Streptophyta; class Magnoliopsida; order Fabales; family Fabaceae; genus Vicia; species Vicia sativa. The sequence goes on from CM038793.1 coordinate 250,397,255, forward strand.
ACTTCCATATACTGGTTGGGCTGCTGTACAGGTTGTTCTCTTGATTGGGTGGGTGTTACCATGAGGTAAAAGGCCCAATACACAGGCTATGAGTGACATATAGGAACACATAGGACTAGAGTGGACGCATGATTGTTATGTGACGTGAGGTCTAAAATAGCGCATTCATGTGGTTCCGCGCTCAGACGAGGTTCGAACGCGGTATTATCATCATCACGTAGGTGTTACGATGATATTACTTAGCGGGAGACTTTCGACTCTGAGTCACCCCTTGACCTTACCACGCCTAGATTACACATGAGTGGGAGGAATATTTCAAGCAGTACATATAGTGACTATGTTACATTGGTGACTATGTTCATTGGTGACTTGGTATTTTCTATTGATCATCGATGTTTTACTGTGGTGACTATGATATCATTCGGTGGCATTTTCTAGCCGTTACTCTGTCCGATTTTGGTTTTCTTCAATCGAGCGAAACAGTTAGCAGTTTGATCAGTGTTCATGGAAGTAGTAAACCCATGATCAATGCATAATGTATTTGCATCATAGCATGTTTATTTTAAAAGAAATGTCAGAAAAAGCATGTTATTTTATCTAACCCCGCATGCATATCATTTCCAGGACTTCTTGTGGTTTACTATCAACATCAGGATGGATACCAACAATCAAACCAACACCGAGGCCCTAAGGAAGACTTCCTCATACTCTTTCTGTGCATTCGACATCTCTGAAGTAAGAGCCAGAGGTATTCTTGTGAAGGATCGATTGAAAGAGAGTTCGGAAAGATCATGGGAACATATTGCCGTTACTAATGGAGGATTATGAGTTCTATGCCATGCAATCTCTACTCCAGTTTTATGATAGTGAGCTCAGGTGTTTTACCTTTCAAGATTATCAGTTAGCACCTACTCTTGAGGAGTACTCTTTCCTTTTGGGTATCAATATCACAAGCAGTTTGCCTTTTGTCAAAAGAATGGGTGCTCCTGATTTTGAAGCCATTGCTAAAGCCCTTGGTTTGCGCGTTAGTGAAGTAAGGGACAATTGGGTTCCGAAAGATTGCACTTGTGGACTTCCGTTGGATTTCCTTTTAGTCAAAGCTGATGAATTTGCCAAGGTTGGTAGTTGGAAAAGCTTCAATACTATCTTAGCCGTCATGATCTATGGTATGGTGATTTTTCACTCTTTTGAGAAGTTTGTGGATGTTGTTGCGATTTCTGTTTTCATGAATGACAATCCGGTTCCTACCATCTTAGATGATACATATTATGCCATTCACTCTCGCCATGGTCAAAAGGGGCGTGTTATGGGTTGTATGCCTTTACTTTATCGTTGGTTCAACACACATTTGCCAAAGAGAGGGGCATTTGTTGATTATGCTAAAACCATGAAGTGGTCTAGCCGAATCATCGCACTCACTTCATATGATATAGTTTGGAATACCATGTCGGCGGTTACGAGATCATTACTAGTTGTGGAGTTTCCAAATGTACCGTTGATGGGAACTAAAGGTTGCATCGTTATAATCCTATATTGTACGCCGTCAACTAGGATATCCTTTGGAAGTACCCTTGTTCGGTTGGCGGAAACTATCTTCTTTGCAAATGATGAGAACCGGTTTTGCTAAATCAGTTATGTCGTTGCATGGAGCTCGGTTCACAAAAGGCACGGTTTTCTTTGGCCAAAAATTATCGTTTGATTCTTACAGTTGGTTAAAAGATCGGGTCTCAAGATTCGGCTTCCATACAAAGGAAGCACCTTTGTATTCTCAACCTGGTTCCTTGGTTGAAAGTCTAGTACCTGATTTTGCTACTTCCTATTCTTCATCCGTAATCTCTCATCCAGGTTTCGTGCGTATTGAGGTTTACAAACAACTCCAATCGGAGAATTCACTTTGAAGGAGATTACAAGCTCGAGTCATGGACCTAGCATTTGCTCTTCAAGATAAAAAGAGGTTATCTGTTGAGATCGAGCAGAAAGACCAAGTTTTGAAGGCTTATGGCTTACTTGAAGAAACCAAGAGAGCCAAAGGTGGTAGTTCCTCTTCTTTTGATCAGATGACCAAAGAGTTTGACAGGGTACAAGAGAAGTTGAAGAATATGCAGATAGCTAATGAGAAATTGAAAGCCAAGCATGGTTAAGAAATCCGGGTTTTAAAGAAGCGACTCCGCAAGGAAGAATCCAATGCTAAAGAGTCCTTTGAGAGAAGGAAAGAACTTGAAGTTGAAGCCCAAAGTCGGCGGAGATGACTATCCTTTCTAAAGAGGTTGAAGATTTGAAGACTAAGTGGCAATATGCTAAAGATGGAGAATATGCATACACCAGGTTGAGGGTCGAGACATTCATGTGGCTAAGCTAGTAGCCGAGATCCATACGCTCAAGGCGCAAGTGGCCCCTAAATAAGTAGTTGCAAATGTTATTTGATGTTATTTGATTCGACGAATCACCTCCAGGCTTGTTGGGTGGGGTTCGCTCACTATTGTGTTTGTATTAATACTCTGTGATCGTGGACTCTTGTATGACTCTATTTCACCTATGCACTTGAGCAGTTGATTCTCAATCTGATTGTGTGTCTGGTCTTGATAATTATTGTTGTCATTATCCTATTATTATTTGATGTTTGATAACAAATTGCGAGAATGTCACAGTGATCATTTCATGCATCATGCATTAACCATGCATATACATACATTGTGCATAACATGCATTTGAACTTGGGATTTCTCTTACTCAAATCTGGTATTTTCTACTCAGAATTGTGAACTTTGCCTCCGTGCCATTCTGCGTTTGAAACCGAGTGATGAAGCAACTTCGCGGGGAACTGGATGAGATGAAAGAACAGATGGGATTTCTCATGCTGGACATGCAAGACTTGAGAGAAGAGAACCAACAGTTGAAGACTCAGCTAGGCTTGGTGATGGAAATTTTAGGGACCGTGTTGAGAAAGGGAGATGATCCCAGTTTTCTGACAACGAGTCACTATTCCTCCTCATACTGGGAAATTCTTTGAGCCCTAAAGTGGGCATGCATCTACTCCATCACCATATTCGAGGTCTCCTCGTTCGCGTCCAATTCCTATTGTTCAGAAAGGTCTAGAAGGTAGAGCTCTTCAACCATGGTCGCCACACTCTGAAAAGCAATTCGATCCTATTCCGATGCCATATGCTCAGTTGCTTCCTCAGTTGCTCAAGTTTCGATTGGTTGAACTCCAAACTCTTGCCATGCCTGAAGGGATTCTATTCGAGTATGATGTGATGGCTAGGTGTGATTTCCATTCAGGGCACCTGTCATGATCTGAGGATGTGACCTTGAAAAATGAGGTTCAGGATTTCCTTGACAAAGGGATTATCCGGTTTACTTCCACAGGGTTGAGCATACAAGTCAATTTTGCTCCAGCTGCTGATGTGACCGTTATGCCTGCTGCTATACCTCAAAATAGAGTTTGTGCGTCGAAGAGGGATAATCGACCGCCCCGCCCACCGGCTCATCAAGTGCCTCGTCAGCAGAATCAAAGACAACAAGAGAATCGTGCTCCTAGGAGGTTTGATGTTATTCCTATGAGCTATGCAAATTTGTTTGTCCGTTTGAATGATCTTAAATTTTGTTCCCAAGCACGCATTTGCTCCCCTCCCTTGGATAAGCGGCCCGAAACTACGATGCTAATGCTAGTGTGAGTTTCATTCTGGAACCTTGGGGCATAGTATTGAAGATTGCCATGCATTCAAGTGCAAGGTACAGGATCTGATTGAGGCAAAAGCTATCAATTTCACATCAGATGGTCATGTTCGGGTCCTCCGCTAGCTCAGCAAATGTCAAGACTTCAAAATGCATCATCAAAAGCAACAAGTCAAGTCTCCTCAACGACAATTTCAAGATTCATTTGCATTCTCATTTGTAATCTTTCTTGTTTGTTTAGTACATGCTTGTATGAAGAACATTTTCATCTTCTGAATGATTATCATAATGCATTGAATATGTTTGTCTTGAACTAATCCATTTGTATACACTTTTAATTGTTTTCAAACGCTTTTGATATTCAACTCTTGTTAATAAAGCAAAACCTCTGTAGGGAGGATGACGAAAATATACCAAGAATTTCAAACGGTATTGCTTTCAAATAAAAACCCTGCTGACGATGTATAGGCCTTGTTTTAAATCCCCAAACACCGGAGATATAAGGGAGTTAGACCCTCGTTAACCCCCTTTTGAGCCTTGAAGTAGGAGTTTCTTTTACATTCGGAAAACCCTCATTTTAAACCCGGGGCAGGGTAGTGTTCAGTTAATCAGATTGAGCATTCAAAACTCACCGAGAGTATACATCAAAGGATACAACAATGGCTATCCTTCAAAGGTTGAGAAACTGTAGTAGTCAAGTTTCAATTGACAATAATGTGCATCATGGAAGGACAATACCCCAACGGGAACTCCTTATCTGAAGAGGACTTGGATCGCCACAATCCCATCTAGCAAATCAAAGGCGATTGAAGATCAACGGGTTCAACAAAAAAAAACAAAAAACAAGAAAAATAAGTCGCTAGGCAGGCAAATAAAAGGGCAAATGTTAAGGGGCGAGGATAATCACACAACATCCTCAATGAAGAACAAAATCGTTGATCAAGCTCTAAGCAAATGAGTGGCTATCGGGTCTCCTTAACAAAGTCAAAGTGGTGAACGAGAGAATTGCTCACATCAAGTTCTGACCCTATTTTGAAAAATCTAACGAGCGAGGTTAATTTGAAAGCTAAGTTGTGATGAGAGCGGTATCCGACTCCTAGGAGGTTTGCTAACACCTTTGAGTTGGTATCACATAATCTTTTGTTATCTCTCGCAAAAAGCGATGTTTCGACATCTTTTCAAAAACCTTTTGTTTCAAGACAAGCATAGGATTTGCGGTAGAATTATCATTTTAGGATAAAACATTCTTTGCATATGAGCAGTGCTCAAACATCCGATAAGCTTGCATAATGAGCATCGGATGAATACCTTGATCGTCCCAAGGCGGGTTGTCGAAAATATATTGAGCGGCCTTTCAAAGAACCATCTTAATGGGGCATTCAAAATGGTATTATATCCTCAGGGCTCATTAAAAGCGGGGCAACTTTGTCAAGGTTGGCCAATCCTTTCGAGACACAGGGCATGTTGATTATCTATGTTTCACTCGGGGTTGAAAGTGGCGTATAGGCGACAGTTGGCGGATGCACGATTACTCGTTTGATTGAAATTCCTACATCTTGAAGAATAATCTTCAATGTAGGGTCCTCCTTTAGTCTGTTTCTAAGCGAAATGGTCTTGATTGGGTCTTTAGAAATTTGTCGGTTTGATTTGCTCTTCTTGACTCAAGTTTTGACTGTTGTCTTTTTAATGAGTCGCGCTCTCCGTTTGTGCAAAATCGCGGTTATCTTACCCGTGTTTGCATTACCTTTCAGACGTTTGGGTATCCATACTTGGTGTGTGGTAATCTAAATGTTTGATACTCTTGAAGAATTATACCCGCCTTTGGCACGAGGATATTATAGTTCTTGCAGACACTTCCTTGATGTCATCATCTTGGTAAAGTTAAATGCGAGTTCGTCTTAAGCTAGGCGTTCTCTTCCCTTTACAGTTCATCTTCACACAGATGTCCTTCCCATAAGTTCGTCTTAACTAGACGTTCTCTTCCCCTTTGCAGGTTCATCTTCACACAGACGTCCTTCCCTGCAAGTTCGTCTTAACTAGACGTTTTCTTTCCCTTTGCAAGTTCATCTTCTCACAGATGTTCTTTCCTTGCGAGTTCGTCTACACCCGACGTTCTCTTTTCTCTTATCAATTCGTTTTTCATATATTTGTCTTGTTCTTTCTTACGGGTTCGTCTTCGTCCGCGTCCTCTTCTTCTTTTCCTACAAGTTCATCCTCCTTGGTGTCCTTTCTCTCGAGTTCGTCCTTGACCGATGATGCTCCCTCTTATGGATTTTTCTTCCATTATCAGGTATCTCACAGCTTGGTGCCCTCATGCCATCCTCCAATGAAATTCAGTATCTCGTTTTCAGTAAGCATGGACGAGAAAACCCCGAGTGAAACTTCTGCAAAGAATCAGATGTAGCTTTTGTCATCAGCATACCATATTTGGTGAATCTCCCTAGCAGATGTTGTTATCGACAAATCCTTATTGTAGAACATGGTACCAATCCCCGGTACGGGTTGACAATATTTGTCTCAGTGAAAGTCCCTAGTGGATGTTCTCCAAAGTCGCAAGTGTGTTGTATCCTGATATTCCCTATGGAGGTGTTATACGGATTGTTGATCGGTTTGATCCCCAATGAGTCGCATATTGTCCTGATGATCCTCCCATAGGGTTCTCATCTCTTGACATCCCCAAAGATTGACATATCTTTGTCTCCCGGCTAGAGTTGTGATGGGTAGCGGTGGAAGATCTTTTCTAGGGCGTATATTCTATTTCCCAAGCGGACCTCATCCAACTAATTGGTCTCCGTGGCATCATTTCCTCGTGGGCTCATCAAGCAAGATTCGGTTGTCTTGAGAGATTTTTGGGCATTCCTCGATGCTCTAATCCCCCGAGTTCTTATTTCATTCACCTTATATATGTCTTGCAAGCATGCATCATTACATTGACATAATCCCTAAAGAGTCATACATCTCATAGGATTACAGGCCGAAATGAATTTCATCCCGTGATGTCTCTCTTGGAATCCGTTGTGTCCGCTTTCTTCGGCGCAATATGTCCATCTTCTTCGATTAGTGTTGAAGCCACTTACCACAGTGCAACCGTCTTGACCAACAAGCCCTACACTTGTCTTTCCTCCTCAGTCTGATCAGTCGATAAACCTAATCGGCACCTTTAGTCTTTGCATCATAAACCCGCCCGAGTTGTCGGCGTAAATGTGGTTAGTCTACTTGGTGTATCTAGTCTTTATTTCCACTTGCATGTCTTTCCACGGCATTGTGGGTCTTTCGAGAACAAGAATACTCTTGTTTTTGTCATCAGTAAAGCCTACTCGGCACTTTCTAGCCTTTGCATCACTAACCCGTCCGGTTATTCCCTGGCGTAATGTGGTAGTCTAGTCAGTGTATCAAGTCTTTGCCCGCTTACGTGTCAGCTCTCCCCTGATATTGTGGATTGAATTGGGTAGAGGCCAATTCTTCTTAGGTCAGGTTAGCACTTGTACCTGCCTTCACAGAGTTCAGCATTTATTCTGTGCCTTTTCGGGAACAAATACCCACTTTTGTCTCCCTTCTCAGAGTATAGCGTTCTGAGTCAGTAAAGCCTACTCGGCACTTTCTAGCCTTTGCATCACTAACCCGTCCGGTTATTCCCTGGTGTAATGTGGTAGTCTAGTCAGTGTATCAAGTCTTTGCTTCCGCTTACGTGTCAGCTCTCCCCTGACATTGCGGATTGAATTGGGTAGAGGCCAATTCTTCTTAGGTCAAGTTAGCACTTGTTCCGAGTTCAACATTTATTCTGTGCTTTCTTTGGTTGTGGCCCAGTTAAGCTCTGGCGCAACATGCTCCTTTTCTCTAGTGAGGTTCCTTAGAATTTTGGAATGTCCACACCTATCTCTTGATGCAACTTTTGGGATTCAGAGTGTAAATTTCTGGGTCCTTTTTGGTATTCAATCACCTCATCATACCTTGTCGCTCGAAAGGCAGACGCCAATCTCGCTCCTAAGCTAGAGGATGATTGAATAGGGGCAGATGTTGTACCCCAAAATTTACCCTCTTCATTTTTTTTATAAATAATTGGCTAACACTTAATTAATAGATGCATCGCATACATATCATTCATGCATTGATCATGGGTTCGAGATTTTCCAATCGTATGAATCTGTACAATTCTCAAGAAGAGGTTTGTTTCTCAAAAGTTGAATATTTGAGGTTCTGTCAATTCGGGCGTCATTTCAATACGCAAGCGTGTCCAGAAGCTTCTGATTATTATCTCGCAAGTTTTGGTATTTTGACCGTCTATCAGGTGGATGCTGATTACAATTTCAAGCTACAGTGTGTTGTGGTCGGATATTTGAACCCGAACTGATTTTATGGCCTTCCGTGAGTTGTGAAGCACTGGTATTTGGCTTATCGATCTACGCGATTTATCAGAAAATCAAGAACGAACAGATAAAATGATATTTGAGCGTGTATCGAAAGTCAACAAAAGTCAAAGTTTGACGGGGAATTTGGGTCAAAATTGTGGTCAAAAGTCGACATTCGAGAAAATGCAGTCATTTGTCGAGAAAAGTCGAAAGAATCGGTAAAATGAGGTTTCTTGCATTTTAAGTAATTTTAGACTTAGAAAAATTTTCTAAGTTTAAGGTACTTTGTGTTCACGGAGCCATATTGCATAACCGTATCTTGCCGTCTGTGGTCGAAGTTTGTGAATTGATAGTCGTTGGAAAGGCGCATTTCGTACTCGACTTTGTCACTATGAAGATTTTTTCGAAATGCCGATTTCGAGTTATCACAGAAATTTGAAGTTCATAACTTTTGAAGTTTTACACTTAGTAAAATTTTGAGTGTTTTAATGTGTTCAAGTACTCGACTTGAAGGCAATTTACACGTGTTTCGAGGCGTCGACTCGAATTAAGTTCAACATCAAAGTTGCTCATTTAATGGCAATCTACAACTTTGCTGAAGAAATCGAATCCATTCGGGAAACGGATAAAAAATTACGGAGCTCGGAAGTTACGATTTATCATCTCTCAAAATTCAACACTTTGAAAAAATGTGAAGTGTTTGTTTCTATGCTTTTCTTGTGACTTGAGTCGATTATGTCATAGTTCGTGGCTCCGAATCGAAAAATATTCAACTGAAAAATTGTTCATCTCACGGCGATATAAAACTTTGTTGAAGGATTCGAATTCGTTCGGGACTCGGATCGGAAGTTATAAAGCTCAGAAAATAAGAACGCATTATGTTTGTTAAATTCGAGTATTTTTGTGCACATGTTCAGGGCTGTTTTCGTCAATGATTCGGTCGCCACGAAGAAATTCGAACACGAAAGTTTGAGTTCGTAATTCCATCTACAAGTTCCGTTTAGAAACGTTTCCGTTTGGACGTCGGAGCTGGGAGATACGGAACGCCGTAAGTGACATAAGTTGTTAAAATGCAAGACAGCATGCAATTTTTGCCATGGTCAAGGCGCGTTTCATCGAGCAGTTGGCGTGCGTATGTTGGGGCTGTTTTCTCGTTGATTCGATTGCCGCGCGGAAAAACTCCTAACATGAAAGTTGCGATTTCCATGCACTCTACAATTTTGTTTAGAAACTTTTTCGTTTGGACGTCGAACAAAAGATACGGGCGCCGTAAGTGAAGACTTGAAGTTGGAAAAGCTACATGTTGTGTGCAATACTTGCCCGGCCAGGCCAAGCATTTCATCGAACGATCACGGTATAATTTTCAAACACTTTTATTCGATGATTAAGGCCTCATTCGAATTTTGTCGAACTAAAGAGTTGTTGTATCACACACTCTTTCCAACGATGGGTTTGTATCGTTTGATCGAGTATCGAGAGGTTACGGATCCGTGGCTGGTGTACATGGATTGAGTGTTAAACTCGATACTTAGAGAAATTTTGCAAACATGCGATCGACTTGTGTCGGCGTAACGAAGCTAATTACGGCGAGCTTACAATTGATTCCTCATCGAGTGCTCAACATCAATGTTGTTCTACCAAATGCGCTCTTGATTCGACCGTTGGTTGTATCAATCGGGCTACTACACATCAAGATGGAAGCATCTAAAGTAGCTAGCATGTGTTGATTTTCTTGAGTAAACCAACGGTTTATGATAATGACATGAGTTTTTCCATAACTAGCCATACGATGCGTCTTCCATTTTTTTTCTTGATACAATTCTCATCATTTTTTTGACACCATCTCATAAAAGACTTCTTTTCTTTTCTCTAACAAAAAAACAAAAACCATACAAAAACCATTCACTCTCATTTTCAATGGACTCTCATTTTTTTTTCCATTCTCCTTTACCATTGCTAACAGAAGGCCGTTTTTCTAACAACACCTCATCATCATCACCTTCACCATTCTTTTTCTTGAATTCATTTTCCACTCTCGCCATTTTTCTTTCTCTCACTGTAACAAACCATCATCACAACAACACTCATTTTCTCTCTCGCCTCTCATCACTTCTTCTCCTTCTCACCTCCAAGCATCATCACCATTTTCTTATTATTATTCTTCTCCATAACCGAGAACTCTCGCTGCCATTTTCTTCCCCCTCGCCAATCACTTTTCTCTCACCGCAACAGTTACAAACCTCCATTCACCGCTTTTTCCTCACCAAAGAACCACCTGTTAGCAACCTCTTATTTCGGTAACCTCCACCACTTTCTTCCATCACCATAGCAAACCTCATCCATAACAATCTTCTTCGATCTCATTCTAAAGAAAGATTCCAAGGAAAATTCACGCGAACACAGTTTACGATTACCAGATTCAACAAACTCGCATCGGAATCTTCTTATTCATCCTCCTTCTTCGCAATAAGGTAATTCGTGAGAATATCATCGGAGAAGGCGGCGCCGTATGCATTATTCACACGATCGGTTGTTCAACTGTTGCCCTATGCGTGTTTGAATCCTGTTGATTCATGGTTTTCTTGTTATCGATTGCTTCCGCGTTCCGGATCCTTCTTCGTCGAAATATCACGGCGTGTCGTGGCGTCGATCTTCTGCCTCAATCGATACAAGCTAGTCCGAAAATCTTGAACAAATATGCAGAATTCTATAGCCATTCTTGAAGATTCTGAAGCTTGTGTATAATCTTCGAAGCCTAAGCATCGCCAAGGCGCTAATCTTGACATCGATTTACGTTTGAGTGAGATTCAGCGGAAAGTGAGGTCGAATCGGGATCTGGTGAAGATTCGAGTGGATAGGTTTACGCTTTTGTTCGTTTTCACCGGTTTCGTCACCGGATGTCTGCGACGGCGGTCTCCGTCGCGGAGAAGAAGATACAACCGCGAATTCAGATTCGTCGTGACCCATACTAACCCGTGTGTCCTCTTCCCATTAGCTCATGTGATTTTTCCAATAGCCGATCGGATATTGACACGTATCATTTCCATTTTATTTCAAAAATAATAAAATCTGATTCATTAAATTATATTTTGACCAATTGATAATATATACATGACATACATAAAAAACGTGACAACATTATTATTATGAAAATCTGGACAAAAAAAAATATAATACTATGCAATAAAAACAGCAACTGGACTTAGACAAACCGGATTGGGCCTGGCCATTTTACTAGCTCACACTCCCTGTTTTTGAGCCCAGCAGCGATTATAAACTGATTTAGTTCAATTAGAAATTCTGCTTTGCACCCCCCTGTTTCATGTACTATGATTTTGACATTTAGTTCAATTTAGCTCTCGATTCCGATTATTTCGACAAATAAATAAATACATAAAAAATATATTCTGACATTTTAGGATATTAGAATATCATTGACATTTTTTTTAAATATTTTTTATTAATATCTTTTATTAATTCTAATTCATTTCTAAATAATACATTTACATGAATATTGGAATTATCATTTCGATTTGCATTCCTCACATGTTCATGCATTTTCACATGTATTTAAATATTGGAATTATCATTCGATTTGCATTCCTTGCATGTTCATTCATTACCTTACTTTGAACATTGGTTTTATCGATTTCGATTTGCATTCCTCACATGTTCATGCATTTTCACATGTATTTGAATATTGGAATTATCATTTCGATTTGCATTCCTCACATGTTCATGCATTTTTACATGTATTTGAACATTGGTTTTATCGATTTCGATTTGCATTCCTCACATGTTCATGCATTTTCACATGTATTTGAATATTGGAATTATCGATCCGATTTGCATTCCTCGCATGTTCATGCATCACTCTGATATGAGCATTGGTTTTATCGATTCAATTTGCATTTCTCGCATGTTCATTCATTACCTTGATATGAGTATTGGTTTTATCGATTCGATTTGCATTCCTCGCATGTTCATTCATCGCTTTGCTATGGACATTGGGTTTATCGCTCGATTTGCATTCCATGCATATCCATCTGATTTTTCTTGCAGTTTTTGGTTGAGTTTGTACACCCACGTGTGCACTATTCCTATCTTGTTTTGCTTGTATTATCTCGTTCTTGCGGGCATTGTCGCGGATGCGTGTCGACCGCATTCCGCTTGTATTGATGCTTTGAGCAATTCTCACGGTTTACTTTTGTTGCATGGCTGCGATGCTTGAAGTATTCGGATTATTTCGCTAGCTTGCGTGCTTCGGATTCTATATCCGTTCGGTACTTGCTACACTGTTTATTGCATTCTCTTACAACTTTTCCTAGATATCATGAGAAGTAGGGCTTTACAGCTTTCTTTTGCCATGAGAAGTAGGAATAGAGATGCATGAAGGGGCTTCCATAGTTGGAGCATGTTCAGGAACCCCTCTGGTTTATTTAAAGACCCGTTTAGGGCAATTCTGTGTGCTAATTGTGTTTGGTTTGTTTTAAATCCTCCATCTGCATAGGGAGGTAGCTTTCAGTAAGTGTTTACATTTTGTGATTGCATAGGTCAGAGTGGTTAGGACGCCCGACGTGGTACCACTAAGCAAAGTCCCGCTTTTTATATTTCATGTCATCGAGTCATTGATATATGGGCAAGCGGAAGGTAGGGTCGACCGAACCCCGCAGTTCTAGTCCGTGTCATTCGGCCTGCGAATCGTGTTGCTTCCTTTATCGAGTCAACAATAAAAGTGGCAAGAGTTCCTATTACGACTCTCCACGCTTTCACAGGTTCGCATTTCTGCAGAACTCGCATCATTGCTCTTCAACGAATTGGATGTGTCGGCTCCTGGTTGACTCACGGTATGCTCGTTACTGTCGAGGCTATGGGACTTCCTCCTTTTCCTGCGCTTGTGTGTCATTTGTTTGCTTGCATTGCATTGTTTACGTGCTTTTGCCAAAGCACTTGCTTGCTTCATCCCCTTGCATCCCTTGGTTCCACAACCAAGACGGATATAGGATAGCTTTCCCGTAGGGCTGCTCGGTTAGGATAGATTCTCGAGCCTAGACATTAGGATTTACTTCCTTTGCACGTTGACATGGGTAGAGATTCCCTTACATCCTCAACCATAAGTCCAATCTTTGCATGACAACATTAGGGCTAGTACTAGTTAGTTTCCTTTTGTTTTGCTAGTTCTTTTTGCATCCTTGCATGTAATTAAAACTAAAACTTGCTTTTCCTTTCAAAAAAACAAAACACTTAATAATGGTTTAAACTCCTTTCTCAAGGTAAAAACAACCAACCAACACCAACTCTTTTTCGCCTTTGCGCGCTCTCTTTCTTTTTGTGTTTAAAACCTTTTCACAAGTAAAAAAACACAAAACACACCAAAACAAGTGAGCCGAACTACGGCGCTCTGACTTTCCCATTGCACGCGGGAATACGTAGGCATCTTGTCATGGGGCTTGATCGAGCAAACTTTGTAAATACTTCCTTCTTTTCCCCGCGGTTTCTTATTTTCTCTTTCCTTTTGCATGCATGATTAGCAATTAAGCATAGATTTAAACACACCCATTAGACAGAAAGTAGAAGTGGATACCGTAGAGTACTACGGGCGTGAAGGGTGCTAATACCTTCCCTTTGCGTAATAGATTCCCTTACCCTATCTCTCGGTCGCAAGACCGTGCCTTATCCCTTTTAGGTTTTCGCGATGCGTTTGCCTTTCTCCTTTTACGAGATAAAAAACGTTCGATGGCGACTTCATTGATACAGTTATCGGATGATGTTCAGCCGGTTGTTTCAACCGTATTACAGTGATCAACCAAATCAAAGACAAGTATGAAACTCATCATCTTGGTTTGATTCCTTACAGAGATTATGCAAGACGATTGTTGACTTTATTCAACAAAGTTGAACTGCATCATATCCCTCGAGATCTGAATCGAATGGCAGACGCCTTGGCTACTATATCTTCCATGTTCAAAGTCAACGATTGGAACGATATGCCTAAGATTCGTATCAGACGCCTTGAAAGACCTGCATATGTATTTGCAACTGAAGCAGTCTTCGATGATAAACCTTGGTTCCACGACATCAAGCGTTTCCTTCAAATACGAGAATACCCACTTGGGGCATCGTACAAGGATAAGAAAACTCTAAGAAGGCTTTCTAGGAATTTCTTCCTGAATGAAGATGTGCTATATAAGAGAAACTTTGACATGGTCCTGCTCAGATGCGTCGACAGACAAGAAGCAGACACGATCATCCATGAAGTACATGAAGGATCCTTTGAAACTCATTCAAATGGGCATGCAATGTCCAGAAAAATATTGAGAGCAGGATACTATTGGATAACAATGGAATCCGATTGCTGTAAACACGTCAAGAGATGTCACAAGTGCCAGATCTACGCAGATAAGATCCATGTGCCTCCAACTCTACTCAACGTTCTCTCTTCTCCGTGGCCTTTCTCCATGTGGGGCATCGACATGATAGGGATAATTGAACCAAAAGCGTCCAACGGACATCGCTTCATTCTAGTGGCTATTGATTACTTCACCAAATGGGTCGAAGCAGCATCTTACGCCAACGTCACAAGACAAGTGGTTGTGAGGTTCATCAAGAACAACCACATTTGCCGATATGGAGTTCCAAGCAAGATCATTACAGACAATGGATCGAACTTGAACAACAAAATGATGAAAGAACTGTGTGAGGAATTCAAGATTAAGCATCATAACTCATCTCCTTACGGACCAAAGATGAACGGCGCCGTTGAAGCTGCCAACAAGAACATCAAAAAGATTATCCAGAAGATGGTCATCACTTACAAAGATTGGCACGAAATGCTGCCATTTGCTCTGCATGGGTATCGTACTTCAGTACATACTTCAACAGGGGCAACTCCTTTTTCTCTAGTATACGGCATGGAAGCAGTGCTCCCCGTAGAAGTTGAGATTCCGTCAATGAGAGTTCTCATGGAGACTAAGTTATCTGAGGCCGAATGGTGTCAAAGCAGATATGACCAGTTGAACTTAATCGAAGAAAAATGCCTGACCGCTCTGTGTCATGGAAAATTATATCAAAGAAGGATGAAGAAAGCTTTCGACAAAAGGTCCGACCTCGTGAATTCCGAGAAGGCGACCTCGTGCTTAAAAGATTACATCTTTTAAACTGATTCTAGGGGCAAATGGACTCCTAATTACGAAGGCCCATACATCGTCAAAGAAGCTTTTACGGCGGTGCTATGACTCTCACAACCATGGACGGTGATGAACTCCGCATCCTGTGAATCTGATGCGGTCAAGAAATACTTTGTCTAAAAACAAAAGCATTTCGGTAAGTCGAAAACCGAAAAGGCGGCTTAGGCAAAAAGAGCGTCTTGGTGGATGAAAACGAAAAGCGGTCCAGGCAAAATTAGAGACAATAAACAGAAATTATCCTGATAGATTGAAAACCTGAAAAGGCAATCTAGGCAAAAATAAGGATACAAAAAATGACAGAGTAACTGCAATCAGTCCGTACTTCGTCAATCCGAAGAATTTTCCATCAAAGGATCTTCAATCAAATCTTCTGAAGCAACAAGCACAATTGGAATTCAAAGTTGTCAGGGATAATAGCGGTTATTTGTTTTCAATGTAGCTTTTTCCCAATAAATTATCATTTCCAACTGTTGTAAATAGTTCATGGAATCACGCCTTTGGCTGATTACCATTCTATCAATAAAATTTGAGCCTTGTGCCCATTTGTTTGCAATTATTGCTTTATTCTGTTTTGCAAAATAGCCCTTTTTATTGTGAAAATCAATTTTTGAAACTAAAAAGGTTTTAAATGAATTTTTACTTCAAATTTTGAAATAAAAGCGAAATTTTCCTTTGAACTATGAACACAGAAAGAACTTCAACAGTTTTCTCCATGAAGTGTTTCGATATCCGAAAGATAGAGCAACTACTACAGAAGTCTTCTTCTTCTCAGCAGAGATCATCAAAGGACGGTATTCTTATCCAAAAAAAGAATTCCCAACAAAGTTGCCAATGAAATGCCTTTTTCAGAAAGTTTAAAGCATGCAACTAGTGTTCATCAACAGTAACATCTACGCCATGACTGCAGATTTTGCTGAGTATTTGTTTGAACTATGACGTAGTCCTTTTCCCAAATACCCTCTTTGTTGTCTTGTCAAGTATCGTCAGCATGCATATGACATTCATCATTCATACATCATAACATCATTAATGCATTCTTGCATTTCTCAATGCTTGTTTTTATATCACTGGTTTAGATTGAATTTACTCATGTGGGTATGTCATATCTCCAGCATATTATCCCCAGCAGAAAAATACATTTTTTCTAACATGTTCCCCAGCTGAGAGCATTCCTCATTAGGAACAATGTCTTGATTGACCGTTTCTTTCCAGTTCATTCCTGGATAGAACCTTGTCTCTAACCAACAAAACAATAAGCAATAGCCTCGTCATTCGAGCCGCTTATTTCCTTTTTATCTTGAAACTTATCATAAAAAGATTGTTCTTCTCAACAAGTTCAAATCATGACAGTTCAAGAAAATCTCCGCAGTTGTTTTTTCTGTCTAAAAGAAAACATGTGTCTTTCAATCAAAATGCCCGCATCTTCTCAAGAGAGAGATCCTAGGCAAGATTGTATCCGTGAAAATAAGAACTCGTTTGAGATCTATTTCCAATATTAACTGTTATTCACAAGGCTGAATACTCAGTAATATATCTCAAGATTTACCTTGTTATAGTTATCACTTCGCTGATAATTGGTAATATCTTTAGAACTCGTTTGAGATCTGTTTCCATCATTTGTCTGTTATTCACAAGGCTGAATACTCAGTAAAAAATTTTAAAAAGATTTACCTTGTTATAGTTATCACTTCGCTGATAATTGGTAATATCTTCAGAATTCATTACCATAAACTATCACAAGGCTGATAATTGGTAATATCATCTTCACTTACCTTAAACATTGTCACAAGGCTGACAGAAGGTAATCTCTTTGTTTCCCAAAGCAAAACAGATATTCACATGTTTTGTGAATCTCTTTTTCCCCAGCGAGACATATTGCTTGTTTCCCAACAAACAGGATCCTCTTTTCTTAAACAGATCGAGTCATCCTCACAAATTTTTCCCCACCATGTCATTTCTTTGATATCATCTGGGTGAAATCTTTTACAATCATTTTGCGTCATTCGCATTTTTTGGTATCTTAGGTCCAAAATTTGCGTATTCTGATATTTAAGTCTCTTCACACCTATCAAAACAAAGATATTCATCTTCGTATCTCAGGTTAAAGAAAATTAAATAGGGGCATCTGTCATACCCCAATTTTTTACCTAATATGCCACCTCACATTTTCATTATTTCATCTTTAACAGTCCAGAACAGAATTAATCGGGTGTGGATTTCACAGGTCAAAATTAGGGTTTCATCAAATTTTCATCTGATTCAAGAGGCAAGCAATTAGGGTTTGAGTCTTACTCACTTCATTTGATCTATCTTGATCAAATCATCAACCTCTGATCTTCAGATATCCAACTTTTCTCTTTGATCTATCAAGGATCGACCAATTAGGGTTTTTGTCGAGGATGAGCAATCTCTGATTTTCTGATCAATGAATGACTTTTTTGATTAGAGATTGATCTTCATATCCTAAATACAACATGTTGACCTAATTTCTGGATTCAAAACATCACAGAAGTTCATAGAATTCATCAGTCAATTTCTGGATCATCTGATGAAATTTCATCTGCACTGAAAAGTCAAACTTTGACTTTTGGTCAACTTTTTTCAAGACAAAACTTTTTCAATCATCAAAATACTTCAAATGATCCATCATGATCATAAAAAATCAAGAAATTTGAAAAAGTCAACAAAAAGTCAAAATTTTCAACACTTAGAAAATTTTTCAAGTGTTAAAATTTCATACTTTTTCCAAACTTCATGGCATTTTTTCACATAGTTCCACTTTGAATTGGAAAAAACTCAAAACATGAAAGTTGTAGCCCTTGAAACAAGCTTTCCAAAATGTCCAAGAACTCTCAAATCCATGGAGTCTAGATATACTTTTGATTTTGAAACATAGAGCTCCAAAATCCATAATTTTCAAGTACAAACTTTCAAAATTATAGGTCATTTTGCATTTTCTTCTTCTAGAACACATGCCACCTTGCAAAGATAAGCTAGAGCTGATAAAAATCAGTTGGATGTAATTATGAGGGATAAGATCAAAGATGAGATTTAACCATGGTTAAAGGAAGCTTCCTTTTGCATTTAATGCAAAAATGACTTCCTTGCCCTCTAAGGCAAGTTGTAAATACAAAAGCCAAACTTTCTCACTTATCTTTCAGAACTTGTGACCTATAAATAGAGGTCTTGTTTGCAATTTCAAACCAAACCAAAGCCATGCAAGAACATGCTTTCTCTCTTCTTTCTTAAAATCCAAGTAACATAGTGAAATTGAGAAATCTTGCATTTTTGAAAATTTGTGAAGAAACATAAGATGTTTGGTGTCTAACATATTGTAAATATCATATGGAATAGGTTTGTAACTTAAAATCAATCCAAGAAACACGAAAATCAGAATTTGCATTCCATGTTCACAAGCTTGTCAAAACTGCCATAACTATCGAATTTGAACATTGGCTCGAGCAACTTGTGTTTTGATCATCCAAACATCATCAATATACCTCATATGAATGATCCAAACCATTAACATCAACCTGTAACATCTCTAACCACGATTTCCAGTTTCACTTTGAGCTGTATGCAGGTCGACTTGGTCAGAACATTCCAAGCTATTCCAGAGCAAGCAGACCATCCTCACACCTTCCACAAGAGCCGTTGGTGCTATAGGAATCACAAAAACTCAACTGGAAACGCTCCAACACAGATTTCGATCTCAGCTTGAACAGGTAAGAGCTCGAACTTCAAACTCCATGATTCTTTGATTCAAGTCCAAAAAACTCTTGGCCATTTTGTTTCTGCACTATCAACGATCAATAACCCTCAATTAATTGACAAAATCATTCACCATACACGATTTCAATTAGATTTTTCAGTTTTAGGGTTCTTCGTATTCTTGAGAAATTCAAACATGTTAGGCTTAAAATAAATGAAATTAAAGGACATCATTGTGTTCCTGGGATTGAAACGATCAAGTTTGATGTTTACTTCGTTCAATTTCATCAAGAAATAAGAAATCCATGGCTGATTGAAGGATTGGAGAGGAAGAACAAGCTGCGCGCGTTTTTTTGAAAATTCAAATATCCGTTTATAATATTATAACATTAATTGATTTCAATACATGGATGTATTTCCGCCCCAGCGGTTTCCAGCTCACTCTTAAGACTCTCATGCCATGCCTTGCCTAACAGGTCCCGGGTTCGAGTAGCCTTGGGACCATTTTGCCAAACGTTTTAATTTTTTCACTTCATTTTTTACCAAACTTTGACTTTTTCAAAACCCAATCAAAACTCCTCATTTTGAGGTGATTTTTTGTACACTTGTCAATTAATGTATCTATTTTTAGATAGTGTCAAAAAGTTTCACAAAAAACTTTCATCCGATTATGTTTTTATCGAGCCGAAAACGGTACTTTTGAGTACTTTTCAAAGCACCTTTAAAGGTGATTTTTTTCAAACTTTCGAAGCCCGATTCTTTTCAAAACTTTCCACAATTAAATTTCATCTTTCAAAAACACTTTCAAAAACATTTTTCAACACTTTTCATCAAAACGTACATCTTTTTCCATGATCGATCCGATTAAACGATAAAACCGACTTCGTTTTCTCTCAAATTTCTTAACCGATCATGGGCCTCCCTTACGGTGTAAGTCCCAACATTCTTTATGTACATACATATTTTTCTTGTACATATCAAATTCTTTTCATATACATACAAATTTTTACCTGTACATAATACAAATACCTTTGTAAATACTCAAGTACAGACAAACTTCGATCGTTTGTTTTCACTTCACTTGTGTATACACTAAATACCATTGGTATTAAAAGGAGCATTATTCCCTGTGAAACTACTTTTAAACCAATGGGCCTCCCTTATGGTGTAAGTCCCAACTCTCATATGTACATCCACATCCTCCCGTACATAAATACTCGTTCGTGTACATATTTACTTTCCTTGTACACAATTCAAACTTGTAAATAATCAAGTTACACTCGTTTTAAACGTCCGTTTCACAAAAACTTGTTTATATTTCCTTCATAAACTCTTGTAAATAAACATCATGCATCTGTTTATATTTCCTTCATAAACTCCTGTGAATACATATCACACACACACACTTGTTTATATAACTGTTTGGTTATAACATAACAACTAGTCTAACCAGTAGGTTCCCCACAAAGTTAGCCTCCTCTTGGGCTTTGTACAAGATAACTCATTTCATTTGAGTTCAGCCTCCTCTTAGGCTTCATATAAGAAAACTCATTCATCTGAGTTCAGCCTCCGCTTAGGCTTCATATAAGACAACACTCCCCTGCTGAGTCAGCCTCCTCTTGGGCTTCGTTCAAAAGAACTCCTCATTGAGTTTAGCCTTCTCTTGGGCATCATACAAAGAAAGAGACCAGGAAATCTCTTAACAGCCTCCTATTGGGCTTCCAATACAAAGAATCACCCGCGTTAGGATAGAACCATGAGAGTATAATTTCCCGGTGAAATTGCTCTTAATTCCAAAAGGATGGTTTCCCGGTGAAATCCCTTTTAAAACCAAAGCCAGCCATACCCTATAGCTTCCTCTTGAGCTTCATACAAGGACCCTCGATGACTCTCGGAATGCCTCCTCTTGGGCTAACAATACAAGGACCCATGGGCTTCTTAAAAGCATCCCTTAATCCAATCAATTTCTCCTCGAGATTTAGACGTTTATCATCTCTATGGAAGAAGTATCTCATCTATCACATCACATACAATCAAAAACTTTTCAAACTCTTTTCAAACAAAAACATCTCTTAATCGTATGTGGTAACGCTTGTACACTCAAGCAAAACACCCAATGCTTACAATTAAAAGATTCAATCATTTTTCAAACATCTTTCTTAAACATGTAAGTGGTAACGCTTGTACACTCAAGCAAAACACCTATAACTTACGATGAAAGATTCAATCATTCAAACTTTTCAAAAATGTATGTGATGAAATAGATTAGATACATTTTTCATTAAGATGACATTTGTCTGTGTCTCTTATTAACATCCCGTTGCTTCCACTAGCATAAGTGGGAACTACGATTGCTCTGACTTTCTCAACATCCTTTTGAGAATACGTAGGCACAAGGTCTCATCCTTGGCGAGCAAATTTCTTTCTCCTCAAACCAAACAAACCATAGATCCCTTTAGATCCGAGCTACAAATGCTCGATTCCCATTAAGGATATGTATGCAGAAGATCCAAAGATCTTTGCGAGCACAATAATAACAAACACTAGGATCCCAGATAATCTATCCTTCTTAAAAACCCAAAGGAGAAACTTTCCCAATCATAGAAATAGCAATTAAAACACACAAACATATCAAACATATTCATATATAAAGCTATAGATAACTATATATATTTAGGGTGCTCCATCTATTCCCTTTATATAACAAACCCCCTTACCCGGAATCTCCCCAATGCGTTGCGTCTAGTTTGCGCTAGTCGTTACGCATATCATATCAATTGAGGGTATTAACAGCTTTCCCCTTTTTCATAATCATTAAATCATCTTTTCTTGTGTTGAAAATAATAAAGCTTGATGCTCGCGGCTCTTTATAAACAAATCAAAAGAGTAAATCGTTTCGAGCCAGAGAATCTGAATTCATATTCGATTCCCTAGCACGTCACTTTTTAACGCGAACAGACGCCAAATACTTTCCTCAATTGAACATAAGGAGCATCGGGACATCCAAAGTGTCGCACTAACGTAGCCATCATTTTGACCATTTTGGTATACGCCTAACGGTCACGATGACTTATTACTACTTACCTAAGGAAACCTGGATCCGGGTGTAGGATCCCCCACAAGTATAATACCAAAGCAACCCTTAAAAGTAAAGCAGACAAGTCAAACAATGAAAGCAATAGAGTGATCTAAAGCCCTAAGGTAGCCTCTCTTTGGGATTTCCCCAGTAGAGTCTCCAGTTCTGTAACACGGTGGGAGAACCGACTTGTTTGTTCTGCGTTTTATCGCAAATGTTGCGGATAGCAAGAGTCGCCACCGACTTTTCTTTTATCCAATTAAGAGAAGGCGAATAGAACAGGAAAATACATTTGTTAGATTCTGAGTACGAGAGGAAGTTATGAAAAAGAAAGGTGTTAGCACCCTTTCCATCCGTATTTATCTACGGGCTCTTAATTGCTTAGCTCACTTTACAAATTGCTTTTTGTGTGTGTTTGAAAAGATTTTTGAAAAGGAATTTCTCTATGACTTCGTAATGATTCTCGCTGGAATGTATACGAAGTGTTTGGAAATGTTTTGTTTTGGAAAATACTTTGTAATGATTCATGCTGGAATGTATACAAAGTGTTTTGAAAATATTTTTGAGGTGTAAAGAGCATTTTGATTGAGCAAGCAAAAGAGACTTATTTACCTACTCAGAACGGTCGTTTCCGTGTTAATTTTGTTGTTATAAGCTTATCATAGTTTAAATTTTGTTCTAATTGTAGAAGCTTAGTAACCAAAAACCATATTCAATAGAGGAAATTGATGACATCCAATCACGTTGGGTCAGTGTGTTCTTATCTCATTATGAAACTCGAGAACAAGAACAATAGTTTTTGTTGGTTGCTACAATACTATTTTGTATATGAACCGAGGTTTTGTTATTTTTTCTTGATGATAACAATGTTAATTTGCACATTTGGTTTGAAATGATATATGATATTTTGTTACATATTTTGTAGTTTTTGTGTAAAAAATAATACTAACAGGCTAATAGATTTATTATAGTGATATGATACATGCCAATGAAAATGATACATGAAAAAATGAAAATGATACAGGGGACCAATGAAATAGATAAATATAGCCAAAAAGATTTATATTAAACCCCTCGATTTTTATCTAAAACTGAGGTATATTAATACCTTATTACCTTGAAATATAACTAATACCGATATCTATATGAAGCGCACAACAAAATGTAGAAAAAAATATGCAGATCCTAGGGATCGAACCCATGACCTTTTCAATATTAACATTGATTTTTAAAACACTAAGGTGTTAAGTGTAGACTTTTCATGACGACCTTAGTAACCTCGCGTGAGTTGCCGAGGTAAAACGAATTTCGCAATCGACGTTACAAACATTATTTGTAATAGTGGAACAAATTTGTTATTCCGCTGTTTAATTTGATTTTTCTGAATAATAATGATGAAGTGACTTGATACTTTATTAGATTTTACAAGATGTGACGTTCCTATTCGTGTGAACTCTGATTATTCTATAATTTATTTTATAATTATTTAATTAATGAAAAAAGTAAGGTGTTACACGCAAGATAGTAAAATAAATATAATAAAAAGAATTTAATAAAATTACAAGGAAGTCAAGTCTCAATCGACCGCAAAGAAAAACTTAAACTAATGAAATGAAAAATCAAACAAAAATAGTTTTTGAAAGAAAAAAAGCTAAAAGTCAGCTGAAAGATACCACCATCAACATAAGAGAATTTTTCAGAAAAATCACCAAAAATAGACCACTGCAGAGTCAAAGCCATTCATTCAACCCATGACATGATGAAGCACTCAATATGGTTCTCGAGCTATGGAGAAAAAATGCATATGTTTATCGCGAATTTACTAATATATCATTTCCAAATTTAAAAAAAATGCTCTTATTTGTCACATACCTCGCTTGAAGAAGAATCTAAAAATATCACATAGTTTAGAGATTTTCACGACGTCCATTGCCTAAATTTAAAGAGAATTGATATTTTTTACATTAAAAAATAGGACACCATATTGTGTCCTTGTCATTTTAGTTGTATGGGTGTATTTTCAAGGATTTATAAAAGTATATAAAAATTTAAAGTAACAAAAACCATGGTTAAAATCTACTGTGTCGATATGTTGTTCACTTTTTTTTGTGTTTACATAACACAACTCAAATTTAAACCTCCTATTTAACTCTCTGAACACAAAAAAATATATTTGTTATTCCATCTCATAGGAATGAAAAACATCTTATACAATTTCAAAAATATTTCAGAAAAATCAAAGATATATTTTTGGTTCACACCTTCACTACTTATAATTGATTCGTTTTGAGATACACAATTTAAAAGGCAAAAAACAGAACTAAAAATATATTTCTCGTAAAAATCAAAAATGCATTCTTCGATTTTTTATAAAAAATACATGTCCAACCCAAGTGACTCGTGCTACTTTTTGTTGTTATGATAATGTTTTTTATTAGAAACCATAAATACATTTTCTATTTGTACCGAAAGTATTTCTAATTTTATATAAATACAATTTAAAAAAAAAATATGCGTTTAAAGAATATTTTTATAATTTCACGTGGTGCTTAAGATATAGAGGATATTTTTATAATTTCACGTGGTGCTTAAGATATACCTAAATTACAAAATCCTGCTTTAAGATATACCTAAATTACAAAATTCCAAAGAAAAAAATTCTCAAGATTTCTGGATATAGCTAAACATCTTAACTATCTAAAAACCATATTAGATGAATTGAATTGCCAAATTGTAGATAAAACATAAATGAAAAACGATTCCATTGCACCTATACAAGGGGCACAAGACATCCTACATATCCAAATTCTCTACTAAAATATTAAATGTGTATGCAAAAGATTTTACACAATTATCTCTTAAATAAATGCATTATTATTTATCTATTTTCACACTATTGAAAGTCAGATAATAGAAGAACCACTCCTTCGATGGGTAAGGATCCTCTAATTTTATAGAAGGAAAGTTAGAGTAATTTTAAGCAAAAAAAAAAAAAAGTGAATAAAACAAATGATAAATAATATGAATATTTATTTTAAAGGGAAAATATGTGAGAGAAAATAAATTATAAGAAAGATAGAGAATTGAAAGTTAGAAGATTCAATCTTCACCCTCAACCCAAAAATACTATTTGACTCTTTAAACAAATTTAAAGAGTCCTAAGATCTCTAAAAAAACAAACACTTCTTTTACACTTTAAAAATCATATATCAAGTGAAAACCATCAAGTCACATATAAAAAACAAACAAAAAATAGACTCTAACAACTCTTTATACAAGGGACAGAAGGCACCCCACGAATTCACTCTCTACACTTATCAAGGTTTTCTCTAGTAAAACTATTAAATATTTACATAAAAGAATTTACACAATTATCTTTTAAATAAATTGTATTATTATTTAGAGAAATGCCATTGTGACACCAAGACATACATCTACACCGTACTTTTACCATAAATACATAATCTTCATTTTTTAAAAATATTTTTTAGTTTTTATTTTGATATATGTGCAGCACAAAAACAAGTGATACATAGACTCATAGAGTGTAATTTTTTACCGTGTAGAAAATCAATGTAAACCCAATATAAAATACATTTGCAATTGCACAATCCAAAGATACTAGTAATACACGGCGTTGTATCAATATTGGGGGTGTTAATTGTTGACATTTATGTCGACAAAACATTTCATAGGATCAAATCTATGTACTATGATAAGAAGTATACAACGCAGGAACCAGCTTGCAACAAATTGACCCATCAACCTCTACTCTCCAATCAATTTTGGATACATATTAGTGTGATTGTAATTCTAGTCCCTACAAAGAGGACCCATCATAATGTTGACAAGGGTAATGTAAATCATGCCATCAAGACACTGCACAAACAAAAAGAGAACACACAACATTCCATTTCTAATATCAATAATGCGTATCACATATCTTCCATAGCTTAAGTACTTCAATAGATATCAATAGTACTTTTGCGATATGTGTGGGGTAAAATAAAATCCATTTCACTCATCATCATATTGTGTAAAAGATGATACATTTAAAAGTTAAATAGTATAATTTTGTTCTATAAGATCATTTTGTTCTCTTATAATTTTTTTCTTTTTCATTTTAATATTTCTAAAATGTGTAAGTTTTTTTCTTAAGTAAGATTATATTAAATGGACAATTAAGGATTCTCCAACCTTTATACACAAGAAATGAGATTAACAAAATTCGACAAAATAAAGAAGAAATTATCTACCAATTATAATTTTGAAAGAAAAAGCAAAGGATTTTTGCTAAAGTCATAGAAACTATAATTGGAGTGAACAATATCTCCTATATACGATCACTTCCAAACCAAAAATTTTATACACCAAATCATATTATTCACATCCCACATATCTTCCCGAAAACAAGTATCATTCCTTCCTAGCCAAATTATCCACATAGAGGTCAACCACACCACTCCCAATTTACTTTCCTTCACATTCTTATCTTTACAAAAATAATACAAATCTCAGAAATTGGATAGGTTTTATTCATCTTTATCTACCGATTTTCCTAACCAAAGAGCTATTTCTATTCAAATATTTTTCACCGCACTACACTTGTAAAAAACATGATCTAAGGACTCCACATCAATCTCACAAAAAGAACATAGTAAAGAATCAACATGAAAAATAATGCCTCTAAAATGTGTAAGTATTGTTCATATGATTCCTATAAAATGGGAATTTTGATATCTATATTTGTATTTGCAATCTCCTCAATGTTTATGACATTGATCTTGATCTATAATTCTCTTGATTTCTAACATTTTTTAGGTTTTCTTGAAAGAATAAAATAATATATGAAATTGAGAGTTTGAATTTTATTAGTCTTAACTACTAAATATTAAAGAGGACGAATATAAATTTCTGTTATGTGATTTTTTAAATTTAGAATGACATTTTTATATATTAAGCGGTGTTGTTTTACAAAATTGCAATTAATGTTTTAAAAAATAGATGCAATCACGTAAAGGCTTTCACGATTTTGACCGGTACATG
The DNA here is from genome assembly GCA_021764765.1 of Vicia sativa. Taxonomy (NCBI): domain Eukaryota; kingdom Viridiplantae; phylum Streptophyta; class Magnoliopsida; order Fabales; family Fabaceae; genus Vicia; species Vicia sativa. Next base: position 250,424,299 of record CM038793.1, read on the forward strand.
TGTTGCAACACTAATTGTTGACATCGCAGTGAGAATTAACCATAATTTATTCTCTCACTTAAGAAACGATGATAATGATATTGGTATCGACGTCTGATGATACCGTTTTGTTGCGGCCATTTTTGCAATCTTGTACTATTTTTTAAAACCTTGATTGCGATCCTTGATGAAACACACCCTTTCAGCAACCTTTCACATTAAATGTGTCAACTTTTCACATTTTTACAATTATTGCAACACTTAACATAGGATTACTATTGTTAGAACAAAGTTTGTTTCTAATAATATCTTAAATTTTTGATGATAACAAGTACAATAAATTTTGTATAAAAGCTATGGTCCTCTGATAAATATGATATTCTGACATGCATATGTTTAGTTTCAGAAGATGTTCTGACTCAAGCGCTTAAAATGGAACGTTACACTATGTTGAGCAGAAGATGAATTCAGAAGTTCTAAGGAAGAACTTTTGGAACACGCACGTTGTAAAGAAAACTTCTGAGTGAAGATTGAAATACAAATCTCTTATAGAAAGCACCAACAAAATGTTTTGATAAGAAGATGTTCTAACAAGGCTTACAGAAGATCATTATCTATATGTACGTCATCTTCTAAGACAAAATCTGCTACAGTAACGTTAACCTACTAAGCTAAGAAGACTAAATACTTGAGTGGTTCAACTTTCAAGGATCATTTAGTAAACAATTCATGTGAAGCTAAACAAGTCATAATTACACTTTCCAGTATCCAAGACACGCTACCATGCAACGAAAACCTTCTGAAAATACTATATAAAGCATTCAAATTCAAAGGAGCAAAATAACAACTTATAACAATCATCTTGAGTAAACTTACGCTGCCAAAATAAAAAGTCACTCGTATAATCATTTTACTGAACCTTTGAGCTAAATATTTTGTGTAAACTTCACGTTGTGAAGAAAAGCTTTTTAGAAGCAATATTGTACACAGTTAGTTAGAAGTTATTCATTTGATAGCTGTTCCTTGAGAGACCAGTTGAGTCAGAATTCTCGAGAGGGATAGGACTAGTGAGTCTTAGAGGAAGTTAGTCACACCAGTTTGGGTATTGCGTTGTTGTTAGTCACTTGTAGCTGGCTTGTGCATTGTTGTTAGTCACAACAGTTGGTTGTGCAGTGTAATCATTTGATTATAGTGGATTAAGTCCTCGTTGAGAGAGGAGAAATCACCTTGACGGATGGACTGGAGTAGTTTGAGTTTTAAACGAACCAGGATAAAAACACCAGTGTTACTTAGTTTGCTGTTTGGGTAAAAGAATTAAAAATAAGAAAAACTTATTCAACCCCCCTTCTAAGTGTTTTTCCAAGCCTTCAACTATTTTCATATTCAAAATAAAAAACTTAGGTAACGTCTATTAAAAGTTGAAGCGTCGTGCCTAAGTGATCAAGTGCTGCCTACAAGTGGAATTAAGACTTGAGACCACCACACTTGTCCATGAGGCACTTTATTCTTTGTAACTCCTCTGTTGAGTTAATGAATGTGACTATGTGCTTTTCATGCATTGATTGTTCGTTTATTCACTTGCATATTAGCATAATACTTGAGACTACCACACTTGTCCATGTTGTACTGTTGTGAATCGGATGCCTTGGAAACAAAGTATAAATTTGTTTCTTAATGATCAAGAAACAAACAAGGGTATAAAGGATGATAAAACAAGAAGAACACAAATATTTGGTTATTAACTGTTATTCTTTCTTTTATCTTTAAATCAAGATTACAAGTATACAAGAATAACAAATAACCCTCTCACCCTAAATTAGGATTTGCAGTATGCAATGATGAGATACTAGTATGCTATTTGTAATATATCTAACATACTAAACTAATGAGATTTTATCACAAATACCCATTACAAGCTAACTTAAACAACTGGACATAACAAATAGGCTCAATTCTAAATACTAACAATCCTAGCATTTCGACACCCAGATCCTACTTCGACTATAATATAGAGGTCTACGACACCAACATGTGAACAGACTTCGACGACATCCTCAATCCTGTCAAACCAGAAGCTACTCTTCGACCCAATAGAGTTCGATCTAATATCCCACATGCACTTTATTCTCTTTAGCTCTTGTGTTGAGTTAATAAATGTAAATCTTTATAAGAGTTATTAAAATGAGTGAAACATTCTATGTGTTTCCTATGCATCTTTTCTTGTCATTTTAGAACACACTCTTGATCATTAATTATTTTTATTAATTACAACAATCCCTCACTTGTTATAATAATGACAAGAGCAATTTCAGAAAAGAAAACAAAGAATGTTAATACAGTTAAGTATTTTTTTATTTGAACTTAATCTTAGTAAAAACAACACAAAGTCTAATCATAAGTTTAGGTAGGAAAGCTTTGAACTTATTATTCCTTGCGACTAAACTAATATTACATTAAACACACTCTTTAATGGTTCTTCGCACACATCACTTGTCTAGCACTATTTATGGCCATGTGCTTTGCATGTTTTGTGAATTTAATGCGAGAGAAACACCAGTTCTCACTTTAAGATGACACCATCTCAAAATTTATACAGGTGAAGTTTATATTGTATCTACTTTTCTTGAGATGCATATTCTCAACGTTGAACTCATTAAGAGTTTGAAAAACCCAACCCTCCAAATTCAATAGTAAACGTTATTACATAATGTTGAATAAACATTCAAATAAACGGCTTGTTGTTACCCATTGAATGTTGAGGTTAATGTTTTCTTAACATTAGATTGGGTTGATGTCTTTGTTGGAACTCTTAATCAAGGAGTTTGAATATCATATCTCTTGAGGTATTCTTTATCAAATATATGACCAATGGTTTAGTAAATGGACCGACTAAATTATAGCTCGAATATGTTGTTCATTTTTTGTTGGATGCATTATGCAAAATAACATGGTATGTTCAAGACATTTTTATGAAGGAATGACACATGTGGTAAAATATGTCCCACCATGTGTGTAACAGCTGACCCTTATCAGCATGCCAATGTTGTAGTTGTTCTGTGCGTGTTTTTTTAGTTGTTTCAATCAGATTTGTTGCAAATTTGTTGCTGTCTTTTAGAAATGCATTTAAGTGGATTTGTTTGATTAGTTTGGACACGATCAAATGAATTTAAATAGATATTTAAATTTGAATCAATTCAAATCTTTTTGAAGGATATTTGACAAACAAATCTTAACAAAATATCCTACAATTTTGGACGCGATCAAATGCCCGTTGGAAAAGCCCAGAATCAACATTGCTATATAAGTAAACTCTAACCTAACATTTGATGTGTGCAAATATTAAATATTGATTGTGATAGGGTTTATCACTTGAGTGTTTATTTGTGTAATTTTATGCATAACTTCAGTATTTTCATTCATATCTTAAAGCATATAGTTTTGTTTATTTAGTTTCGTTGTAACTCAACAATCTTTATTCTGATTACTATAGTTGAGCGCTTGGAATAAGTGATTGAAAAGAAGTGATAGGGTTTCTCATATTCACGGGGAGTCCTAAATAGAAAGTTATTGAGTATTATTAGGAAGAAGTTGTGAACATGGAGTGATTGTGTAAGACTAAGTGTACTAATACTATTGATCAGGAATTTCCTTTCTCGGGTTGGATGCCCCCTAGATGTAGTTGTAGTTTGCACTAAACTAGGTTAATAATTGTTTTGTTCTTTATTGTTTTTCTTATTTATCATTTTGTATAATTTAAACTATCATAACTTGGTTGTGCATATTTTTTCAGACGTCATGTCCAACATGTGTTCCCATGAACAAAATTTCAATTGGCACCAGAGCAGGCACCTTATTCTTTTTGAGCGAGCTTTATGGAAGATAAATTATATTCAAATGGACAACAATATAGATGGAGGATTAGTCAATAGACCACCTGTACTGGATGACACCAACTTTGATTATTGGAAAGCTAGATGATTACCTTTCTCATATCCATAGAAAATAAAATAATGAAGGATGTTGTAAAAGGTTGGAAATACCATGTGATTACTTCTCAAGAGGGAACATCAACCTTAAAACCAGAAGTCGGGTGGACTGATACTTAAGATAACGAAGCTCTTGGAAACTCCAAAGCTTTAATGTTATTTTCAATGATGTTGACAAGAATATGTTTAGGTTGATCAACACATGTAATGAATCCAAATATGCTTGTGAAATTCTCAAAATTGCACATGAAGGCACATCTAAGGTTAGAATGTCAAGGTTGCAACTCCTTACTAAATATTTTTAGAATTTAATAATGAATGAAGATGAATCTATTTTTGATTTCAACATCTGACTCCGTGACATTGTCAACACTTCTTTTGGATGAAGTGAAGATTCCTAAAGAAAAGCTAGCTTGAAAAATACTAAGATCACGTCCTAAGAAGTTTTATATGAAGGTTACAACTACTGAAAAAGCACAAGACCTAAGCTGTATCAAAGTTGATGAACTCATTAGCTCCTTACAAACCTTTGAGATGACTTTGAATGATAAGTTTTAAGAGAAGAACAAAAATATAACATTTGTTTCAAACTTTGAAGAGGATGAAAATAATGGTGAAAAATAAGAAAGTCTATCAGAAGATAGATCTCTTCTTGATAGACATTTTAATAGATCCTTAAACAAACTGGACAGAAAATGGAGAACAAATGTTCTAGACAAGGTGTTAGACATTAGTCCCTAGAGAAAATGTAAGGATGAAGACAACCCTAATATAGGCAAATGCTTACAATGTTATGAATGTGAAAGGTTTAGTCAAACTAAAAATGAATGTCCTACTTTTATTAATAAATAGAAAATGGGATTGTCAATCACTTGGTCTAAATCTGACAATAAGAGTGAAGAAGAAACGTCTAACAAGGAGATACCTTTAACTGGAAAACATGACTCTTGTAGTGATTCTAGTGATTAATATATCTCAAGAAGAATTAGCTAAAACTTACAGACTGTTTCTCACTCAGTGGAAGGAATATTGCTTGAGATGAGAGAACCAAAAGAATACCATAAGTGCTATACTTCAAAAAAGAGAAGATTTGCTCAACCATTGCAGGTCTGGAAGAGGAAGACCCGTTGTTAAGTTCAAACTTGATCTTATGACAAAATTTGTGTGTATGTTGAACAATGGCTCTCATATATTAGATGATATCTTAGAAGTTGGGGAGGATTATAAAATCATGAAGGCTATAGGGTTTGACTACAACTCCATGAACTAAAAGTTCTAAGTCCACATGAATTCTTGATGAAGGACCACATGTCTCAACATCCTGCTCAATACATGTCAAGGCTTAACAGAAAGAAAGGGAAGAAAAATCAAGCAAAGAAAGCGTGGAAACCCAAGAAAATTATCGCTTGTCTCATAGATCATACATCTCTTAGAGTTTCATCAAGATAAGATTGATATTTTGGTAATGGTTATTTAAAGCACAAGACCAATGAAAAGAACTACCTTAAAGAGTTAAAGAAATACTCTAATAACTATATAACTCTTGGTGATGGAGCAATAAGAAAGATCAAGAGCATAGGGAAATTGATCTACCTATGTCTCCCTAGCCTTGATGATATGTTGCTAGTAGAAGAATTAACTGCAAACTTGATCAGTATAAGTGAACCATGTGATCAAGCACTAAATGTGAACTTTAACAAGTCTGAATTTATTGTCTATAAAAAAGATCAATAAGTATTAATGAGTGGTTCAAGATCTAAAGGAAATTTCTATGTATGGATATCCCAGCCCTCATCAAGTGTTGTTTCCAAGGTTAATGAAAGGAATATCATGTGTAAATAATGAAAAATTTGTGGAGATTTCCAAAAAGGCAAGATGTCGCACATGATGTTTCAGCATCCTACATCCTACTTTTTTTTGGATTTACTTCTTATATTCCTCATGGAATCCCCACTATTGAAAGGCCTGGGTCTAAAGAGTAATAAAAGAAATCTCGTTTATGACTTCAATTTTGGTGATATGTCAGACAAGATGTTGGGACATTATGTCCAACAAATTATGTACGAATGTGAGCTTAGTCTTGTTGGAGAACTCATCTTTTCTTGGCCTTCAAATAAGACAAATAATATATGTATCTCAAATCAAATTTGGTGTTGAAAAGAAAAGAGTCACTATTGGAAATTCCTTGAATGAGAACTTATTGCAATATGTGTGGGGTAAAATAAAATCCATTTCATTCATCATCATATTGTGTAAAAAATCATACATTTAAAAATTAAATATAATTTTATTCAATAAAATCATCTTGTTCTCTTATAAATTTTTATTTTTATTTTAATACTTCTAAAATGTGAAAGTATTGTTCACATGATTCTTATAAAAAGGGAATTTTTATATCTATATTTGTATTTGCAATCTCCTCAATGTTTTGTAACATTGATCTTGATCTATAACTCTCTTGACCTCTACCGTTTTTAGGTATTTTGAAAATGTAAAATAATATATGAAATTGCGAGTTCGAATTGTAGTAGTCTTGACTACTAAATGTTTAAAATGTAAAAATAACTCAAAATCTAATCAAAATTTTAGGTAGCAAAGCTTTGGACATGTTATTCCTTGAGACTAGATCAACATTACCTTACATACAAACTTTAATTATTCTACGTCTACATCACTCGTCTAGCACTATTTATAGCCATGTCTTTTTCCTATTTCATGAATTTAATGCAAGAGAAAATTTGATTCTCACTTTGAGACGACACCATCTCGAAATTCATATACGTGAAGTTTATATTGTATCCATTTTTCTTGAGATATATATTCTCAAAATTGAACTTCAATAAGAGTTTGAAAAAACTCAACCCTTCAAATGTAATAGTCAACACTTTTACACAATGTTGCACAAACTTTCAAATCAAGGAGTTGTTGTTACCCATTAAATTTTGAGGTTAATGTTTCTTAATGTTAGATTGGGTTGGTGCAGTCTGCCATTATTGACACTCAAACTCAAGGACTTTAAATCTCATACCTTTCGAGATAGTCTTTATTAAATATATGACCAGTGGTTTAGTAAATGGACCAACTAAATTATATATTGAACATGTTGTTCCTTTTAGGTTGGTTGTATTATGTAAAACAACATGGTACGTTCAAGATGTTTTTACAAAGGAATGACATATGTGGGAACATATGTCCCATCATGTGTCCAATATCTGGCCTTTGTCAACAGGTCAATATTATAGATGTTATGCATATTTTTTCTGGTTGTTACAATCAGATTTGTTGCTATCTTTTAGAAATGATTTAAGTGGATTTGTTTGATTAGATTGGACGTGATCAGATAAATTTAAATAAAGATTAAAATTGGAATTAAATCAAATCTTTTTGAAGGATGTTTGAAAAACAAGTCTTAAAAGAATATCCTACAATTCTGGATATGGTCAAATGCCTATTGGAAAAGCCTATAATCAAAATTGATATATAAGGAGACACAAATCTAACATTTGAAGTGTGCAAGTATTAAATATTTCTTATGGTAGGGTTTATCTCTTGAGTCTTTGTGTTATTTTGTGCCCCCATTTTAGTGCTTCCTTTCATATATTAAAGCATAGAGTTTAGTTTGTTTTGTTGAATTGTAATTCAACAATCTTTATTTTTATTATTGTAGTTGATCACTTGGGATTAGTGAATAAGAGAAAGTGAGATAATTTCTCATATTTAGGTGGAGTCCTAAATAGAAAGTCATTCGGTAGTCTAAGAAAGAATTTTTGAACAAGGTGTGTTCATGTAAGGCTAAATATATTTATACTATTAATAGTTAGTTTCCTTTCTTGGGTTGAATTCCCCTCATATGTAGGTGTCGTTTGCACTAAATTGTGTTAATAATTATTGTGTTCTTTATTGCTTTTCTGCTTCACCGTCTTGTGCAGGAACCCTGTTTTTTTGAGTGAGATTCATGGAAAATAAATTTTGTTTAGATGGACAACACTATAAATGAAGGATCAATCAATAAACCATATGTATTTGATGGCACCAATGTTGATTATTGGAAATCCATGATGATTGATTTTCTTAAATCTATGGACAATAAAACATGGAAGGTTGTTTTAAAAGGTTGGAAATGCCATGTGATTACTTCTCAGATGAAACGTCAACCTTAAAACTAGAAGTTGAGTGGAGTGATACCGGAGATAATAAAGCTCTTAAAAATTCCAAAGCTTTGGATTTTATTTTCAATGGTGTTGACAAGAATATGTTTAGGTTGATTAACTCATGTACTGAAGCCAAAAATGCTTGGAAAATTCTCAAAACTGCACATCTAAGGTTAGAATGTCACGACTGAAGCTCCTCACTACAACATTTTAGAATCTAATAATGAATGGAGAATAATATATTTCTGATTTTAACATCAGACTTCGTGACTTTTTCAACACTTCCTTTGCATTATAAGTGAATATGTATGAAGAAAAGCTAGTTGGAAAATTCCTAAGATCACTTCCAAAGAAGTTTTGTTTAAGGTTACAACTATTGAAAAAGAACATAACCTAAGAAGCATCAAAGTTGATGAACTCATTGGCTCTTTACAAATCTTTGAGATGAAATTGAATGATAGGTTTGAAGAGAAGAAAAAAATTATAACATTTGTTTCAAACTCTGAAGATGATGAAAATCATGGTGAAAAAGAAGAAAGTATATTAGAAGCTATAGCTCTTCTTGGTTGATATTTTAATACACCCTTCAAGAAATTGGATAGAAATTAGAGGACAAATGTCCCATACAAGGTGTCAGACATTATTCCCTAGAGAAATATTAAGGATGAAAACAAACCTAACAGAGGAAAAATAGCACAATATTATGAATGTGAAGGGTTTAGTCACATTAAAACCAAATGGCTTACTTTTCTAAAGAAACTGAGAATGGAATGTCAATCATTTAGTCTGAATCTGATGATGAGAATGAACAAGAAACATCAAACAAGGTGATTCCTTTCACTGAAAGGAAACTTGCATGAGAGGAAAGAAACAAAAGAAGACCATAAATGCTCTACTCCTGGAAAAAGAAAAGCTTGGCTCAAGCATTTAAGGCCATGAAGAGGAAGTCACATTGTTAAGTTCAAACTTGATAAAATGACAAAATATGTGCACATGTTTAATAATGGTTCTGATATGCTAGATTAGATCTTAGAAGTTAGGGAAAAGTCTAGAAATATGAAGTTTATATGGTCCCCACTAAGAAGTTTGTCTCTCATAAGAATAGAACTGAGTTCCTGATGAAGAATCGCTTGTCCCAACATCCTGCTTAACATGTGTATTCTCATAACATAGGCAACAAGAACTTTTCTTAAAGATCTCACTACTATGGTAGATATGATAACATTAGATCCTTTTTCTATAGATTGTATGTTTACCCTCATTTTCATACTCAACCAAGGCTTAACAGAAAGAAAGGGAAGAAAAATCAAGCAACGAAAGTGTGGAAACCCAAGGAAATTGTTACTTGTCTCATAGCTCATATCTCATATAGTTTCCTCAAGAGAAGATCAATATTTTGATAGTGGATATTAAAAGTACGTGACTGGTGAAAATAACTATCTTAAAGAGTTAAAGTCATACTCTAATAGCTAGTCACTTTTGGTGATGAAGCAAGAAGAAAAATCAAAGACATGGGCTAATTGATCTATCAAGATATCCCTAGCCTTGATGATGTGCTACCGGTAGAAGAATTGACTGCAAACTTGATAAGAATAAGTTAACTATGTGATCAAGATCTGAATGTGAACTTTAACAAGTCTGAATCTATTGCCTCCAACAAAGATCAAGAAGTATTAATGAAGGGTTCAAGATCCAAAGGCAACTTCCATATATGGATATCTTATCCCTCATTATGTGTGATGTCCAAGGTTAATGAAAGGAAGATCATGTGTAAAGAAGGAAAAATCTGTGGAGATTTCCAAATAGGCAAGATGTCCCACAAGATGTTTCAGCATCCTACCTCTCAGAAATTTTGGATTTACTTCTTATGATCCTTATGGAATCCTCATAATTGAAAGGCCTGGGTGGAAGAAATATTTTCCCAAGTGTAAAGAGTAATAAAAGAAAACTCATTTATGACTTTAGTTTTGGTCATGTGTCAGAACATTGTATCTAACAAATGATGTTTGAATGCGAGATGAGTCTTGATGGAGAAATCTTCTATTTTCTTGGTCTTCAAATAAGATAAAGAATATATGTATCTAATATTAAGCTTGTTCTTGAAAAGAAAAAGGGCACAATTGGAAATTTCATAAATGAGAACTTATTGCTTTCATTTCTAAGGAAATATGTAAATGAAAGCCTTCTCTCTCTTGTGATCACTATTACATGACAAATAAGGCGCATTATTCCTATGTTAATTCATTTCAAAAATTAATTTACGTTCACACACCTGAAGAATAACATCTCTCTCACTTGTTTTCAAAATGTTCACCTCTCTCTCTCTCTGAGCTATCAAATCCCATTAAAATGAGTCAACAATATGATATTACTAAGATATATGAGCCCATATAATATTTTCACTTTAAGGATTTACAAGAAGAAATGAGTTTAGTACTACAAATGTTGTTAAATTTTTTACTATTATTATTAATTGTTTCATAGCCAAGACCAACTTTATTGTAAGACATTTTTTGATTTCCTAACAGAAGATACAAGTTATCTCTTCTCTTGGTGAACTTGACAACTTTTTTTTGAAGATAGTAAATTTGATTTTTTTAAATTGTCACATTCATTGCATTTTTTAGGTTCATCCTTTTATTTTGGAGTGGGAAAGTATTAAACTTGATCATTTTGTCTTTCTCCAAGGATTTCTATTTATATATCAAATTTTATATTTTTAAGTTCAAGAGAGCAAATAATGTCCTTAAATATGGAGACAATTTGTTCCAACTTAATTGTTTCTTTTGTTAGTTTTTTACAAATATGAAAAAGATCATGATAAGAGAAGTATGAGTTTACCTCTGAAGGAAAATAGCGACATAAGGCGCAACAGAAAACAAAAAATTTCCTTTAGTGATCTTTACGAATGAGCATGGTCAGTGATAGAAATTATTACCTCTTGTGGCGATTTAGACCTTTGATGCAGAATCGAAGGACAATGCCTCTACTCATTCCATACAAACTGTAACACCCAAAATCTACCCAACGTTATTTAAAATCAGAGTGCCAAAATTTAAAACTAAAACTTGAGGCATTACACTTTTTCAACTTGAAAACAACATCGAAGCAATTTACTTCTTGGCAGATACATAACACATAAAGAATACGAACAAATGCACCATAATTACTCTTTAACAATTCAACTTTAATTAATAAACCGCAACGGAAAATCTCAACATAATTAATTCAAATTGGCATAGCATCTTTGAAACAACGGAAAATCGTAAATACTATTCAAAACCACAACAGATTTCAACGGAAGCAAATGCATAAACATAAATAAAACAATGCGTTCGTTTCCCCCCCGAGTGCTACGTATCAGAGCGACGACGACATAAGCTACTAATCCTCCTACTCCTCATTACCTGCATGTTACCAATATAAAGGTAACGGCCAACAAAATAGAAAGGGTGAGATATCGAATAATATAAGTGAAAGTACGATAATTCATATGCTTAGGTAAAGAAACATACATTAATTACCGCTTAAATCAACAACATATGATATCCACAAAACAACATAAAATCAACAACAACTTAAAATGCGACTCGGATGCGACTCAACAAAAATGCATGTGGATCCATTTGGAGTAAACTCCCAACTTAAAACATGCCAGGTTATCGAGGCACTCAACAAGGCATAAGCCTTCAACTTACAACGTGGTGCCAATCCAGACCAACTTGAAAATGCACATGCTATGTACGATGCATCTGATGAAAATTCCAACAATGACTTAATAACGACAACTTAAAATCATGCACGAACGACATCAACTTAATCAACAACATCAACTTCAACAACATAATAACAACGTCAACACAATGCAATTATAAGTTAATTCGATCCACTTCATTTTTCGACTTTGGCCATTTAAGCCTACGATACTCAGATTATCCAATTCAGACATAAACAACAACTTTCCGGAAGTACCTATAATCGAACAACTAACACGAGTTTTCAACGAAACGACACTGTTTTAATTAACTACCCGTATACCCAAACTATCCCGTAAAGTTACGTCCAATTCTGATAAACTAATTTCTCCGCTTAATTCGACTGACAGTATTACTTTCTGCTCTGTTTTTAGTTTTCTGCAACATTACTAATTAGTCCTAATTATTCTACTAATTAATTCTGATAGTATCCTTATAAATCCTGCATTTTTGATTGGTCCTTCTATGCTTAATTCACACTGTCTGTGAAAATCTGTTGCTGCTAAATACTATTTTCTGGTATAGTTTCTGCTACTGCTAAAAATCATTTTCACACACTGTCATATGATTCTTCTTCTCCTGCTATGGCCACCTGTGTTATACTAAGAGTATTGTTTTCCTATTATACTATTCTAAGAATATATCAACATTACACTCCCAAAGCCAGCAAGCTACGTGAATAAAATAGGACAACAGAACAATTGGCTGAGACGCCCACCCCCACCCTGAGGCGGTCGCCTCACTCCCCTTTGGCCCAAGGAGGCGGACGCCTCCTCTCTTCCACGGCTGTCTCCCTTTTTCTTCAGCCCCTGAGGCGGTCGCATCCTCCCTTCTTTCTCCAAGAGGGCGGTCGCCTCCCTCCCTATAGCAACATGCAATTTTTCTTCCTTTTCTTCCAGCCACAGTACGATCCCAACATACAATTGTAACAATCATTCATGACAACAGTAACGGTATAACACATAGCAGATCAATTCAACACAACAAGCTATCCAATTCATTCCAGCAACATAAATTTTATCGATCAAACACGATTAACAGTGTAATTAGGCAGCCCTAAACCCCACATAAAAATTATCCTAAAATTGATTATATAACCTGAACCCCACCCCTTACCTGTGGATTCAAGGGAACTCGGAAAATCGATCGGAAAAACGGAGCTCTCGGACAACAAAGATCCCTCATAGCAACCCTTGTTTCCAAATTCTTCCTTTTTCTCTCTTGCTGGTTCTTCTCCACGGCTATGGCTTGGTTTCTTAGGTTTTGCAAAGTAATTGCCACTTCCTTATTTAATTAGGTCATTTAATTATATATGGACTACTAATATAATTTTGGTCTACTAAAATAATATTCCTAACAATGTTATTTCACCCTCAATTAATATATTATTTTTAATTTAATAATTCTACTTGATAAAATAAATTCTAATATTATTTTCATTTCGACTAATCTTACCCGATTATTATTTAACAATTCTACCTACAATTCGACTTAATCACTAAATTAATCGGAAAATACTCTATAATAATAATAATTAAATTACTTTAATTAATTACGGGTGTTACACAAACGACCGCTTTCAATCTTAGTGCTAGCTGATACAAATGAAAGCTTTGAGTGAGAGGGTAAGAGAAAATACAACTAGGGTTTCACATATCGAATTTTCATCAAGTGAAATGCTTATATACAAAGGTTCTATTTATAGAACCACTTGTGTGGGCTTCAAGTTAAAAGCCCATCTAAGTCCACGATACTTATACCTTATGATGTACAATATATCACTAAAGCGTGTGATACCTTATCATATTTCGTATTCTACTTAAGCGTATCAAACCTTACGATGTTCTACAATTCACTTATGTGCACTATATCTTACGATATTCCTTATTTACTCTACCTCTCATTATTTTATACCTTTGTTTGTGACCTTGTAGGTTTTCGCAACATTGGCAATTATATTAAACCACGTATTTAACATAATAAACAATGAGCGGTATCTAGAAACAAATCATCGTTACCCAAATCATGAAAATGTCATGTGATCTGACAAAATCTTTCCATGATAATACTTGTGTGTACAATTATCCTTTTACCCTTATGCCTATATTAAACACAAGACATATACCATGTCACCCTTGTCCAGTTCAATATTGGACCCTTAGACATTTATCATATTACGCGGGATAGGAAAATTCTATCTAGGTCACTCATGTCTCTCAGTATGCTTTGTGAACTACTCATCAACTATCTTTATAGTCATTATATTACAGATAAAGTTTGATCAACAATAAATTACTTGACTCTACATCTAGGTCCATAGTGGTTTCAGGTTGAAGTATGGTATACACAACTATCACCATGAGAATAACTTATGATACTTTGCATAACATTCTATGTAGTATTCTCATAACGGGTCAATCCAATATAAATATTACTCCTAATATTCACACATATGTCAAGAGTTGATAACTCCTTATCCATGATCTATGAGATGTGATCATCAGTCTATCTACATAATAGTCTCAATACTTTAAAATATTGTCCTTATTTTTAATGAGATCTCGTGATTAAATCACACTTAACATTTCATTAAATAGACTGACTATTCTAGGGACTTTATTATTTTGGAAAAACAAACATAATAAATAAATGCCATTTATTTTTAATAAATAATTCGATACAAGTACCAAAAGTATTGGCCTATAGGGCTTACACCAACAACCTCATTATCTTGATGATTTTCCACGAAATAAATGTTGGCTTCTCCTTCATTGTTTGAGTATTCCATATCATTATCTTTTTGTGCTATATAAGCTTTTTTTCCCTTTTCTAAGGTTTCTTAGGTTTCTTTTGATTTTCCTTTTTAGATAGGGGCAATTTAACCTGAATTACTCTTTCTTTCCACAATTGTAGCATGTTGGAATCAATGGTATTTTTTCTTCATATTTTTCTTGCTCTTGTTTTTTCTTCTTCTTATGCCCTATGGATATTTTGAAATTCTTTACTATAAGAGACATGTCACCATCAAAGCCAGATTCCTCGGCCTTGAGTGCTATACTTTTGTTTTTATTTTCTCTTTCTTCATCCATGGTGAGTCTTTTTAGTTCTATTTCATGTTCTTACAATTTTCTAAACAAGGTATGTGTATCCATATTTGCTAAATTCTTAGATTCATAAATCACAATGTTTTTATGGTTGCCAACTACTATTTAGACATCTAAGGATTTTTATAACTAGTTCCATGTTTTAATTTTTTTCATAGTTCTCATAGGACTCACGATTTGTGTAAATTGTGTTTGAATTTGATTAATTCTTTCTTCAAGTTTCATTTTGAAGACTATATACTCATGGTTTAATGAGTCTAACCTTGTCCTATTTACCTCAATAGTTCCTACATGTATAATTTGGAGGATGCTCGATATTTATTTCCCAGTCTTATAGTGTGAAAATCACAAAAGTACATCAAAACTGAGAGCGATGGTGATGGACATTTTTCTTTATTACATGTTGCATATTTTTCTTTATCATCTTTGGTATAATCCTTAACATTTTTGTTTACTTCAACACCATTTTGTTTGTGTAGAAACAAAATGACCATCTTTCACATCCTTTAAAATATCATGATTCCTCCCTTCTATGAAAAAGTTTATTTTTTCTTTCTACAAACTATACCCTTCTCCGTCAAAGGATATGGGTTTCTTTAGTTAATATATTGAAGACATTTTTCCTCCTGAGAATCTTAATATAGTCTGATAATGATATTTTACAGGATTATCCCCAACCAAAACGAGAGCTTTACCCAGGATAAACTAGCGAACCATTTAGAGATTTTCTAGGCTTATCTCAATAACCAAACATAACTTTTCTGACAAAGTTCTTGAACCAAAAACAGAAATTGTATGACTGATTTATTTCAAGAAGCAAACTAAATTTCCCAAAATTATCTCATTATTGAGAATTATAACAACAACACACCCAATAAAATTTCTTCCATACTAGCAGTTTTCACTCAAAATCACCAAACAAAATTTAATTGAAAGAAAAATATTTCTTAGAGAGAGAGAGAGAAATAGAAAGATAAATTATAAAGAAAATAAAAAGCTCTGGGGATTGCTGTCAAATGAGGAAGAGCAAACCCTCATTTATATAGGAGAAGAAAAATACAAAAAATAAAAAGAACCATGGGCAAAATTTATTAGTCAGACAATTGGCTCTTAGCCCCAATCAATTGGATAAGCAAAATAATTGTTTGTTCTGGCTTATTTTGGAAATATTTACAGAGATTCATTGAAAGTCATTAAGACACTGTCATAATCAATTGTACAATCATTTAGGCTTATTCCAGTTAATTAGGTTAAGGCCCAAACCAATTAGGTTGTTCAAAAAAGTATTCCCAATTGATTGGCTTAAGGCCCCAATCGATTGGGTAGTTTCAAAGAGCCTTTAGTAGAAACCAGACAATTTCATAATCACTTGGTTCGACCTTGAAAAAAATTTTATGAGATAAAGAAGTTTTGTGTGTGTGTGTGTGTGTGTGAGAGAGAGAGAGAGAGTTGCCTTAATGTCTTAGGAGTTAATTCCCTATTTTTACAAAAATATAGTCACTCAGATAGACACGACTAAACGAACTTTCACACTTCCTTTTTTTCACAAATCTAAAAATTTCATGATCTTTTGCTAGATACATTGATCATACAACAATTCACTAGAATTTTCATTCTCTTTATAGACGAGGTTTGAGATATCTCCAAGTTTTATTGTCTTTATCAGAGAGTTTGAAAGTCATTACTATCGACTTCAACAACCATTGGAGTTGTCGTCATTAACACTTAAGACAAGTTATCAACTACATACCTACAAGAACATAGATCCACAATTAAGTTGTGTTGTTTCACAAGGTTGCAATCCTTGATGAAACATAACCTTTTAGTAACACTTTAAAAAAAGTGTTGCAACTTTTTACCTTTTGCAAAATGTTACAACACTAAGTGTTGCTATTCTCGAATACAAAATAACAAATTAAGACAGCGACTATGAAAAACTGATAAGCTGTGCCTAAGTGATCAAGTGCCGCCTATAAGTTGCCACTAGCGCCTCTACGCCCACATCCTCTGTAAAAGCAAGCCTCTCCAAATTATGTGTTTTGATGAAGCCAACATGTGTGCTTGAGTATCAAGAAAGGATGTGCAAAAATATTATCAAGCCTTGTATCATTCAAGTATCAAGTTTCAAGTTTCTTGAAGACCCTTTGATGTTTCAAGCTCCATAGGTACAAGCATGCACTTATATTGATAATTAGTGTTCAAAATATCATTAAAACATATGCATGCATTGACACTTTTAAATTGGTGCAAAACAATTTTAGCATAAAAAATGAAAATACAATTTTTGCTGAAATCCTTCAGGAAATCAATTACTTATATAGGTAAATCGATTTCCTCCTCATGCACTGCAAAAATCCTTTTCTGAAAATCTTTTTCAAAGTGTGGAAATCGATTACCATATATGGTAAATCAATTTCTTGTATCCAAAATTAAAAAATGAGTCACAACGTTTGAAGGAAATTGATTATCCATATACGGAAATCGATTTCCTGAACATAACAGAACCAAAAACTTGTTGTTTTATGCATGAACGAATTTTCTCTTGCATCTTTTCAAATATATTTTCCAAACTCATTTGCATCATTTCAAGACACTATATAAACTACATATTTTCATAATTCAAATAACCTCTTTCAAATTTGCAAATCAAACTTATTATTTTCATTCAAACTTTTAAACAAAGTGTTGAGATTATCAAACTTTCATCAAATAATTTTCTGCACTTGTTTTTCAAAACCAAGACAGAAAATTTATACCATATTCATCAACACTTGAGCACTATTGTATCTATATTTGCATGATTGAAAGAGAATATCAATCAAGTGATTGATATAGTATTCTACATCTTTCAAACTCTTACCAAATTCAAATATATCTTGTTGTATTCTTGCTGTCCAGGATTGTTGAAAGCAAGTTGTGCATTGAAGAGGATTGTTCTTCTTGTACTTAGTATTTTAGATCTTAAAGGTTTTAAGAGCTTTTTATCTTCCTATAGGTTAGATCGTAAGCATCACCATTGGTGTGAATAGGTTGTACAATAATTTTAACTATAGTGAAATCTCTTTCGTGTTGAAAGGGGACCGGAGTACTCTCGATCTATAAGGGGAACCAGGATACATCCTTGTGTTCTTTATTTTTTCGCATTTATCGCTTTTATCAAAGTCTTAACCAAAAAAGAAAGAATCACTCATATACTTTCATACACCAAACTAGAAAATATTGTAACAAGTATTTATAAAACCGATAAAAATTTTATAGTCATAATTCAACCCCTCTAGGCGATTTCATACTTACATCCTCAACATTGGAGTTGATGGTGACACTGGCAAAAATGAGTGTGGAGGAGACAAATAACATAAGACTTGAGATCATCAAACGTGTTCATGGGACATTTTATCCTCTTTAGCTCGTTTGTTGAATTAATGAATATAACTATTTATAATAACTACAAATTGAGTTAAACTTTCTATAGGATATTATTTCTCATATATTTATCGTTTATCTACTCACTTGTATGTTTTTTTTTGTCATTTTAGAATACACTCATAACTTTTGACTCTTTATTTGTCTTATTTACTTTGACAAGTTACAATTCAATTTTTTCTAATAAATAATTTTCTCTTCCTTAACTATTACTTACTTATTTCTTCGTGCATAACACTAAATTCATCTTTCTAAATATACAAATTTCTTGATTTGAATTTCTGCAATTTTTATTTTTATTTATTTCTAAATGTCAATGGATTAATTATGATGTGAATTTTCTTTCATTCTACAGTTCCCTTAAATTTCTTTCACTCTATATTATGAGCAAGGTCCAAAAGAGAGAGATTAACATGGTCCAATATGATCCAATGCTAAAAGGACACAACACTATACTTACAAGTAAATAGTTACGTGTGAAAATGATATTACGGCACCATCAAATAATAATGGATGATACAAATTGATTAACTTTTAGACGTTGTTATGGACGAAAATATAAAATTATAGTTTCTCCATTAACAACAATCTTTTGAGGATCAACTTGTTTTTAGTTTCTCAAGTATGAATCATCGCAAAAATTTGTAAGAAGCAAACAAAGATCAAATTGCAAGAATTAAGATAGGAGATGTTCAAGTTCACTAAACTATTTTTATATAGCAGCATTATACGGAAAAACAAATATAAAATGGAAGAAATTTAATTTAAAATATGTGATTTTTTATCATTGAAAGCATGAAGAGACCTAAAGAATCGAGATGAGTTTAGTGTTTCGTGTTCTTATACTATAAGAAAAAATTGTTTAGTCACGAGTTAAATCCTTCACAAATACAAAAAAAATAATCATCATAAACAGAAATTTGTGAATGGCAAGTCTCCTAAATAAATTGATCGCAAATGATTTGTGAGGGTTCTACCATTTAGCTATTTAGCTCGGGACTGACCCCTTGCAAAATACAAACACTAGTTTTTGTTCTGCAGTCACGCATGCGTAGATGCAAATTAGGTGGCGTCGAGTGGTGCAATACGTTAGTAATTAGTTTGGGGTTAAGCGTCTGATAAATTGCACGTGCTTTACAATTTGTGAGGGGTTAAGCCCCTCGCTAATTGTTGTTTTTTTAAAGGCTATACCCCTAGCTATTATTTCCTCCATCTTAAAATAAAAGTCTTTTAAAATTGT
This sequence comes from Vicia sativa, assembly GCA_021764765.1. Classification (NCBI taxonomy): domain Eukaryota; kingdom Viridiplantae; phylum Streptophyta; class Magnoliopsida; order Fabales; family Fabaceae; genus Vicia; species Vicia sativa. The sequence continues at coordinate 250,443,937 of CM038793.1, forward strand.
GGCACACAAATTAAAAAAATTAATGAGAATGAATAAATATAACACATTTATAAAATTGTCCTTAATGATTATCGGTTATTTTAATATTGTCATAAAAGCAAAGTGAAATTTAATATCTTGAGTGGGGCAAACATAATTAGTTAGAGGTAAATTTGGTAAAAGTTAATTAATGTTGCATTAGAAAAGTAAAACAACACTTATTTTGAGACATATGGTGTGTTTACAATTAGGAGTGAGAATAGTTCAGGCTGACTCACATGGGTCTATAGCCTAGCCTACTTAAGATCATATCCGAATTATTTAATAAAAAGGTTAGACTTATGTTTTTTTAAAAGTCTATTTAATTAAATAGGTCAGGATTTGGCTATTAAAAAAGCCTATGAAACCTTATAAGTCTCTCTCTCTCTCTCTCTCTCTCTCTCTCTATATATATATATATATATATATATATATATATATATATATATATATATATATATATATATATATATATATATAAAAAAGGCTAAATAGATCGGTCTATATATGCATATATAGGTTGGCCTATAAGACTTAAGTTATATCGATTAATTAAAAATATAAATGAGAAATAAAATTTTAAATAGACTTTTAGATCAGACCATAGTCCAAGTTCGGACCTTTTAAGTTTGTCGTAGGTCCGACTATGATCTTCTAAAGTCTAACCTAACATAGCCTATTTTCGCCCCTATTTACAATATTGTAAAAAAATGTTATTATAAATATAATAATATCATTATAATAATTTGATATTAACATAATAAATAAATAACTATTTTAAAATTTTGTAAAAATAAATTTAAATAAAATTATAAAATTAGATCATTCATGATTAAAATTGAAATTAAAATTAAATAGTCTCCATATCCACCAAAGTTAAACTTAAAAATACAAACTTTCATATTCAAACATTCTAACTATCATCCTCTTCCTCTTCCTCCTCAACTACTCCTCAATATCCACTACCAAAATCTTGGTTCATTTGTGATGTCATAAATTGTTCAAATTTCTATGTCCGCTCATTTGCAATCTGCATTGTTTTCTCATACTCCATTATTTTCCTCCTCAATTCTTCACGCATATCTATTTCTTTTCTCCTCATTTCTTCCTGCATCTCTATTTTTTTCTCTTCATTTCTTTCATTTTTTGCATTTCTTACTGCTACTTCATGTGGTGCCTTGGTACGCGCTACGTTTCTCACAGTTTCTAACATCATCAGTTAATATAGACGGATTTGATGATCCTTCTCCATCAGCAAGTTTCATTTTGAAACTCTTATCACGCTGCATGATAGTTTTGGCGTACCCTCCAGCACCATACGCTCTCCAATTTTTCTTATTCTCGTGTGATGTAATACCTTAAATATCCCCCGTGTATTTTATAATAATTATTACACTAAAATTAACACATAACTATTTAGGATGTCGCAATTCAACAAAACTGGCTCATGTAATCAGATGATTATATAAAGGACTGCATAATAATAAGTGAGCAACAAATTATTATAAGCACAACATACATTCCAACAACATATTCCGCACCACTAACACCACGACACCACACAAATGCAATGCAATTAGACTCAACAACTTGACTCAATGCATGTAGTGCCAATATGTGAACTCTCATGTTCACCGCTCCGATCCCCACCTAGGATCGAAGCTCACCAAACAGACCTCCACCTAAAATTCTTACCAAGTAACGCTTCACTAATCAATCACCATAGGAACTAACTACTCGCATCCAACCCATACAATGAGATTGAGACTCACCAAACATGAACCTACGTCCAACACTATGACACCCCGATTTAATTCAAAAATTAAATAAATAGGAATTTAATTATTTAATTAATTAAAGGCTTGATTATTTATATTTTCGGAATTAATTGGATTAATTAAAGAAAAGAAGAGATGGAGGTGTGAGGTGTAATTAGGGGTGTGAGGAGTAAATTACTCTACTCTTACTAATTACCATTTATTTTATTTTATTGGAATAAATAAAGGAACATTAAAAGGAATATAAAAAGGAAAAGAAAGAAAAATAGGTCTTTTTGGAGAAAAATCATTATACGTAGAATTGGAGAAGAGAAGAGAAGAGAGAAAAAGCCGACGCCGAGAGAAATCGAAGATCATCGCGAGGTAAGGGGTGATTTCGTTCGGTTAATATGCTTTATGGGTTTTGGGAATCAAAGGGATAATTGGGTATGTTAGGAAGTTTGAATTTTGATGATTATAAGTTATAGGAATAAACCCTATTTTGTGTCGGTGTTTGGAATTAGGATCATTAGTATGTCCAATAATTGATAGGGATGAATAAACCATGTTGTTTGATGTTATAATGGTGTGAAATGATTATGAAATGGTGTTCCTAATGTCCCAATTCGTATTGGAAAGTTTGGAAATGATAATAGATGCAAAATGTTGTCAAAAGTAGCAGAAAATGCTGTCATAGGTCGTGGGAACCGGTTCCCTGTGGGGAGGAACCGAGTTCCCAGTGTTATTTTTCAAAAACTGGAAGTTTTGCACTCAGGAACCGGTTTATGTATAGGTAGGAACCGGGTTCCCATACAAAAACCAGGGAGCGAGATTTTTCAACTTTCAGGAACCGGTTCCTGTATAGGTAGTGTAACACCCCATTTCTACCCAACGTTTATTATAAAATCAGAGTGCGGAAATTTTAAACTAAAAAACATGGGATGTCACATTTCAACATTAACATACAACAAATAAGATACATAACACTTTTTAATTCGGAGGATCTCATAACAACTTGCAATAACTTTTAAACAAAATACTTTTTATTACTACGCAGCGGAATTCATAGTTATACAACTGAATATATCATACTAATAGCAACTTTAAACTTCCTGTTCAACTTTCAACATACTTAACAACTTTTTATTTCACAACATCACTTAGGATTTCAACAAATTATACTAATAACAACTAGAGTTAACAATATAAACAACATAGACCAACGTCCCCCCGAGTGTTACGTATCAGAGCAAAGACACCGACTTGAACCGACATCAACTAATTCTTCCATTCTTGGATACCTGCACGTTACCAATATAAAGGTAACGGCCAACAAAATAGAAAGGGTGAGATATCGAATAATATAAGCGAAAGTACGATAATTCATATGCTTAAGTAAAGAAACATACAAAAATTACTACTTTAATCGATAACACATAATATCTACCAAACAACATTCTAGTCAACAACGTATAATATCCACCAACAACATAGAATCAACAAAAACTTAAATGCGACTCAATGTGACTCGACAAATGCAAATGCATGTGGATCCATTTGGAGCAAAACTCCCAACGTAAAAATATGTCAGGTTATCGAGGCATTCAACAAGGCATAAGCCTTCAACTTACAACGTGGTGCCAATCCAGGCCAACTTAATAATGCACATGCTATGTATGATACACCGACCACAGCATCAACAACAACTTAAAACAACAACAACTTAATCATGCATTAACTGCATCAACTTAATCAACATGATCAACTTCGACCTCAACAACTATCAACAACGTCAACAACAATGCAACTTATAATTAACATAATCAACTTCAACTTCAACAATAATTAACAACTTCCACAATAATTAGTAATATCAACCACAATATAATTTATAATTAACACGATCAAATTCAACCTCAATAACAATTAACAACTGTAACAACAATTAGCAATATTAACACCAATACAATTATAATTTAATTCAATCAACTTCATCTTCAGCTTTTGCCGCATAATCCTACGGTTCTTAAATCATCCAATTCGTACATAAACATCAATGATTCGGCTGTATCAACAATCAAGCAACTAATGCGAAATTCAACAAAATGACACTATTTTAATTAACTACCCGTATACTCGAACTATCCCGTAAAGTTTCGTTCGATTCTGACAACTAATTTCTCCGCTTAATTCGACTGACAGTATTATTTTCAGCACTATTTTCAGTTTCCTGCAACATTACTAATTAGTCCTACTTATTCTACTAATTAATTATGTCAGCACTTTTATTATTCTGCATCTTTGGATTATCTTCCCACTGTTTAATCTACACTGCCTATTACAATTTATTGCTGCTAAATATTACTCCCCTAATATATTTTTCCCACTGCTGTTAGAGTATTTTCTACTACTGCTAAATTCACTTCTACATACTTGCCATATTTTACTATGCTAAGGCTATCCATTGTTATGTTACCCTCTCCTAATAACATGTCAAACAATTAAACCTTCAAGCCATCAAGCACGGACAACAAGACAAACGGAAAATGATTGAGACTCCACCCCCACACTGAGGCGGACGCCTCACACCCCTTTGACCCAAGGAGGCGGGCGCCTCCTCCCTTACACGGCGTCCTCCTTTTTCTTTAGCCTCTGAGGCGGTCGCCTCCTCCTTTCTTTCTCCAAGGGGACGGTCGCCTCCCTCCCTATAGCAACATGCAAAATTTTCTTCCTTTCTTCCAACCACAATACGATCTCAACACCAAATTGTAACAATTAATTCATGACAACAGCATATGTATAACACATGGCAGATCAATTAACACAACAACTATTTAATTTATTCCAGCAACACAATTTTAGACAATTCAACACCAGATAATATAATTCATTCCAACACATCAAATTCATCACCGAAAACACGATTAGCAGTGCAACTACGTAGCCCTAAACCCCACATACGAACCATCCTACAATCGATTATAAAACCCGAACCCCACCCTTACCTGTGGATTGACGGGAACTCGGAAATTCGATCGGAATTGGCGAACTCTCGGACAGCAACGATCCTCACTAGCACCTTGTTTCCAACTATCTTCCTTTCTCTCTTCTGGTTTTTCTCTCCACGGCTAGGGCTTGTTCTTTGGTTTGCAAGCACAACATAAAAATCCTTATTTTCCTAGGTTACTCAATGTATATAGCAGCTTCTAATAAAATTGGTTTATTAAATAATTCTCCCCAAAAAAATACTATTTTTCTCCTATAATTAATATACCACAATTAATTCATTAGTTCCAAATAATAGAATAATTCTAGTATTATTTTTATTCTAACTATTAGCCTTATATTTCTCCTTTTATATCTCTTATTTATTTAAACCTAATTCCTTCTCTTATAATTAAATCCAACTAATAATATTATTATTATAATAATAAAATAGTAATAATAATAATATTTCTATTATTTCTACTTAACTTAATTTTCACACCTCTTTTCTATATTTCTAACACCAATAAATAACTCCATTAATTCCACACTTATTTCTAATATTATTTTCACTAATATTCTACCACCGAATTAATTCATCACTAATTATTCTAGTTAATTAATCTCTACTCATAATAATAGTTCTCCGACTAAACTGATTATTTCACTTAAATAAACTAGTCTAATAAATAAATATTATTATTCTTAATATTAATCCTCCAATTACACCAACCAAATAATCCGGCTTAAACTTAATAATCCAAATATGTCTCTTAAATAATGCCAATAAATCCAATTACTCCAATTAATTCTCAAACTTCGTCTAATTCCAATAATTAAATCTTTTAATAATTTAATTAACTAATTAATTAAATTCGGGGCGTTACAGGTAGGAACCGGGTTCCATGAGTATTTTTCCAAAATTTATAAAACTTTAAAAAATTCATATTTTCTAAACCGTAACTCCGATTCGAGTGCCGTTTTCGGCGTTATTTCTTAAATTTAAAATACTACCTTTCAAAAATGGGAAAATATTATTTTGCTAAAAATTACTTTAAACAAGTCGAGCTTCCGATTTTTGAAAAGAGTGACTAGTTAGGGATAATGAAGAACTATTACCATTGGTCTAAGTTACCGGATGAAATATTAATGCTTACTATGTTGTATCTTGATATTCATTATGATTGAATGTGATACATTGATGAACTGGCATTGTGTGATATATGTTGATATCATGATCTGAGAATTAATGTTGCATGCTTTTATGACGCATGCATACGCATTTGTTGTTTATGGTTCATTCCCATTGTGCGGAAGTGAACTGGTTGGGCCAATAGACTTACCCGAGGTGAGGTAGTGAGGTGGATTCTTGACCCAATAGCTATGGGCGAATCGAATGTACCTGTCTTTCCACATGTAAGCGGAGCGGTGGGTGAACTCGATTCACGTTTGGTACCACATGCATAGAGTCGCATTGCATATGGGATTGTAACATGCTAGGATGGTTTCGTGTTGCAATTTCCATTGTTTGATTATATTACATGTTCATTGTGTGAAGCCTTGTGAACCGATTATGACTTGTGTTTGGTTAATGGATTAATGTATCTTTATTCATTGTATTCTAAAACGTATAGTGCATGTTATATTGAATTGGAATCTCACCCTTACTTTAACAATTTCAGATCCGAAGTGATTAGCTGCTTGGAGTCAGTGAGGATAGCTCTAGCATTGAGTCAGTTTAGTTAATCCGCGTGTCAGTGTCGTGCTCTGGTAGATGTAACACTGGGGAACGTTTGTTTGAAATTCTTTAATGGAATTCCTTAATGGTTTGAATCATGTTTTGGTTAATATCCTGGAATACTATGAATGATGTATTCGAATTTTGGTTATATTTCATTTCATTGTTAAACATAATCTTTTGCATTATTTATTTAATAAATCTTCTTCAGTGAAAGCATGACAGCTGTATTGATTGATTTTAAATTATTTAAATTGTGACGCCTCTTAGATTGTGATTAAAATACTCTGATTATTAATTATAAAACGCGGGTAAATAGAAGGGGGTGTTACAAACACCATGAACATATGCAACATATTATACATATAACACAACAACACGCACAAAGACCTTCACCATAGTCAACATACCTCCCCACTACTAGTCATTATGCACCAAACACCTGCCAAAATATGCTTCAATAGCAACACATCTATAGAGCAAGCAATAATAATTTATTTGCACATGTTCTATAAAACAACATAAACACACTATGCATCAAATACATGCTCCCACATCAAATAATTTAAATTCTAGTACATAAACTAATTTTAAATTAAAGTACATTGCACCAGCTTTCCAACGATTTAAACGACACTCGATGTAGACTTATGAGTTAAAAGCTACATCTATTCTGCCATCACTCGCTACAGGTTCGCTAGTGCTCGCTTAGCAAACTCATTAAAGAAGTTAAAACAAGGACTTTTTACTATTATTCGCTACAACTTTCGCTTAGCGAACTCTCCCATACAACAAATCAGAAAAATATGATTTTTACCGTTGGAGGCCTTCTGGACCTCCAAATTTAATTCCGTAAAAAGTCTCAGTTTCAAAATTCAAAATACTACAATTGTGTAACAATTATAGAAGTCTAAAACTCCAATTTATAGGTTCTAACATCATACATACATTATGCAATCATCACTCAATATATTCAACAAATGATACATGAACACATCTAATTTACCAATACAACATACAATCACATGGTCCACACAAATTAATTCACACCAACATACATCGTCATAATAATACAATTTCTCATTATCCAATTGCACCCAATTTCATCAACAAAACAAAATTTTACAATTGGAAGGTTTAGATCATACGAGAGGAATAATTTCTAGCAAGCAATCAATCTCTACTCACAAACCATTATACAAACCCTTAGATAACATGAACTCCACTATTACATTAGAGTTCTTACAAGCTCTTCTATCTCTTAACAATGACGGTCTCTTTTTCCCTTTAGCCCTAGCTTACTTTTCTCACTTTCTCGTGTTTCACATTCTAACAATTTTCTATCCCTAAAAGTCTAAAACTCCCTTTCCTTCTTTATTTATTTTATTATTACTATTATTTACTTCCACCAACTATAATAATAATAATAATTATTATTATTATTATTATTATTATTATTATTATTATTATTTATTTAACTAATTAAATTAAATAATATTAATAATTATTTAACTAATTAATTATTAACTAATATTGCTAATTAGCTCTACTCACCACATCACCCATCTCAACATTATTACTCACACACCCTCAACATTTATAGTTATATTTTTTAAGGCTACCATCCTACATCAAAGGCGTTACACGTGATACATCATACATATTTTTTTCTCTACAATATATAGTTTCCCTAATTAATATACTTTTTCAAAATGATATTAAAATATACTACTATAAATTAAAAAAAAATTATAATACTAAGTAATCTTTTTTTTAGTATATGGTTTTAATTTTCAGAAAATTAAAGGGGTTTTTTTCATCTTTTTTATAATTTTTTAAATATATTGTTTTTACACTTTTTTTTTAATAATTTCACTTATAAACATAATTTTTATACTGATTTTTTTATATTGTTTACTACTGTTTTTAAAATAAATAATACTTTTTTTTAAAAAAAAAAATTGTTGGAAATATTAAGTTTTTTAATATTAAAAACTAATAGCTTTTATTATGTTTTTATACTTTTTGAAAAAATAACTTTTTTTATTAATTATATCTACCGATTTATAAAATAATATTTATTTAAAAAATCGTATAAAAAATAATACTATTTTTTATACAATATATTTTAACTGTTTTTATACTATTATTTTTAACTGTTTTCATAAAACTATTTTTTTATAAAAATAATACAGTTTTAAATAATAGTTTTTATTATTAAAAATAATAGTATTTACTATACTTTTTAAACTACTTTTTAAAAAACTAATATAAGTTTCTTATAAAATATATTAATTACCTAACTGTTTTTTAAAATAATATAATTAAAAAATTATTTTATAAACTAATAAAAAATTTCATACAATATTTGTAGTTATTTTTTAACTGTTTTAAAAATAATATTTATTATAAACACATACTATATCGGTAAAAAATTTAACCAAAATATCATTATACAAATACAAATTTAATATTAAACAACACCCTATTTCAACAAATATAAGTAAAATTTTATTTAAAAAATAGAGAAAAATGTAGCTTGGATGAATACACACTTTAAATTTGAACTCGTTGCTTTAGATGATAAAAATTGTATCAAAAGTCAAATAACAAAAACATAAAAATTATTAATAAATATCTTATTTAAATTAAAATAAATAAATTAGACATAAAAATAAATTTAAGATGAAAGAACCTTTAAGAGATGAAATATTGTTGAAATTTATATGATATGTAGGTTTAGAAATTTTAAATGAAGGTTTTGAAAATTCAGTAAAGAGAGATGAATGTTAGAGAAGAAGAAAGGCAGGAGGTTTTGAAGATAAAAGGGGATCTGAGGAAAAATGAAACGCTGAAGCATTAATAAATACAATAATTTGCGAGGGGACTCCCCACGCATCAACAACGGTCATAATTTGCTTGGGATAACCCCTTGCAAAATATAATTCAGTTTTTAGAAGCAACTGGCAAGCCTGCACAAGAAGCGACGGATGGACAATTGGACAAACATTTGTGTGGGGCTCCTCACGTGTCATCACCGTTCACATTTTTCTTGAGATAACCCCTCACAAAGTGCAATTCACTTTTTCCGATAATCTTTAAAGCAATTGTAAGGCGACACGTGAAGTGGTGGGTAGGACAATGAGGTGACATTTGTAAAGGGTACCCGCACATATACTACGATCACATTTGTGTTGTTAAGCTGTCACAAATAAGAGAGTGTGGTAAACATTTCAAAATTTAAAAATCCTTCCTTTTTTTGTGAGGGGTATCCCTACACTAATAATTTTTTTAATTTTGTTTTTTGTTTTGTAATTTGCAAGGGAGTTATCCACAAGCAACGTCAAAACAGGGACGAAAACCAAAATGCCACAAACATACAGGACAAAAGTCATAAATTTGAAAGGTTCTTATTCATTCAATAATTAAGTGTTACAGGGACAAATTCAATAATTATCCTTCTTCTAGGGATGAAAACAAGAAAAACTACAGACGCAGTGAACATGAAACTCACTACCATTTTTTATAAGCAAATAACAAACACCGTAAAACAATCAACAAAAGCTTAAACAGGTTGACATTCTTCCTTTCGTTTTCCAACTTCAATTTCATCTTCTCTTTTTTCATGGCTTCAAGTTCTTTAGTGATGCAACCTAATTCATGCACTACCTCTGAGCAATTGGAACAAATTGATTTTTTGGTTCAATTGATGTGTTGCATTCAAGTTCATCATCCCATATGAATAGCTTGCAACTTGACATTACACCCAAATTTGAACATTTCCAGAATCTTTATGTAGTGTTTTAAGTTGAATTTGAGATGAACATCCTCATTTCTCTATTGCAACCACAAACTGGAATTTGAGACTAAGAGCAATTACCTACTGAGGACGTTGTCATGAATTAATATCCAGACCTTAACACTATTGTTGTACGGAGTGGAAGAACTTGCAAAAGATGATTTGGAGAGAGGAAGAAGATGAAGTAAAATAGTAGACATTTTTGGATTTAGTCCTCCTTTTTAAACCCCTTCACTAGGTATTCCACGTATGCACATTATTAAACAAAATAAAAATATAAAATCATTTCCTCATTAGCGACATTAGACAAATCAACTTTTTTTGACAGACTTCTAATGCCAAAAACTAACACCAACAAGAAAGTGAAATATAGAAACTTAGACAAAAAAAATTCAAAAATCAAATTCAAAAATTTACTAACTTACATGAATCAGAAAATTGTCTTTATTTCATAATTTATACGAATATTTATAAATATAATCTTTTATAAAAATTAATTTGATAGTTTCAGAAACTAACTTTAAAAAATTAAAAATTACTTTAAAATAATTAATAAAATTATCTAGAGATCCCTTTTACTAACATTGGGATTTTCTTTTAAAAGTTACGTGTAATTTTGGTTTCGATGATAAACTTTGCTCAATCATAGACTCTAACTTAGAATTAGTTATCATATCATCAGAATCCTCCATTGATGTTTCGAAGTTGAAATCTTGCGATTCTTCTGATTCTTGGAAGTAAGTTAAAGTTTCCTTTTGTGTTTCCCCAAAGCGTTCTATCATCCTGGATGTTTCATTAAAATTTTCCATTAATATTTCGAGATCAGATTTATATGGTTCTAATGATTCCTCAAAATATTGGGTGTGATGATTGTAGAGAAAATTGGGTTGAGGAAAAGTTTGGTTGAAATTATAAGTTTCTTGTGGCTCGTCAAAATGTTGGGATTGGTAGTTTTGGAGGTAGCTTGGGTAAGAGTAGGTTTGTGAAGCATTGAAATCTTCCATCAGTATTTCAAGGTCGGATTTATGGATTCTTGTGGTTCCTCATAATACTGATAATGGGCGTAGGAAAAATTTAGGTTATACATAGTAAATAAGATCAAGGTGCCTTAGTCTATACGGTGTAACACCAGAGTTACAATATCGACTTAAATAGTCCCCGGCAACGGCGCCAAAAACTTGATCGCGACTTTATCTTCTATAAATCGGGAGACTTCAAGTGCACAGTCCTATCGTGTAGTTTTAAAAGATATCGAATCCACAGGGACTATAAATCGATCTATTGTTATCCTAAGTTACTATATATAACTAAGGCCAATAATTCTTTTGGATGATGATTAAAGAAAATATTAATAAAACGGATATCGGTATGTAATTCGTCTAACTTAGGGGATCCGAATTTCCACTGGCTTGTTTCTCAAGTTAATAAAAATTCCTTTTCAGCAAACAATACTTATCTAAAAATCCTATCTCAAACTCTCGCTCTATTGAATCAGATTATATGTTTAAGTCCTAACGTATGCTCTCGCTATCCCGCCGAACTCAAAAATACGTTTTGAAAATAAATAAGGTTTAATCGGTTTAAACGCCTCATGATCTTTAAAATCAATACCTAGTATCCACTATCCAGTTTAAACCTCAAACTCTCGCTCTGTTGGTTTCTAACCTTAGTCCAGTTTATTTAACCTCAAACTTTCGCTCTGTTGGTTTCTAAACCTTTTAATGAATAAATTTGGATACCAAAGTCAGAAAGAATATTTTTAACAACGTAATATTATGCCAGTTTATTTCGGATTCCTTCAGTTCGATTAATTTAAATACCGATATCAGAAAGATTTAGTCAGACATATTAATTAATTTGGACATGCATAAATAATAAGGTTCAATATATTTAAACATTTCCATAATCAGATAAATAAATATCAGGCGACAATATTTTAAATAAAATAAAATAATTAGATTAAAAACCTGAAAATAAGAATACTGGGATAAATCTTTGTTCTTCTAAATGAACGAACATTCCACCACAAGTCGGCAGGATCTGCTCGGAGACTTCTCGAATTGAAAGAAAAATATGACAAGGAATGAAAAGCACTAGATCTAACGTAAGGTTAGATCAGTGAAAAATACACAACAATTTCCGGTGAAGAACTTGTTGTGAGAAAATTATAACAACTTCAAACTGAAATAAAATCTAAACAAAGAAACTGAAAACTAAAGTAAAATCAAAGTACAAAACTGAAAATAAAATTGCGAATAAAGAAAGAATGATTGTTCGGTAAGAATACCGACCCTTGTTTTGAAACTTGAACTTGTATTTATAGCTTCTTTCGTAACTACCCGTTTCTAAATCTCGCATCCAATCTCATATGAATATGTGATCGTGGGAACATGGAACTGCCAAACAAATGGGAGGGACGGTCGCCTCCACTTGTAGAAAAGGGAATGAGACGTGGGTCTCATTTAAGAGAAGGTGGGCCCCTGAAAGGGAGGCGGGCGCCTCCTTGCTGAGTGGGGAGAGTGAGGCGGTCGTCTCACATAACGTGACAATTGGTGGAGGCGTGCGCCTCAAGGCTCAAGCAGACGTGGACTTCACTTCTGGGCCTGGCTTTGTTGGGCTTAGTCTTTTGGTTTTGTATAATTATTTCCTTCTTCTTAACTCCTCCTTTTTGCTGCTTCATTTCTTTGGCTTTTTAATCCGATTTTTCCTCAATTTTAATTCTTTGCTCAATTGATCTTTATCTAATACAAATACCTGAAACATTAAAAATACCAACGTAATACAGAAATAAAACAAAATAATTAAATAAAAATAGTAACATTATCTATGAAAATTAAGTCAAATATGTTATATAAATTCGTGTTATCAATTGCTTAGGAAAATAATTTTCAGGAAAAACAAAACTATCAAGCATCATATCTTTTCTTCCCTATGGTCCAGCCCAAAAACGAAGCTGACACATGGGAATGAAAATTCTTCGTGGATCCTTGGTAATGGGGATTCAATTAGCTTGTGGTACAACAAGTGGTGTGGTGATCCGCTTATTTGTAATTTGTGGTATTCGGCAGATATTGTGGATCAACCGGTCAATATCATTGTGATTAATAGAAAATGGGATCACAATAAAGCTATTAGTACTATTTCGTTTTTGATACATGCAAATATTTTGAAGTGTCATATTCCATTTGGCCTCCGACCGGACTTAAAAGTTTGGAACCACTCGTCAAATGGCGACTTTTCAACAAAAATTGGTTATGACTTCAAGAGAGTGAAAGGTATCTGTAAGGACTTGTGGCAATGGATTTGAGCTAAAACATTACCTCCTTCAAAATTCAACTTTGTGTGGAGGCTCCTACATCTACAGAATAAGGTGCCAACGGATGATCAATGGAAAAGGCGGAATTTTATGCTTCCTTCTTGGTGCGACTTGTGTAAGGCAACGGAAGAAACAACTCAACACTTATTGTTTGAATGTAAGTTTTCTACGCAATTATGGTTAGGGTTATGTAACTGTTTAAATCTCTCTTGGTCCGTTATAGGCTGAACAAATGTTTCGAATATTTGTAGTAAGTTTGCGTCTGGCCAATGCAAAACCAATGTTGTTACTGCAATTGCTTTCGTCCTAAACGTGATTTGGTTGGCTCGAAACAAGTGAGGTGCCAAAATCCTGGTTATAGTTTGTCTTCTTCCATCTCTTATGTTATGGAGGAAGTTTCTTTGGCTTGCACATGTTTGAGCACTTTTTGAATATGAGTGAATTTGTGATATTGAAGAATTTTAAGATTACTATTCGGTCTCCTAAAGCCCCAAGCATTGTTGAGGTTATTTGGAAACCCCCGCCTAGAAATTGGATTAAAATCAACTGTGATGGAGCATCAATTTCTCTTTCGGGTGTGGCATTTTGAATCATTTTGAACTCTCAAAATGCAATTGAGTTTATAAAACGGACTCGACGACAATTGTCAAAGCTTTTAAACCTCCTTATCAAGTGCCTTGGTCTATTAGAGGTGGGTAAAGTGTATAAATATAACTTCCAATTAGAATTTTGTGGCCTTCCATGTTTTTAAGAAAGGTAATTGTTGTGCAGATAGTCTTGCTAACATAAGACTTAATTATTTTGATACTACTTTTTTCGCTTTCATCCCTTGAGATATTCTGACTGATTTTGTAAAAAATGGGTTAGAAATGTCTTTCTTTATGTTTGTTTCTTTATGTTTGTTTCTCCTTGACGGGGTTTTGGTAGATGTCCCCGGTCTTTGTTGTTCCATTTTTCTGTTGTTTAATATTAATCTCCATTAAAAAAACATTGCATCAATCTTAGTAAAAGAAAGAGATGAAAGTTGACATCCTGCTTTGTGAAAAATAAAGAAACACAAAAGGCAGCGCAAATGCCGCTAAAAGTAAAAGGCAGCTAATTCCCGTTACCTCGTAATTATTTTGCTCAACAGAAAACAGAAACAGTTCATTGCTTAATTTTGTCAGATTAATTTTGCATCTTACTCCATCCATATGATATGCAACCATTAATGTGCCAACTTACTAATACTAGCTCATATATTCTGTCAAAAAATAACAATACAATCAATGGATTTCACATTTCTGAATTTTCTTGGAACTTCACTCCCACTCAAATACCATATATAGATTCAATGTTCATACATTAAATATACACTAAATACTAAAAATAATTCATGTCTGATTCAGATCATTGAACTTCAACTTGGACTCTTGTATGGGGCAAAGGAAATAATATCTTGTCCCACCAAATAAATTTAATTTTAAATCAGATAATTCTTTTATGAGTTTTTAGAAGAATATAATAATTTAAAATTTATGTCATGAGATCACTAAAAATTAAATTTGATATTTTTTAAACTTTCATTCCTTAATTAGTACTCGTTAAATTATAATTGGTTAAATTAAATATTTTTTTTTGTTTATCACTATCGATATAATTCATCTTAAGAGATAAGCTCTAATATCAAATGGATTCAATCCTCTTAATAACAGTTGCACAAGAATGGAACAGTGGTCCTTCCTATCAAATCAATCACCAACTTGCAAACAAATTTGTTGTCTATTAGTTTGCACTTATTGTCTATTAATTTGATAAGTTGTAGAATATCAAATCTATAAACTCTATTTTCATGTTTATAGACTTGTTTTTTATTTTTTTATAAAACAAAAAAGCTTACATTTCTCTTTCTTTTTCTAACTCTTTTATTAAAAAAAGTAGAGTTTGTCAAGTAATGATATATATTCGATTTACTTTTATTGAAATATGTTAAAGTGTACCCTTAAAATAAAATAAATTTCTATAACCCTTATCGTGTGCTAAGATACATTGGACTTTTCTTCAAGACAATAATAATTCAACCAAAAGTACACAAAGTTTCACAATTTCTCGTGTTGGTACTTTGGAAAACAATAACTTCCATGATGTTGAACTAGATAAAGTTTTTTTGGGAAACTCGTGTAGATTGTTAGAGACAATACTCTTTTTGATTTACTCATTTAAATAAAAAGTTTAAGCAAAAAAAGAAAGTGGAATCAATGTTACTATTGTAGTCAATTATGATCTTGCAATGATATATTTTTCATTTCTAAACGTAGTTTCCTAATGCGTATAACGATATGAATTTATGATCTTTTGATAATTCTTATTTGGTGATGTCTTTTAGAATTATATTGAAAATAGCTTATGTGCAACGTCGTCTACTTTAACCGAACTAGTACGGTATTATTTAGTTTGAACTTCTTCGACAAATAATATTCTAATTCTAATAGGAGTGATTTTTTTTAATCAAAGAATATATTAATGAGAGAATTAAGGGTTCTCTAAACTTGAATGCACAAGAATCGGAAGACATTGATAAAAAATAAAATTACAAACCAATAAAATCTCTAAAGGAATAACAAAGGATCTTTATTGAACTCGTAGTTATTATATTTGGAGTATGTAATTTCGTCATAGAAGGACCACATCTAAGCTAATATTTTAATGTTCCACGCCATATTATTAAGGTTCCAAACCTCTTTCTGGAAACATAAACCATTCCTGGATAACCAAAGCACCCACGTTGTGGCAAGCCAAAACATTCCTAAATTACCTTCTTTAACCTTCTTTACACGGCAAAACGAATACCAACTCATAAAATGCGGAAGACATTCCTCCTCCTCCATATCCGGTTTGTTCACCCATAAAGCTATCTCCTTCCAAACTCTCTTAACCATAATACATGTAAAAAATAAATGGTCCTTATTTTCCACATGGTCACCACAAAAAGTACAAACCAAATTCTCAATAGGGAGATGAATACCTATATACACCAAAAGCTCCTTAGTAGGAAGCCTATCCACAAAAATTCTCCACCCAAAAGCTTTAATCTTGAAAGGAACCACCAATTTCCAAATAATACACATTGCCTCATCACACGTATTAGGAGGACGAAAAGGGAGACACAAAGAGGCATATTGATCATAACAAGAAGAAACTGAATATCCCTCCTTAGGATCGGGATCCCATAACACTGAATCTGGTTCACTATTCACACCCTAAACGCATTCAATCAGACCCGAAGAGCCATGAAATCTGAAATAAGAGTCGGAACAACAAGATCGACTTCAGAAATACCACAACCCCCATTTCCATCTTCCTTCACTCATTCCCCCCACTGACACTCCCTTAAGATGAGAAGCCTCAAATAAACCCGGAAAAAAGTCTATCAAGATAATGTCTCCTAACCAATTAGCTTCCCAAAAATGAGTGTGGAAATCATTACCTAAATTATATCTACAATTTGAAACAATCAGATCAATAGAATAAGAATTTCCTAACCTTGTAATATCCCTCCACCAAGTAGAAGAAATGTTGCAAGAGACTCCACCACAAAACACATGAGTTGAAATATCTCCATAGCGAGCCTTCAATACACTATACCAATGGGAGTCATGATCTTGAAGAGCACAATTAAACTCCAAAATGTTTTTTATGCCAAGATCCCCCTTTACGTAAGGTAAAGTAACATTTTTCCAACTCACCCAATGTATGTTAAAATATTAGATATAATTTAAGTTGAATAACCCAAGCTCAATATCAATTATGAGTTATTAATCTATTTAGTGTATAAGTTAGTTGTATAAAATAAACTAGTTTAAAAATTAGTTTGTAATAATTTAATTCAATAAGACAGATCTTATTTCTCTTATTCTCTATTTTTCTTCTCGTTAAAAATGTCTAACGCACTAACAAATTACTATACATAGCTCCAGTTATATTCTTGATTGTGTTTTCAAGAATCACACGTTAGAGATCGTATTTTCGGAATTGTGGGTTGCAAACTTGCGATCCCTGCGAAGATGAATAGTAACAATAGTATTTTGAATTCTCTTCTAACTCTTGACTGCAAGAATTGGTTTCGATGGAGAAAACAAATTAAGTCTCTTTTTGGCTTTCATGAAATCATAGATGTGGTTACCAATAAAGTTTCTAGGCTGAATGCATATGCAACTGACGTACAAAAAACAACCCACAACGAAGTCAGAAAGAAGGATTGCAAGGTTGCGTATTACATTTAGATGGTGGTCGATGCGCCGAACTTCGATAGGATCTCTCATGTTTAATTATCGAATGAGGCATGAGATAATCTTGTTAAGTACTATGAAGGAGGTGAGAAAGTCAAAGTTGTCAAGTTGCAGACCATGTGTCGACAGTATGAATTATTGTCGATGGGGGAAGACGAAAGTTTTTCGAGTATGTGTCGAAGGTTTAGAAACTTGTCCATCTCATGAAGGGCTGTGGTAAACTTTTAACAGATAAGATGATAGTTGAGAAGGTAATGTGTATGTTGACCTCTCACTTTGATCGTGTTACCATAGCTATTCAAGAATCCAATCAACTTGAAACCCTAAAACTGGAAGATTTGGTTTGTTCATTGGAAGCGCATGAGATCGGGATTTTCAAAAGGAAATGAGTTCAAGACTCGATACAAGCTCTGCAGGACCAATCATGGGAAAATAATGGTGGTTCCAACAAATTCAAAAAGGAAAGTTCGATAAGACTCGGGGAAAGAAGTCTTGGTCGAATCCCCACAAGAATAAGGTCGATGATAAGACTTCTGAATCCTTGAAAAGAGAAGGGGGAAGATATCAAAAAGATTAAAAAAGTATGTAGTTCTACAATCGTGAAAAGTGGGGTCACTTCTCCAAACATTGTTGGTACAAGAAAGACAAGAGATTGACAAGCAAGGACGAATAAGAAAACCTTGCACGCCAAGATTTAGATGCTTTTGAAGGTATGGTGGTTATGACAGCAGTTGCAGATAACCATGTCGAATCCAAAATCTGTTTTCTCAACTCATGCTACTCAAATCACATGACTGGTCAAAAGGTATGGTTGACAGATTTCGACGAGTCGAATAAGAGAAAGGTAAAACTTGCTAATAATAGTTTGTTGCAAGCAGAAGGTACTGGAAACCTAATTTTTCAAAAGAGAAATGAAGGGAACATATGATCAAATATGTGATATATGTACTTGGGATGAGTGCAACCTGCTAACTGTTGGACAACTTGTCAAAAAAGGTTTCTTAGTTGTCATGAAATAGGGATTTTAAAAATTGTTTGACACTTAGAAACAATTTGGTCTTGAAATCTCCTATGTCGAAGAATAGGATGTTTAATACTATGATATGTTTTACAGAAGTTCAATGTTTGAAAATAGTTATCGACACAAGGATAGTTGGTTATGGAATTTGAGGTTTGGACATTTGAACTTTCGATCACACAATCAACTGATTACTCAATATATGGTAACCATCAGTAATTCATTCGAAGGTGTTTGAATTTATGTGTTACAAGCATGTTTCTAATGCGAGAAGAATGAAGTTGGATGACAAGAGTTGACCTATGATTCTGGTAGGTTATCATAAAACTAGTGCATATAAGCTATTCAATCCAATCATTGAGAAGATTGTGATAAGTCGAGACATTGTGATTGATGAAAATTCTGCATGGGATCGGAATTCTAATGATGCAATTAACATGTCATTGATGAGCTATGGATTTAAATAAGATATTGCAAATATTCCAATTGAAGTTAAAGCAGTTTCTTACATTCCTAACACATCAAATTTGAAGAGGGTGTGGCTAGCACAAGACAAAGACCTCAAAGAAGTAGAGTTCATCCAACAAGACTTCAAGACTATGAAGTAACTGGTGATGATGAAGTAACACCATATGGAGAATTATTTAATTTTTCTTTACCTGCAGGTGTTGAACCAATAAACTATAGTGAGGCTTTGAATATTAAACATTGGAAGTCAGCTATAGTTGAAGAGTTAAAGAAAATCAAAAGAAACAACACATGTGAGTTTATCGAATTGCCAGCATACAAAAATCAATCGAAATAAACTGGGTGTTCAAGTTAAAACACATTGTTGATGGTTTGATACCAAGCCATAAAGCAAGACTAATAGCTCGATGATTTCTTCAAATAGCAGGACTCATCTACTCTGGAGTATTTGCTCAAGTAGCAATGTTGGAGAGAGTGTTCGACTAGTAGTAGCATTAGCTTGCAACCAAGGTTGGGTCGACATTTAATTTATATGTGAAATAAACATTTTTGAATGGTCTTTTAGTCTAAGAGGTCTATGTCATACAACCTCCAATGTTTTTTATTTAGGAGGAAGCGAGTAAAATATATTAGATACACAAAGCACTATATGGCCTCAAGCAGGTACTTAGGGTATGGAACAAGAAAATCGACTCATACTTAGTCGAATTAGGATTTTTAAAATGTAAGTATGAGTATGAAGTCTATGTTGAGGTTATGGCACAAGATATGAAAATCATCTACTTATATGTCGATGACTTTCTAGTAACTGGAAATAACTTGGAGAACTCATCGAATCTCAAAGAGCTGATGATGAGAGAATTTAAAATGTCAAGCCTAGAAAAATTGCCTTATTTCCTAGACATGGAATTTTAAATTTCAAAGTAAGGTATGGTGCTACATCAAAGGAAGTATGTCAAAGAGATACTCAAGAGATTCAGAATGGGTGATTCGAACCTTGCATCCTCACCTGTCGAACCAAATGTGAAGTTGGAGAAGAATGGAGAGGAAGACAAAGTCAATGTAACTTTGTTCAAGCAAATTGTGGGATATCTGATGTATGTGTGCAACAATCGACCTAATATAGGTTTCACAATCGAATTAGTGAACAGATACATAAGTGAACTAAGAGCGTTACACATGAAGGTTGTAAGAAGAATTTTGAGATACTTAAAAGGATCGATATACTATATAATTTTATTTCTATGAAATTCTGAAGGAGAAGAAGAAACACTTAATTGTTTTTCAGATGTTGATTGTTGTCGAGACAAGGAATATCGAAGAAGCACAACTGGATATTTCTTTCAAGTCTTTGGTGCCTCAATCTCATGGTACTCGAAAAAGCAACATGTGGTGACATTTTTATCGTGTGAAGTTAAATATATATACCAGGATCCTATGCGGCATGTCAAGAAATTTGGATCATATTGGTACTTGAAAAAATTGAGGTTGAAGTGGGAAAACCTTTTGTGTTGCAAATCGATAAATAGTCGCCCATAAATATGGCGAAGAATCCAGTTCTACAAGGAAGAATTAAGAATAATAAAGCTAGATTTCACTTCTTGAGGGAAAAGGTAAACTGAGGTGAACTTGAAGTTAGGCATTTCCCAAGTGAAGCACAGTTGGCCGATATTTTCACCAAAAAATTGAAGATCGACGAATTCCTGAATTTAAGAAAGAAATTAGGAATAGTTCAGATCGACTATGACTAGTGTAGGTTCAAAAAATTGGATTATAGGGGATAGTTGAAATATTAGATATAATATTAGATATAATCCAAGTTGTGTAATCCAAGCTCAAGCCCAATTAGTGTTTGTTAGTCTACTTAGTGTACAAGTTAGTTGTATATAAATAGACTAGTTTGTAAATCAATTTGTAAGAATTCAATTCAATAATAAAATCCTTATTTCCTCTATTCTTTCTTTATCCCCTGACTAAAAGTGTCTCACGCACTAACAATACATAGATGATTAATCATGTGATTGTAAATATTAGTTTTAAAATATTAAAAAAATTATTATAATTTATCATAAAAAAATTTAATGAAATAATTTAAATTTAATATTCTATTTTACACTCAATTTAATACAAAATACTCATAGATATTGAAATTTTATCTATTAAAAAAAAAACACATACTATGTTGAAATAATGGATAAGACAATATGACTTGAACTGATCAATTAATAATTAAAAAAATAATAAATAAAAGACACGAGAAATTCATAATTCAATTCGGTGAAATTGTCACATTGTTACTTTGGAAAATATTTAAGGTGTATTTGTTTCCTATAAATGAAGTTAGTCCTTTGAAATAAGAGTTTTAAGGAAATTAAAGCCAAGATGGTCGAGATTTGGTTTTGTCAAACTAAAGAATTTAATGTTAAATGGAAATACCAAGCCAAAATGTCGAGGTTGAGACCTATCGACCAAAAGGAGAAAGGCTGATATAAACAGCAAGCAAGTTCGTCGAAATTGGCCTCGTCGATCAGGGGAAATCCAAGACTTAGAGAAATTTGGATTACTTGGTTATGTTGGTGGCAAGTGTCGAAGAAACTCCAGAAGCGGGATGATTTGAATTTTGAAGTCACCAGTAGTTGCAAGCAGTTATGTTCTGATTGAGTGTCAAATAGGTGGCAAAATCCTAAGAAGCGGTTGTCTTAGGCTAAAATACGTGTCAATAGATAATGTATATAGGAAGCGAAGAGTGCAGAAGCGTTTGATGTACGTGAATCACCATTTATCTTTCAATGCAAATCTTTTAATTTTCACTTGTCCCTTTTGAATCTTTTACTTGCTTTCTATTCGTTTTCGAACAATCACTTTACGTTATCGTTTGTTTCGTTTAAAACTCCTTCTGTCAATCACGAGTTACCCCAGTTGGTGGAATCTTTTTACTTTCAAATAAATTGTCATTTATTTGGTTAAACACCCTCTGTCGGTCACGAGTCACTAGTCAGTCGGTCGAACCATAGTGCGGAAAACTTCAATTGTACTTGTTCCCTTATTTATAGAAAAGTGTTTCTAGTAGTAAGGGTTTCGACAGAACAAGTTTATTTTGAAACTCTTAGCACATGTCTTAAGATTAACTAGTCGATCTTGCGAGTAACCCTTAGTTTTTAGGGCTTTGGGAAGACTAGCGGTTGTTTATCATTTTCCACAGTAAACAAATTGGCACACCTGGTAGGACTAGTGCTAAGATTTTTATCTCAAATGTTTTAAGTGTATGAAACTTAGAAGTGGTAAGTTGACCAAAGATGATCACAAACCACCAACTAGGAGAAGTATACCAAGGATGATTATTTCTACCAACCCAAACGTAGACGAAGTACCGTCACGAATATTAGAAACCATTGATCCAGTAGTTTCCTAAATAGGTTTAGATCGTTGAAAGCAATATGCTTTACTCAGTTGCCAGAATATGAACTTGTTCAAATGGCTGATGGAGGTTTAGATTATTCCATTAGGAAGAAAATCGACCCAACCTTTGTGAAAAGTATGTCGCAACTAGTGGATAGAGTTCTACATCTTGAGCGTCTGAGATTAGAAAAGGTCAGACATACTAAGGCTAAAAAAGAGAAAGTAGCCTTTGTAAATTATGATGACACATATCCTATTTATGAGGCTGACTATATCTCACCGACATAGGTAGATGTCGACGTGGCTGAAATAAAGCCATATCCTTCATATTAATGCAAATCATTATTTCCCGCTAAAGGAAAAAATATTGTAGAAAACAGTCCAAAATTTCCAGCAAAAACTTATATTTTTGATGTCACTAAATGTGAAGAGATTTTTGATTTGTTGGTTAAAGATGGTCAAATTTTCGTACCTCCAGGTGCTAAGTTACCACCATTAGAATAACGACAGAAAAGAGTTTTTTGTAAATTTCATAATTATCTTGGTCACACAACCTCTCAATATTTCCTTTTCAGGGATTTCGTACGGAAATCGCTGCAAGAGGGCAGGCTAAAATTTGCTGCAAGAAAGATGAAGATTGGTGATTACCCTCTTTGGCAAGAAGAAAAATTATTTGTCGACCCATTCGACATTCATATGGTGGAAATCACTGAGTTTCCTGATGATGAAATAGTTGAGGGTACTGGCGAAATTCCTGATGTCGACTTGGTTGTTGTTTACCCAAGACCTGAGGAAGACTTGCTAAACTTTCTCTACCACTGTAAGAACAAGGGTTCACAATCTTGCTTGTGCCCCTGATACGGCGCTTTGATGAACAAGATAGCTGCTGAGAATTTCTAGAAGTTGTAGTTGTAGAAGACTAAGGGCAAGTTGCATAATCAGAGGTTTTCTACCCAAAGGGACCCAAGAAAAGTTGTGGGGAACTCTCAGGCTAGGCCAAGGAGTTATATCCCATCAGCAAGCACTCCTAGAGGTACCTGGATTAAGCCTCAAGGAAGAATGGGGGTACCAAGTGATGGTGTCATTTCTAGAGACCTCAACAAAGGAAAGTCAATCGTTAGCTATCGACATGAGTTTAAGTCCGGGAGGAAAAGCCACATTTCTGAGAACTACACGGGAAAAAATCTCATGACTTAGACCCAATGGAGATGCTTCCAGCGTCGAAAATAAGGTGAGAGGAAAGTTGCTGCTGGGTAGGTTGCTTCAAACAAAGAAGAGCACCAGAAGCAGTACAAGGTGAAGGTCGACTCTACTGCAAAAGAACGAGTCAAAGAGTTTGCGAATCAATCACATGCCAAGTGTTCTGAAGAAGCTACTGATGACTTTAAGTCTGATTCTGAAGAGAGTTTAGACATCTTGATCAATGTGGTATCAATATTGCCAGCAGGATATGATTATCTAACTGAAGTAGAAGATTCAGTAGATGCTAATGTTGAAGAGATGGATTTACACAAGCCAACATGTTACTTTATGATGAACAATAGTTCTGTTGAGAACCAATATGCATTCTTTGAGAAGTTAGACATGGCCATGAAGATCCATTTGAAGCCTCTTTTGATAAGGGCTAAGGTTGAAGGAATGGCTATCAACAAAGTGTTAATAGATTGTGGCGCTACTATAAACATCATGCCACACCACATACTAAAGAAAATCGGAAAGTATGATACCGATATCAGATCTCACAATATGGTCTTGTCAGAATACGGGGGAAAAACTGGAAGCACCATGGGTGTAATCCAGGTTGACATCATTGTCGGCTCAGTTACTAGGCCGACAATTTTTATGGTGATTAATGCTAAACCAAGCTACAACCTTTTGGTAAGTAGAGAATGGCTACATGACGTGGGAGCTGTGTCATCTTCGATGCACCAACGTTTGATGATTTGGAGAGAAGATGGTATAATGGAGAACATAGAGGCTGACCAAGGGTATTTCATGACCAACGTGAACAACGTTGGTAAAAAAATAATTTGAGAGAAAGTTAGCTAACATCTCTCTGTGTCAGCATGCAAGGTATGTCGACTGGTTAACAAATATAGTTCCAGTAATTAAGAAAAATGGAACTTTAAGGGTGTGCATTTACTTTAAAGATTTAAATGTTGCCACTTCTAAATATGAGTATGCAATGCCTGTGGCGGAGATGTTAGTCGACTCTTCTGTTGGTTTTGAATACTTAAGCATGCTTGATGGTTATTCTGGATATAACCAAATTTTTATTGCAGATGAGGATATGCCGAAGACGACGTTTCGTTGCCCAGGGGGCCTAGGGACTTATGAATGGATTGCCATGCCATTCGGCTTGAAAAATGCCGGAGCGACATACCAAAGGGTAATGAATTCGATGTTTCATGATTTTATTGAAGATTTTATGAATATATATTGATGATATTGTAATAAAATAAAATAGTAAACAGACTCATTTACAACATCTGCGAAATACTTTTGAAAGAATGAGAAGATATGGATTAAAAATGAATCCATTAAAATGTGCTTTTTGTGTGCAGGAAGGTGATTTCCTTGGCTTTGTGGTGCATAAAAAAGGGATTTAAGTAAATCAAAGCAAGACCAAAGTCATTATGGATGTAAAGCCTCTGTCGACCAAAAAAGAGCTTCAGTCTTTGTTGGGCAAAATAAATTTCTTGAGGAGATTTATATCCAACTTAAGTGGTAAAACTAAGGTATTTTCACCGCTAATTCGACTGAAGAATGAAGACTTTGTTTGGCAGGAAGAACATCAAGATGCTTTCGACAAAATAAAAGAGTACTTGATGAAGCCTCCAATACTGGCGCCTCCAGTTAGACATATGACTATGAGGTTATATATTGCAGCATCAGATTCGACTATAGGAAGTATGTTGGTCCAAGAGGACGAAAAAGGTGTTGAAAGACCTATTTATTATCTTAGTTGAATGCTTAATGATCTTGAAACTAGGTATAGTGATATAGATAAAATATGCACATGCTTGTACTTTTCTTGTATCAAATCAAAGCAATATATAAAACCAGTTTATGTGTGTGTCTTCTCATTTTGATGTTATTAAATATATGTTGTCTAAACTAATTTTGCATAGTCGAATTGGTAAATGGGCCTTAGCATTAACTGAGTATTCTCTGACTTATATGCCCTTGAAAGCAATGAAAGGGAAAATAGTGGCTAACGTCCTTGTCGACCATTCAATGGTCGGAATGCCCCAAAATTATTTAGATGTGGTACCATGGAAGCTATATTTTGATGGTTCTAGCCATAAAAATGGCGCTGGTATAGGAGAAATTATAATTTCTCCCAGTGGAATTCCAGCAGAGTTTGTAACACCCTTCTAAAATATCCTGCGAATATTATAATTAAATCAGAGATAACATGTAAAACAAGGGCATCACAATTCATTTAAATAGAAAATCTCATAACAGTTGTCATGCTTCACTAAAGAACTTCATTAAAATGATCAAAACCAATATACATGTTCTACACATCGAAAATACCATCAAAACCATAATAAAATTTAATTCATAATTATTCCCAAAATAAATCAAAGAACAATAGAGTTTCAAATATAACTCACAATCAAACGTTCCCCAGTGTTACAACTATCAGAGCATGACACTGACACGCGGATAACCAAACGTATAGCTCAAAAGCCATCCTCACCAGCTCCTAAGCGGCTAAGACTTCAATATGAAATCATCAAAGTAAAGGTGAGATTTCATCAACAATTAAAATGCATTATACGTTTCTAAAAACAATAAAAACAATTCAGTATATTACTTCACCCTCATTAGCATAATCAGATTTCAATACACAAATACAATTCATACAGTTCATTATGCACAATAATAGCAACAACAAGATTATAACACTGGAAACCATCCTATCATGTTATAATCCATATGCAATGCAAGATTCTATACATGTGGTACCAAACGTGAACTAAATTCACACACTATTCCGTTTCCTCCTCGGACACAGCGTTAGTCATCGGTTTGCCCATACACCATTGGGACACAAATCCAGCCTCACCACCACTAAATACCTAGGTACGGGTATTGGCTCTACAAGTCCAATTCCATACAATAGGAATTAACTCCACCAGAATGCATATGCATGCACATCAAAAGCATACAACATTCAACAATAGAACATGATATCCACAACAACGTTCCATGAATAACAACACCAACAATCATCACATGATATCAATATAATCATGAATAAACCACAGGAAAATAGAACATAAGCATTATCCTCACCCAACCTGTCCAAACAATCCTAACAGTTCATCACCATTTCAAGAACTACCATAGTTCACCATTCGGAAAATCGACTTTTTTAAAAATAAAATCTATTAAATAGTATTTTCTTCATTTTATAAAATAGCATTTTTAATTTAAAGAATACTGCCCAAAACGGCACTCGAATCGGAGTTACGGTTTAGAAAATACGATTTTTCAAAGTTTAAAGGTTTTTCAAAATAACACAGTGGTAACTGGTTCCTCCCAGGGAGAACCCGGTTCCCACAAGTTTAATTTTCACGCTCTCTGGTTTTACTATAGGGAACTCGGTTCCTCCAAACTGGGAACCGGTTCCCACTAAAAAGTTCATTTTCCTTTGCAAAATTTCAACTGGGAACCCGGTTCCTCCCCATGAGTAACTGGTTCCCACAGACTCAGGAACATTCCCTCTCTGATTTTTGTACCAGGAACCTGGTTCCTCCCACATGGAAACCGGTTCCTGCGATCTGCAGTGACCAAAAACTGCAGTTGACAGCATTCTGTTTTTCCAATACTTTTTCCTTCATCCCAACTACGAACTGCAACACCAAATAACACCAAATTCATCCAATATACACCAACACAATAGCATGTAGCATAATTCAATCATTCCCAATAACCCCATAACATACGAATGGATCAATTTCATATAATTCGACAACATTGGGGAGAATCCTACAACCTAGAAAATTCTAATTCGAGTTTCCTAACATATTCAACTATCCTATTGAATTCCAAAACCCATAAGGCATCATGATTGTGAGAAATCACCCCTTACCTCGTGAGAATTCTTCAGATTCTGACACCTTTGGTTTTTTCTCCTTCTTTCTCCTCTTCTCAATTGCACGTAGAATGAATGTTCCAATTCTTCTCTTTTTTTCCTTTTCCCCTTCTTTTATTCCTTTTATTATTCTAAAATAATAAATAAAAAATTAGTATGAGTAAAGTCTTTTACTCATCACACCCTCACTTTACACCTCACACCACCAACACTTTCACTTTGTTTTATTTAATTAATTCCAATAATCCAAAAATACCAATAATTAAACTTCTAACTAAATTAATAATTAAAAATTCTAATTATTTAATAGTTGAATTATTTGGGGTGTCACAACTCTCCCCCACTAAAAGAGTTTTCGTCCTCGAAAACATACCTTAGACGAAGAGTTCGGGATAAGAGTCTTTCATCTGGCTCTCCAGCTCCCAAGTAACATTACCACCTGCTGGTCCTCCCCAAGATACTTTCACCAGAGCTATCTCTTTACCTCGCAACTATTTCAACTTCTGATCCTCAATCCTCGCAGGCAACGTTTCAACAGTCAAATTATCTCGTACCTATATATTGTCTACCTGAATCTCATGAGACGGATCAACAATGTACTTCCTCAACTGAGATACATGGAAAACATCATGCAAATTTGCAAGCGACGACGGTAAAGCAATCTGATAAGCAACTTTTTCAACTTTCTTCGTAATTTGAAACGGACCAATAAAGTGCGAAGTTAACTTCTTTGACTTCAAGGCTCGACCAATACCAGTCATCGGAGTAACTCGCATAAACACATGATCTCCTTCACTAAACTCGAGATCCTTCTTCCTCTTATCATGATAACTCTTCTGACGACTCTGTGAAGCTCTCATCTTCTTCTGAATCATCTTAATCTTTTCTAAAGTCTGTTGGACAATCTCTGGTCCAATCACAACACTCTCTCCAGATTCGTACCAACACAACGGTGTCCGACACCTCCTACCATACAATGCCTCAAAAAGAGCCATATCAATACTCGAATGAAAGCTATTGTTGTAGGTAAACTCAATCAATGGTAAGTAACTATCCTAAGCTCCACCTTTCTCCAACACACAAGCTCGCAACAAATCTTCTAACAACTGAATCGTTCTCTCTGTCTGACCATCTGTCTCCGTTTGACTCAGTGCATGACCTAATGGCTTGAAGCATGTTCCAAAGTTATCAAATGCAACATCTTGACCTAATTATATGGCTCGAGACATTTTCAAAGATGCCATAGATTGATAGTGGAAGAATTTGATTGACTAATAAAAAGTCAACTGTCACACAAAAGTCAAACTTGGAATTTTTGGTCAACATTGAACTTCAAAAGTAAAGAATCATCAAGATATTCAAATTTACATTGATCATCAAGAATCAAGAAAATCAGAAAAGTCATCAAAAGTCAAAGTGGAGGATTTCTAACACTTAGAAAAATCAAGTGCTTTTGTACTTAAAAAACCCTAACTTCATGAACAAGTTTCATCAAGATAAAGGTTAATTCAAAGAAAACTTTCATCATGAAAGTTTTAGAGAATGGAAAGATCTACAACTTTGTCAATGAGGATTTATCTCCAAAAAATGCTTAAATCAAGATATATGAGTCCATGAAAATGTGTTACTTTTTCCAACACTTGGAAAAATACCAAAATAGTTTTTTAACCTAAAAAATGGCCAACCTTATGGAAAATTTTCACTATGATCCAGTTTGATTCAAGAAAAGTGTTCAACATGAAAGTTGTAGATATGGTTGCAAACTTTCCAAAATGTCCAATATCATAAATTTATCTTACTTTAGTTGTAAGTTTCAAATTTATGAAGATGGGTGATCAAAGTTGGATTACAAGTCATTTTTGAGATAGCTTAATGAACAAATCTTCAAGTCGTGCTATGCGACCTGGTTTTTCAGGCCATAATACCTCTAAATTTCTCTAAAATCAGAAGAGTACACAAGTTTTCAAGCTATTGCCCAAGAGATACAGTCCATTATCCAAATAACTTGCCATTTTTGAAAGAAAGTTACCACTTCCATTCTTGAAAAGCAAACTTTTTGTACAAAGCTTGTCTTAAGCCCATACCTCTACTTGTTTCTGATCACACTCCACTATGAATCAAGGAAACAATGTCACTTCACAAAGTCACTCCTTGTATTATGCATTGGAACCGTGGAAGTTTCATGTAACTTAGTCTTTGAACTTCCACCAAACCATAATTCTTCAACTTTCAAAACTGATGTTCTCAATCCCTCCAACCTTTCCCTATAAATAGAGGTCCTCCCTCACTGCATAAGACACCAATTAACAACTATCAAACACCCGCAATCTCTCTCAAAATCCAAATTGGCCTAAAACTCCATTTTTTGAGCTTTGAAATCCATTTCTTCAAAACTCATAAACCTTGCAAGTTTCTCACAAACCAACCATCCATACCTCGCACATATATCATATAGAAGTTGTCCAAACACAAGAACAACTTATGTAACATCATCATCACAATCTTCCAAACTCAAAAATTGTGCCTTGGAAGCTGACTTGGTTGGAAAGATTCAAACACTTTCAACACAAAGTAAGGATTGAAATAACTTTAGGGAGGTCCAAGGAAGCTCATTCAATCATCATTTTACATTTGTAACAGTTAGAAGAAGCATTCTACCCCTATCTTCGACTTTCTTTTTAACAAATCAAATGCACTCCAAATCTCATCTTTAACAAATTAAATCTTTTTTCTATATCATATATAATTTTCAACAAATTAAATCTTTTTCTAAATAAATAATACAAATATGATAAGTTAAATAAATTTTCAAAATCAATCATACAGATTCCAAAAGAAAAAAAATTCAAAATTAATCATACAGTAACTAGAGCACATAATTCAAAATCCAACGAAATCTTCTAAAATCAATATATCTCAACAACTTTAGAGACATACCAATAAAAATAAATCAATTATTATATAATAATAACACATATATTTATATTTTATAATATAAAATAAAACAAAATTATAATTCTATAACATAGTTTTTTTCTGTTAAGTTTTTAACGCTAAATTAGTATTTTTAACTCCGACCACCATTTTTTTTCCTTTTTCTGTATCGATTATCACGACTTTTTTCTATAGGAATGTCAATTTGCATCTGTTAATGGAGATCTCTGCGGAGATTATCTGTTCGGAGCATCGAAGTTAGAGATTTTTTTCTCCGCGGAGATGAGGATGGAGGCAAAAGTTCCTTCGATGACACTTTAGGGTGGGGAATGGGAAAGTACCCTCCACCCTGTGGATTTCTCGACTCCGAACTTATTATTTAACTTTTATATTTTATATTAACGTATTAGAAAAAGAGTCATTTTAATGAATCATTTTATGTTTTATGTTTTATTGTATAGTATTATTTCACTATCTAAGTACCCAATCTTAAAAAAGTGCACCCATACATAAGATGTAGACATTGTCTCCTCCTTTTCTTTTCTCAATTATCTTTATCTCCTCCATTCATCATCTCCTCTAATCACATCATCATCACAACAACCACTCTTCTTTGTTCATTGCGCTTATGGTAACTACTCTTCAAATTCACTTTACTTCCATTAGTACATGTTTTTTCGTTTAATTAATAAATTAATAGTTATGGATTTTCTACACTCACTCATAATCAATCACTTATGTTAGATGACAGCCGCGCCGTGGTTGTAAATTGACAGAAGCATGGTAGAAACAAGTTATGTTAATAATTATTGTTTTTTATAGGAAAAAATATTATGAACAACATGTCTTTTTGTTTTTTTTTTTTGTTATTGATGCAAGATGTATTTTTATCTTTAAAAAATGAAAGATGCAAAATATGTGTTTTAAAAAAGTAAAAAATAACAAAATACTATTGTCATAGTTTTGATCCAAAAATATAGATATTTTCTTAGAATTCGATCACCGTGAATCTTCGCGAGGATCTGTGGAGATGAGGATGGAGGAAAATATTCCTCAGTAGCGGAGTTTGAAGATGAGGATGAAGAAGCACCCTTCGAATATTTTCTGCCCTGTTGATATCCCTACTCTCTATTAATCACCGCCATTAATTTATTTCATTTGATTTTATAATAATCTTTTCTTTACAAAAACTTCATTTCATATTATCATAAATTATACTATCTACAATATCTATATCTTCAATTTTTAAATTATAATATTATCCATTTTACAATTTAAAATAGTCAGATTCACCCTATATTATCAATTTTACACTTTAGATTGTGATTTTATTTATGATATTTAACCTATTTTTAATTTTATCATTTATGTGTATATGTAATCAAATTATTATAAAAGATAGGTTAGTACATGAATTTTTTTTAATCCATACCAACACCAACCAAAGACATCCCTTTATTCTATGCAAATTTTACTATTTGATTTCTTTTATCCTTTTAATTGTGTTTAAAGTAAATATCATTATTTTTATGATATAAGTTATTAAATTGTTGTTAATATTTAAATAAAATCATAATTAATGTAAAATAATTAACATTAATATATTCTAAAATATGTCTAATATAATTGATCTTTGTAAATATAGATGTCTGATATTATATTAATATTTTATGTATAACACTTATCACATAACAAAATCAACTTTATTTTATATTAAAAGAATCTTTAAATTTACAAAACGATTTATAACCAACATCAAAGATATACTAAAATAAAGCATATAAATAGAAGTGATATTCAATTCATACAATCACTAACTTGAGACACACTTAAATCTTTGTATGAAAAGAAGCATATGTCGGCACTATCTATTAGATATTATATTATAATCCCCCAACTATTCCAAAACATCTAAGTTTATAAACCTCTCTATTATATATGTACTAGTTAAATATTAAATATCTCAATTATAAATACAAAATAAAATATCTCAATTATTACAAATACAATATTCATATGAAGTTAAAAAAAAGGTGAAATCTAGTGGTGATTAAAATTCAACTACTAACCAATCATCCAATGGCAGCATCTACATAACTAGAGAAACATGGGTTGTTATTCATAGTGAAAGGTTAGATTCTCATTCTTGGTTGTTGTATGTAGAAAGATAGTGCTGAATTTTACCATCTTTCATGTGTCGGTGGTCACACAAAACAACA
The DNA here is from genome assembly GCA_021764765.1 of Vicia sativa. Lineage (NCBI taxonomy): Eukaryota > Viridiplantae > Streptophyta > Magnoliopsida > Fabales > Fabaceae > Vicia > Vicia sativa. The sequence continues at coordinate 250,476,963 of CM038793.1, forward strand.
AACTAAAGGTGCTGTTGTTGTAAACTCGTGAGTGATTAAAAAAAAAGCACTTCCATATTCACACACACTACACACAACACTACTCTATCCCAACGGTCTAATCTACCACCACCCCTAAATACAACTGCATCATCATCTTTCAACACCTGTGACTCTCTTCATCATTCTCATTTCTCACTATATTTTGTTTTTGTGGATTTTATGCTCAAACCTCTATAATATTAGATTTAAAGAGATTTCTTTTAAAGAAATAAATAAATTTATGCAAGTGGGGTCAATATGATAAAGACTCCAACCTTCCCTCATTATTCAATTCGGTGACTTAAGCCAGGTGTCCATGTGATCCACTTATCAAAATTTACTTTCACAAATAAATAAATAAATAAATTTATTAGTCATAAAAGTTCCAAAGAAAATACTATATATATAAAAAAAATCATTATGTTCATGATGGGATTCTCTTCTTCTTCTACATTACTTCATTCCCATTCCCAAAAATTCTCTTGAAGGTCAAAACGGTCATTCTCTAGATCCCTCGTTAAGCTCCTCTTTCCATCACCACCATGGAGCTTAGCTTCCATTGCAGAACCGTTGTTGTTTCTTTTTCCTTTTTGTTTCTCTTCTCCACTTTTTGTGCTTCTTCTTCCATTTACTCGGTGAGTTTTTTTTTTCTTTTTTTCTTTTTTGTATTAATTATTTATTTATTTATTATTTTCTGGTTTTGTTTTTTGGTTTTTGGTTTTTCTAATTTTGGCGGAACAGTGATTTTACCGTTATGGTTTTTATTTCATTTTCGTAAGTAATTGTTATTTTTTTCTTGTACTATTTTTTTTTATGGTATACGTGTGTTTGTTTAATTGAATTTTTGGGATATTGAAAGCTCTCAAGTGATTTTGTGATTTGTTTTATTATCAGAAAATCTATTGAGTTGCGTGTTGAAGTTTGTTTTAGGAAAATTTAGAAATTGAAATTGAAAGAAATTTAGGTATTTTTTTTATTGTTTTAGAAGAAATTATGGATTTTATTGTTGATGGTGAATATATTGAATTGTGTTTGCTGGGTTAGATATATTTGTGTAACTAATTTAACAGATTATTAATTGTGGATCACATGGTTCTTTTCTTCATGATGTACTTTTAATCATTTTTGGTGTGGTGGGTGAGGTTGTATGTTGTTATTTGTTTATGATTAAAAAGATTTGGTGAATTACTAGTCCAGTGGTGATTGACGCTGAACTTGGTAGACATATGCAACTGCGCACAAGGACTTAGTGTAGTAGATAAGCTCAAATAAGTCGATCTAATCTAATCAAGCTTAGTATCTATTAGAATCCATTAAATCATCATGTTCATGATGTTGTGCAGTTTAGTCCCAAGTTTTATTTATAGTACCATAATGTCTTGTTATGTTTTTAGTTTATTTTCATTCCTTATAACATGGAACTTGCTGTAGGAGTTGAATCCTATAAAACCGAGACACTCACGCCTTCTCAAGAGCGCTGTGCAACGTGAAACTGTAAGAGTTAATTGAGCGACAAAGGCTTTCTGTACATGATTTTTTTTTTTAAGTTTGTTTTAGCAATGATTGTTCGTTTTATTATGTTTTATAATTTTTTGTTTTGTTTTCTCCTTGTGAAGCCGACATCGCAGCTTTCTGAAATATGGACACCTCTGGAAAACCAAGGTTGGAAACCTTGCAATGAATTGAGAAACAAGCCAAGTGAGTGAAAGCGATATCATAATGTCATTTACATTATTTTGTTTTTATCTTTTCGAACACATTATGTTTGGTTATGTACATTGCTTAAACTAATCTTTTTGTGATTGGAATTTGAATTGAAGCAGCATTAGCGGAGAAGTCTGAAGGATACATCCAGGTATTTCTTGATGGAGGTCTGAACCAGCAAAGGATGGGGGTATGTATTTAAAAGCCTTTCAATTAGATATAACTTTTCTTTCGTATGCGAGAGATTTATAATTTGTATTCGGTATATAATTCTTTTTTTAGATATGTGATGCAGTTGCTGTTGCCAAGATACTGAATGCAACTCTTGTGATCCCGTACCTTGAATTAAATCCTGTATGGAAGGATTCAAGGTAATGCAGAAACTAGGATTACAATTTGTTGTGTTTTTCTGTTCCGTGAATTGTGTGCGATGTAATGTACTAATCAAGCTTGCTTATGCTTCTTCACAGCTCATTCGAGGATATATTTGATGTGGATCATTTCATTGATGTATTGAAGGATGATGTTACTATAGTTAAAGAGCTTCCTGAAGAGTACTCATGGAGTTCAAGGGAGTACTATTCATTGGCTATTAGAGATACCAGAATCAAGGCCGCACCTGTTCATGCAACAGCCAACTGGTATCTGGAGAATGTTTTGCCGGTCCTACAAAGGTTGGTGGTTAGATATTTTTATTCACAATTGCAATTGTAATTACAATTGTTCTGAAGAATTTTTAATTCTATGCAATATGAACTTCTAACGTTTTGGTGTGATTTGTTTGATGCAGTTATGGTATTGCTGCGATCTCTCCATTTTCTCACCGTCTGACTTTTGACAACTTGCCTATGGATATCCAACATCTGCGCTGTAAAGTCAACTTTAAAGCTTTAGTATTCGTTCCTCATATCAGAACACTTGGAGATGCTCTTATCAGCCGCCTTCGCAATCCTCAGCACTCTACTGAAGAAACGGGCTCCAACTACCTTCAAGAGGTCACAGATGCAGATGATAATAAAAATGCTGGGAAATTCGTTGTTCTGCACCTCCGATTTGATAAGGTATTTTTTCTTTTTCATTTATTATGATCTATCTATGCAAGGATCACTCTTTAGATACATCCATCTAGCGGCTAATTGAGTAAGTTTATATAATCTTGTATGGCAGGATATGGCGGCCCATTCAGCCTGTGATTTTGGTGGTGGAAAAGCTGAAAAATTGGCCCTTGCAAAGTATAGACAGGTTATTTGGCAGGGAAGGGTTCTTAATTCCCAATTCACTGATGAAGAGTTGAGGAGTCAGGGCCGTTGCCCAATGACTCCCGAAGAGGTTGGATTGTTGCTAGCAGCTTTGGGATTTGACAACAGCACTCGTTTATATCTTGCCTCTCACAAGGTTTAATCATGTTACTTACTTTGAAACATCGGAGATTCATTGATTTTAATAAGCGCTTGTTTTAAAATGATTATCTAAAATGTCTTCTCTTTTCCAGGTCTATGGTGGAGGAGCCAGGATTGCTACTTTGAAGCAATTGTTTCCTCTGATGGAAGATAAAAAGAGCCTTACTTTGCCTTCCGAGCGTGCTCAGATTAAGGGAAAAGCTTCTCTATTAGCCGCACTTGACTACTACATTAGCATCCATAGTGACATCTTCATTTCTGCTTCCCCGGGAAATATGCATAACGCATTGGTGAGTTTTTCCCTAGACATCTATTACCTTTACCTTATAGATGACAGACTACATTGCATTGCCAATGTAAGTAAGTAGTCTAGAATAATAATGACTTAACCATGTTGAGGACAGTGAATTTTGAATGTTCATATTTATGATGAGATGCTTTTGGTCAGGCAAAAAGAATTCCTATCAACTAAGGACTTTTATTACGAAGTTTCTTGATTTTCACAGTTTAGACAACGGTCCCTATACTAAGGGACAGGGGGGTAGTGGCATATATTTATGAAGTCTAACAAGGTTGTTGAAAGAGTTGAATTGAATTTATAAATGACAATGAATGCTTTGTTGATGCTAGGTTGGACACAGGACATACTTGAACTTAAAGACTATAAGGCCAAACATGGCATTGATGGGTCAACTGTTCTTGAATAAAACGATGGAATGGTCAGAGTTTGAGCATGCAGTGGTTGAAGGTCATGAAAATAGACAAGGTCAACTCAGGGTTAGAAGGCCTAAACAATCCATATACACATATCCAGTTCCTGATTGCATGTGCCAAGCTTAATTAATAGATTGCTTACAGATTAGTAGCCTATATATTTTATGATTCAGTCTTGTTATTTGAGATTTGAATCTGGTTAATAAAAGCATTATCACTAGTCCTATTCATGAGGGGTTTGTCCATGATGTTCTTGGTAAGAGTGCTTGATATAGTATAGTAGTAGCTAGTAGGTGTCTTGTGTGAGAGCTGTATGTATGAGATGATGGCATTCTTAGCAGGAGCAATATTATTTATAATTCAATAACATGAGTCATTTTGTTGTTTATCTTTCATTATGTGTTTTTTTTTGTGTGTGCATGAATTGAGTTATAAGGTAGTTTTCATGAGTGATGTGTTACCTACACATTCAAAATAATAGTACATTGGTTTCTACAAGACTTGTCAAAAATAAAATGTTGGGAAAGTAGAGATAGTAATGTTGGAAGAGTTGCCTACTACCAAATTCAAGTAGAGTAGCGATTGGAATAAATGATTATAATGGTTAGCCCCTTTCCAATAATAACAACGTAATAGTACCACTTTTATTACTTGGGTATATATTGAATTGATTGATTTGCCTTGGCAGTTCAACCAAAATGAAAGTAAAAAAATAAAATTTTCATCATCATTAACAACTTTAGGCAAAAACATTAAATTCATATTTAAACTTTTTTTTTAAGACTATGTATAACGGGGGGGTGTGGAATTTTTTTTAATAGTTAAATGTTTGTAATTGAGTGTTGAATGAGATGTTGAAAATGATGTGGATTAATTGGTGTTGAAAATATTCAATATGTTAAATAAGGAGAGAGTAGAGGTCACATAACTTTATAAAATCGTATTGGTTGTTGTGATTATTTAGATTTTATTTTATTTTAAATATTTGAAATTAATTAATTGTAATTATTTATATTTTATTTTATTTTAAATATTTGAAATTAATTATTTTATAACAAATTAATTATTTTATTTATTTTTATTTTCACTCAAATTCGTCATTTTTTTTCTCTATACGGAGACTTATACTTGTTTCATTAGATTTGTACACATAAAAAAAATTCACTTTTTTTCTCTAATGTTTTTATTTAACCTTCCATAAACTCTTGTTTGTAGTTCCAGACATCTTAGTGAAATGGATCCCAACAATAATCTTTTTAACTAGGAGTGACAAAACGGGTCTGGTCTCTCTAATGTGACCGTCATGCCCCGTCTCGTTTTCTTCGCGGGTTTTTACAGGCACAAGCATTAACATAAAATTTTATATTTTTATGTCTAAAAGTGCAATGCCCGCAAGTTTTCCCCGTCTTGCACTCACTTTTTTCCAGAGTGGGCCTAAATTTTAGGCTCTCGTCCTCCACTACGCCTGTTAACCAACGTCCTTATGATATGTATCTTGCTGGAGGTATCTACCTTTCTTATCTGACTTTCGTCAAATCAATTAAACTTCCTTAAAGTGAACCAGATAAGTTATTTGCAAAATATCACGAGGGATGTCGGAAGAACATCGAACGTGCATTTGGGGTGTCGCGGGTTCGATTTAAAATCATTTGTGAATCAGCTCATTTGTGGGACATAGCCGATTTGGCTCATGATGAGGTCATGTATCATATTGCATAATATGATTGTGGAGGATGAACGAGATACAATATTGGATAGATTATGACCAATCTGAGGCAAGTGTGTCTAGTACATTGGAGCCATTCTTGACTGAGATGCTATCTGCATTTATGAATCATGTGTGTGTTAGATTAGTGATGTGTAATTCAAATGTACATCACGAATTGCAAACAGATCTAGTCAAACACATATGAGCAAAGTTCAAAATATTTCATGATTAAATAGATTGTTTGTGAGCTGAGTCTATTGTACTAATTAAATTAGTGAGTTTCTTATTCCACCTCATAACCTTCTTGTGCACCACGTGAATTTTCTAAAATGCCCCTAAAAATTAGAAATATACTTCCGGTTCACATCCTATATCATGAAAATCACGTTGAATAGGGTTGGGTGTAAACCGGAAGTATACTTCTGGTTTTAAATTATATGTAAATTTTAAATAAAGTGTGTATGTGAGACGAAATTTGGAATAAATTCTTAATATTATATTATTTAGTTTGGAACCGAAAATATATTTTCGGTTTTCACCCAAATATTTTAAAATACGGTGTGTGCCAGAAGTATATTTCTGATTTTAGAGAGTATTTTAGGAAATGTATAGGGTTTAATTCTATCCTATGGAGTGGATTAAGAAATCCACATTAAATTATGTGTGTTTCGTTTTGAGTGTGTTGTGTGTTTAGTGTATTGTATTACATTTTCAATTTTTTTGTAATTTCATCTCATCTTTATTACTTGCAAGGAAAAACTTAATTAAAAAAAATTAAAAAAAAATCAACTAAGTTTTTAAATAAAAAAAAGCAAAATAATTTAATTAACTCTTAATTATTTTAATTTTATTTTAATCGATAATTGATATTAATATATAATCATAAAAACAAAAATATAAAAGAAAATAAGATTATGAAATAAAAGTGGTCAGATAGGGTATTGAATTTTATTAAGGGTTAAATATGTTTTTATTCCCTGTAAAATAATAAAAAATGATTTTTAGTTCCTATAAAATTTTGAGTTTTAGTCCTATAAAATCACTTTTGCATGCAGTTTTAGTCCCTAAGGATTAAAACTGCGTGCAAAAGTGATTTTATAGAGACTAAAATTTAAAGTTTTTTTTATAGGGACTAAAAGTCAAAATTGAGATATTTATAGGGATCAAAAACATATTTAACTATTTTATTGAACAACACCATTGTAGTGAGTAAAAATTAAATGGGTGTTGAATTATTAGGTGGAAGAAAGAGAAGATGATGTGGAACATAAAAAATGAAAAAGAAGCGTGTTGAATATGTAAACTATTGTACATAATCTTATGCGATATTGTTGAATATTCTTTTTATCCTGCGTGGTTGTCCACGTGAATTTTTTTATTAAAAATATTATTTATTTTTTAAAATGTCACGCAGACATTTTTAATTTAAAAAAAGTTGAATATTTGTTAAAAATTTAATTTTTTTAAATTAAAAAAAAAAAAGTTAAGTTTTTTATTACGAAAAAGGTAAGTGAAAATTCACTCACATTGTCGGAGGTAAAACATTTTTTTCTTATTTTTCTAGAATATTAAACATTCTTCAGTCTTTTAATTGGCCTAATAGATTATCTACAAATAGTGGCATATAGTACCAAATATACCAAGAACAATCACATGATGAAAATTTAGATTTCAGATTCCACATTATATATGTTATATTGTCTTTTTGGCTTGCAACTTAGACAAAAAAAACTGGTTCTTATTGTCCAAGGTGACATTAGTGTCAGGAACTTTTATTTTCTACAATTCATGATTCACAACACTAGTTAACAATAATACTAGCTAACCAACATCACCCAAAATTTACGACTAATGTTACATATCAATTTTCATTAGTTGAAACATAACTTTAACCACTTAACCCATACTAGAAATTCACTACAAAATGTTATCCAACTCTTGGTAAAGAAAGCAATTTACATGTACTATATTATACCTGCAATATCCACAACATCTAAACTAGTTCTGATAGATCTGGGTCAATGAGCCACTCCAATACTAAATAGAATCAAAACAACAATAGTAAAAGTCCAAATACACGGGCACAAACATACGACATAATTCTAACAAAACACTTCTTACAACCATTCCATCAAACACATGGCATGCATCCTCTATTCTCCTAACTTTCTCATACATACTCACCAATTCATTCACCACAATGATATCTCATTTCAACAATATAAAACGTACATTGACGAAGGTTCAGTAACATATTCAATTTCAATGAAGTTGAGGTCAAGTGTATCTGATTTCTTCAAACTAAAAACAAGGACAAGAACAATGACACCCAATATCTAAAGAATCGTCATCCAACGAAGAACAACACGCGAATAATCAACAGTCGTCACTTGATGAAAATACTCAACCTTTGAATATTTGAATCGAAGACTTCCACGAAAACCATTATCCCGAAAGTCCAAAACTATCATTTAGTAGTGGTGATTTTCACCACTGAAAATCCAAAACTATCATTTGCATGTGCACTTGAGAATTCACATATCAACGTGTTTTGAAAGTGCATATGTGAAGACACCCTATTTTGCACATTTTAATATTTACACGTTGGATTTTAAAATATTGAGGGAGTTTCGCATGTGCACATATGAAATATCCTGAAAGGTGAATTCGCAAGTGCACAAGCGAAACTTCCCTTTCCATATTAGAATGTTGCATGGTCACCTATTCACACTATTTCATTCATTTTCTTTTCCTCCAACAAAAAATCCTTCAAACTTCAATCATTCTCAATGAAATTTTCGTCTCCAAACCAAGTTTCATGTGTTTGAGATTAGCAAAGTGAGGATTGAAAATTGCAATTTGAGGTAAAATTTCATCCCTTCATCATACATTAACTGCATTTAAACTGTTTTGTGGAAGAAGAAAACATTGTTACTTTGTAAATGCACTTGCGAAATCCACCTGCCAAAATTTGCAAGTGCACTTGCGAAATAAAGTCTGTTACATAACCAAAATTAAGTTTTAACAGAATTCATGTTTTTTTGAACATGTTAGGTATGGTGCACCCCGACAACATTGTCAAAGCTATCGTAAAGGTTTCACACAAGTTCAATGAAGACGATAAGCCGAATCAGGTGAAAGACGTTGATAAAACAATTGATGTTGTGATATATCATGACAAAAATTTCTAAATGATAAAACTTTCACCACTCTTCAACATATGTTTGACTAGGTTCGAATAGAAGCTAGAAAACTTGGTTTTGGCGTTGTGATTGAGAGGTCCGACAATGAGACTAGTAATCGACAACCATTTGTTGTGATGACATGCGAGAGAAGTGGAAAATATGTTCCAAAAATTTACAAGATAAAACATGATGACACGGGATCGAGGAAAAATGGGTGTCCTGTTTAAATTGCGCGGTTATTATAGGGCGGATGATTTATGGCAGTTTAATGTCATGTCCAGTATCCATAATCATTCGTTGGACACCAAGTTACACGAGCATCCAATTATATGTCGGCTTAAGCCGGTAGAGAAGGAATTTATTTAAGAATTGTCGTTGATCAAAGTTGCATCGAGAAACATACTTGCCAGTTTGAAACGGAATAAAGTGGAATGTGTTTCAAATATCAAGTCGGTTTACAATTATCGCTATAAACAACACATTGCACTACGTTTCCAGACAAAGTTTGTGAGGACAATGTAAGTATTCGTATACTTTTTGGACGCATCCAGAAAGTATCAATTTACTCAACACATTTTCAACCATTCTTATGATTGATTTGACTTACAAGACCAACAAGTATAGACTTCCGCTTCTAGAAATTGTTGGTGTCACGTCTACGGACAATACATTTTCGGTTGTATTTATTTTTTTAGAAAAAGAGAAGGAAGACAACGTCACCTGGGAGTTGGGTATTTGTAAGACTTTGTTGAAAGATAAAAATGTGCCTACGGTAATTGTTACAGACCGAGATAACTCTCTTATGAATGTGGTTGGCACTGCATTTCCTTCGTCAACCGAAATACTTTGTCGGTATCACATAACAAAAAATGTGAGAGCACGACTAAAATCTGTGGTTGGCACCAAAGAGAAAAAGGGTGAAGACGGAAAAGTGGTCAAATTCGGTGTTGTGGTTGAGAAGATAATGGGTTCATGGACTGATATTCTTAATTCTGCTATAGAAGAGTTATATACTGAGAATATGGTACACTTTAGGAACTTGTGTGTCGAATATCCTAATTTTTTGAAATACGTTTAATCCATTATCCTTGATCAGGTGAAAGAGAAAGTTGTATGTGCTTGGAAGGATCGTGTTAGACATTTGGTAAACACTACAACTAATAGATTGGAATCTGCACATGCGGCGTTGAAGAAGTGGTTGGTGATATTTAGGGAGACCTTTGTAGAGAATGGGACATTGTGAACCAAATGCTCCAAAACTAACATAATGAAATTCAAACAACATTTAGTATGAACAAAACTGTATTGGAACATCGGTTCAAAGGCAAGACTCTTTATTCGTAGTTGGTTCACAACATATCCCGGGCAGGATTGAATTTCATTTTTCATGAAGCGAAACAAGCGGAAACGACGGGACCATATAGTTTGAAATGTGGGTGTACAATAAGGATGACTTACGGGCTTCCATGTACTTGTATTATTTCAACAAAAAAAAGTAATCTCAATTCCCCCATACGTATGGATGAGGTATGCACTCATTGGAAAAGGCTTTGGTTTGATGACTACGAGCCGACAAATGAAGGTAAATCCAACATAACATCACAACTGAGTTGGAAGTCACAATGGATCAATTTTATAAAGAGGGCGATGCTACGAAGTTGCACATTAAAAAACAATTGAGAAAAGTCATATTTTCATAAACAACTGATTTGAAACCCATGTCGTAACCGGTGAAAACTAAAGGTGCGCCTAAAAAGATGAAAAATTCACAAGCTGACAGTACAACAAAGCGTACTCCTTCCTACCACGAAGTTGTTGATGAAATATCCCCAAATTCTCCAACCCCAAAATCTAAAACAAGTGTTAAAAGGGAGCTCAAATTTTCAAACCACCTCGTACAACACCACCACAACCACAACCACCATCACAACCACAACAACAACCACCATCGATAATCTACATTGATAAGATGGCACTTTTTATGCACAAACACATTGAAAACATCATGGATGTGGGGAGTGATGGTAATTGCGGGTATCCGGCCATATTCGCGTTGCTTGGTCAAGGAGATGAGAAACACACTCTTGTGCGCCAAACACTTATTTCTGAGTTGACGGTGCATAGGGAACTTTACACTCGCCTATATGTGACGACAGACAAGTTAAATAAATTTCACCATGCTCTTGCTCCAAGTGTTACCGTTCACACACTGGTTGAAAAGTGGATGAGCTTCCCCAAAATTATCTTATAGCAAGTGCATAGGAGATGGTGTGTATCGACTTGACAAGGTATGGTTTTTTCGAAACCTTTTTTCCTCTTCTGGATACCCCGCCTAAATATCCATTTGGACGCACCATGTGTATTGGGTATCTTAAGTTATGTCATTTTGTTCAAGTTTATTGAAATCGTGTTGTCCGATTTCGACCACATCCGTGGAATAGACGGAACATCATGCAAAAGAGACAAAAACTTGGACGGATCATTTTTTGGATAGAATGTTGGAGTTCACCAATTTGATGGAGCTTGAGAGAGAATCAAATAGGGAGAAATCGAAAAAAGATATGATTTTAGATTTAAGCAGCGATAATTTTTTTGGTGCACTTTAGAATGTAATTGAATCATTTTTTGAATGTATTGTGGAACTTATTGTAAAATCTATACGCTTATATATATATATATATATAACATATTATATGTATTTAGTTTTACAATTATTTGTTTTTCACATGTCTCTTTGGTGCAAACAATAGTTTTGTTTCTGTTTCTTCATGATTCGCAAGTGCACTTGCGAATTAACCTTAAATTCTTTTTAAAAAATAACACATGTCTTAATTCGCATATGCATCTGCGAATTCACCTCCTACTTTTATAAAAAAAAAGGTGGTGAATTCGGAAGTGCATATGCGAATTCCCCTCATGTGTGTAAAAATATGGGTAACTCGCATGTGCACATGCGAATTATGTCCTGATAAAATTTATTTGGTCCACATTACTCCAAATTGCCTATATGTTGAGTCTCCAAACCATTTCATTCTCCATCACAAACCAAAACTAGAAATGACACAAACATATCCACACCTTACTTTTGTCTACTTCAGTGGTGCGTAGTCGCTACTTCAATTCAGGTTCTCGTGGGACACGCCGTTCGCTGAGCTCATTACAATTCTGCATTTTCTCTTGCAGTATCCGAAGAATCAAAAGATGGTCAAGCTTGAGTATGGTTCACCTTCACTTGACAGTGAAGGAATTGTAAAGTTCACCCCGTTTCAGCTGAAGAACGATGAAGATTTAGAGGTTATGTGGGATACCTTTCAACAATACTCTTTCAAGGGTCCGATGGAGATGGGTGCGAGGCTTTAAAGATCAGCAGTAAATGTTATCAAGATGTTGCAACATCCTTAACTTCCCGTTTATAACAATATGTAATTTTAATTTTCAACATAACTAATTATGTAATTTCTTTGAATTTTGTTGAATGAATGTTATGAATTATGTTGAATAATGTTGATTGTTCTGCCCGAAGATAAATTTACATATGCACTTCTGAACTAAGCTAACAGGTGACTTCGCAAGTGCACATGCAAAGTAAATCTAAGAAATCACGTTGATGGTGAGTTCGCAAGTGTACTTGCGAATTCTGGAGGTATTTTGGATTTTTCATAACAGATCTTAGAGAAGAGTACTAGGTATCGGAAGAAAATCCCTAAAAATATATTAAAAGGGATAAATCAAATATTAGAAGGATTGTTGTATATTTAACTATTTTTTTATCAATTTGTTTTTACTTTGCCAAATGTTTTTTACATTTTGGTATATATGTTATGCAAGAGAAAACAATTAAATTTTGAGAATTTCTTAACTCATCCCATGGTTTTCTTAGGCACAACGTGAAATTCCACAAATTCCTCTCAAAATCGAAAGTATACTTCTGGTTCGTACCCTATATCATGCAAAATACGTTGAAAGGGTTGGGTGTAAACCGGAAGTATACATTCGGTTCCAAACTGTAAGTATATTTTTGGTTCCTGGACGCACTTAAAGGCGCCAGGAACTCTTCCCCTCCCATTACAACAACTTTTTTCAAAAACACTCAAACTCTCTTTAAAACCCTTCTCATCAAAATCATTTTTTCCTCAAACAATCAACACAAATCATCAAGCTTTTGTGCAGAGAGAGAGAGGAGTCGGGAAACATAGCCTCCTTCGACATCTGGATAGGCCATACCAGATGCACCTTATTCTACTTCTGATTCTACTCCTTTTACATCGTCGTCCCGCACCAGACAGGATTCTCTAGTGCATCCTTCGTCGCCCCCGTCCTCCCACAGACACACATCATCACCTAGGATATTTGAGATGAGATCATCATCCAGTACACAGGCGCAACCATCTAAGGTGAGACCTGATGCTACACCCACAACACCCGAGGCACCAGTGGCACCTGAGGCACCAAAGATACCAGAGGCACCTCAGGCCCCTCAGATCTTTGGTGGGGGACCTTTTGACTTATTTCTGCTCTCTCTCTTTATCCCACCCATATGGCTAGATATATATGGGATGGACAAGTATGAAATTTACGTTTATATTACAGTTATGAATTTTCTTATGAATTCTAACAATGATTTTTTTTTGTAGAAGTGTGATACACTGAAGGTCATCAACCATGGGAGAAAGATCAACAGACTTATTACCCCTTCCGAGCCATGGTTTAATGATCTTCTACGCCTTACAGGGTTGAGAGATTTGACCCTCTATGGATATAGCATGGTCAACTGGGGGATGATCAATGCTTTTTTTGAGAGGTGGCACCATGAGACATAGTATTTTCATCTACCACATGGTGAGATGACAATCACACTCGATGATATCGCGTATCTACTTTACCTGCCGATCAGAGGGGCCTTTATGGATCACCAGAAGATGGACAAAGACGAGGCCATTGCTTTGTTGATTGAGATGCTGGGAGTTACCCTAGATAGCGCCCTTAAGGAGGTTGATAAGACATGTAGTTGCCACGTGAGGTATAGCTACTTGGAGGATGTTTTTAAGGATGAGCTTGCGTGTGCTACAACAGTTGATGGTGATGCCGAGAAGGTTACCCTTCACAAGGGATATGCCATGAGATCATACCTCTTGTATCTTGTTGGCACACAGATCTTTATGAACATGAGTACCACTTACACTGACATCATGTACCTTAGGTACTTTGTTGATTTTGAGACAATCAGTGGGTGGAATTGGGGGGTTGTCTGCTTGGTTTATTTGTATAGCAAGTTGGATGAGGGGATTAAGTGGAATACGAGGCAAATGACCGGAAGTATGTCACTCATGACGGTATAAATTATTTCTCTTTGTGGCCTTTGTTAATTATTTTGATTCTGAAACTAACTGGTTTAATTTTGTTATTTCAAGGATGGGTCCTACAGCATTTTCCCCGCATTTCAAGATTGTCACTTGCTTCGGGTTATACTGAGGATATGTCGCGTGCCTCCGCATACGAGCCGCTCAGAGAGAACCATGCGATACAATCGTTCCGAGTTTACCTAGATCGACTAGTGCATGAGGACATTGACTTCAGTTCCTACGTCGACCACCATGAGGCAATATTGTTTGATTAGATTTCGTTGTTTACAGGTTGGTTTGCCTATGGGACTCACAATACTGCTCCTTATATGCTTGAGCGAGTGATGCATCAATTCGGGTTTACCCAGACCATTCCTTGGGATTTTGTTGTATGTGCTCCTCCGACAGTGAAGAGGAGGGACATGGATGCTATGTTTGATGATTTCGAGAATCATCTTGTACCTGATGAGGTCAGGAGTACCGTGGCTCCAGACGACTAGAGTTACGAGTACGGTTACATGATATGGTTCTTCAGGATGTCCCATCCATACATGGTAGAGGATGCTCCAGGGATCCCACCTAGGCCAGTTCATCAAGGGATCCTAGAGGAGGAGCATGCGATGAGGGATCATGCTCATGACGTGTTGCCTAGGTGCCGCCGTATCATGGAGCTTGCGCGGGATGGCATTGGCAGAGGGTTGTTCCTGAGGATCTGATGTTAGAGGAGTTTTGGAGGCCATCATGGCGGAGGCTCAGGGTGCCCTGTCATACAGGAGGCAACAGAGGGACGCCTTGAGGGTGACAGGCTGGTTCATCATCCGTCATACCCAGTAGTTTAGGTTGATCATCCACTTGTTTTTTGATTTTGTATTGTCTCGAATTTGTATTTTGGATAGCATTACTTGGATTATATTGAAATGCATTTTGGATAATATTTTTGGTCTTTTGTTCAATTTCTAATTTGTATAATTTTTTCAATTATTGCTTTTGTTCATTTTTCTGCTACTATCATGCGCAAAACCGAAAATATACTTTTGGTTCGGAGTCGAAAATATACTTCAGGTTTTAACACAAATATTTCAAAATATGGTGCACACCGTAAGTATACCTCCAATTTTAAAAAGGTATTATGAAAAATGTTTTGGGTTTAATTGGCCACCATAGGATGA
Source organism: Vicia sativa (assembly GCA_021764765.1). NCBI lineage: Eukaryota > Viridiplantae > Streptophyta > Magnoliopsida > Fabales > Fabaceae > Vicia > Vicia sativa. Next base: position 250,492,206 of record CM038793.1, read on the forward strand.
CTTAAGAAATTCTCTAAATTTTATGGACATAGGGAAATATAAATTACTTTTTTTTTAAACAAAAAATATAAATTACTTGTTTACTTATATATTGTTATATTTGTTCTTCAAATTAGTCTCATTGTTCTTAACCACGACATCTTATGCTATATTTGAAAAATTAGGGGGTGTTTGTTTCAAGTTTAAGAATTAAGTTTCAAGAAATAATCTTTAGAAAATCGTTATACTCATGTTTATTAAGAGTTTGAAAAAAAAATTCTTAAGAATAAAGATTCCAAAGAATAAAATAACTTCCAATAGCTTCTATAATTCCAATGATTTTATTCTTATGTAAGAAGGTGGGAATCTTCATTCCCATGAAATTTCACATGATTTTTTTTATTAAAAAATATAACTACTAATTTTTCTAAGAATATTAAACAATATGTCAAACACATTTTCTTTAAAATACCCAGGAATTAAACTTCCTTATTTTTATTCTCAGATAACTTATTCCTAAGAATCTTTTTTGAATCCTTGAACCAAACGCACTCTTAGTCATCGTCATCTTGTGTAATCTTCATATAATAGGATAGAAAGAGGTCCAAATGGAGAGAAAGTTGGTTAGAGAAAATGGAGAAGTTACAGGTGAGTTGGATAGAGATAATAAGAAAGTTACATATAAAGGGTTTAAGAGGTTTGTAAGAGGAAAATAGTGATTAGACAAGTTACATGTGATGGGGACATGGGAGTATATGAAGTTTGTAAAAGGAAAATAGTGGATTAGACACTATCATCTATTATAGAATGATACTCTGCATCATGGGTATCTTCCTAGTAAGAAAAATTCATGATTGTCGATTGACAAAAAGGGTGTTCAAAACTAAACTAACTCAATAGAAAATCGCAAACTAAACTAAATTAAACTGAAACTGCAAAAAATCGCATTTGGTTCGGATTAATTTGGGTCATCTTTTAACAAAACTGCATGGTTTTGTTCAGTTTGCGGTTTATATTTTGCAAACCGAACCAAACCGCATTATGTTACAACCTAAATTTTACTTAACTCTCATCTAACCAAAACCTAAACCTATTACATATTAGCCTTATGATTACGAATAATTTTCTCATCCTTACACTTATGGCGATTTCAGTTTTCTTAAATCTCTCATAGCATTATCGCTCAATCTTCACCCTTTGCATCTTGCCTCTTCTTACATAATATCTACTCTCTTATATTCTTTCTTTTTGACTTTCTCATTTTTATGCAACTGTTTCCTCTTTCAATTTCATTTTATCACACATCTTTATCTTAAATATCTCATCTCTTATATTCTTTCTTTTTCATCTTCACTAATCTATCATCTCTTCTATTTTTGTTTCATTATAATATTGTTTTATGTTATTATTTTATGTTTATTATTTCATTTTTGTATAATCTAATTTTTTCATATTAAATTGAAAGTTATTGTCCAAATATGATAAATTTTGTTGTTATTTGGTAGTGTATGAATGACCAAATACAAAGTCATTTATATGTGTATGTATGAATCAACAAAAATATTTGTAAAAAACCGAACCAACCGAACCAAACTACATTGGTTTGGTTTTGTTTGATTTGATTTTTTTCTAAAAGTCAACCGAACCAAACCAAACCGCACGCCTTTTTCTCTCACGGTTCGGATGACTTTTTGAGGCAAAACCGCCCAAACCGCACCACGAAGACCCCTAATTGACAGTATAATAGAATCATATATGAATTGCTGAAACAACAAAAATAGTAAACTGATGTTACAATATAGCTAAAGAACTTTGAGGGGTGTATGAATTAAATTAAGTAATAATATATACAGCTTCTCAGGGATGGGAATGTGGTTCAAATTTTTCAGCAGTGTGTACTTAATTAAAAGTTGGAAAACTAAGCTTTCGAACCACAATACAGTTAAACTCACTAATAACTAAATATAACTCTAGTTGCAACTACAATCTTACTTTACATTCCCATCTGAAGGCTTTGGAGATCCATTTCCACCCGGGAATGCAGCCATTTCCTTGTTCTCTTGAGTTGTCACGGTGTCAATCTCCTCATTAATAGGAAGCGTCCTCTTTGATCCCTCCAATGCAACGCCGAGTACAATATTTTCTTCAAGAACAGGTCTGGATGCAGCGGGTTTCCTTTCTCCTTGTTTTGTTGGCACATTTCCATTGGCTTTGTCAGTATTGTTTGTCGATGAAGAAACTAGACTGTCTGCCTCGACCTTCAGCTTGATGTTTTTAATTGTTTGACCTTTAGATTGTTTCACATGGATGTCTTTCTGGGATGAATTATCTAATTCTAAACCAGTTACTTTGGAGTTAAAATTAGAAGACATTTCTGGCACTTCCACATTTGCCTTGTTTAAATTTGATCTCAGTGGCTTGTTTTCACCCACTTCAGAATCAAGTTTAAAGTTTCCATTTGCATCAGAGATAGATGCCATGACTTTGGCGTCCACCTCTTGAGTTTCTGTAACCTTGGTATCTGGTGTTGCTATTGGTCCAACCTTGTCTGTCTTGGCATCAAGTTTGGTTTGCACAGTTGTCTTGTTATCTTGATCAACAGTTGCACGTGTTGATCGACTTTTTGTTTTATCATCTCCATTGTTTTTGTAAGGCGATTCAATCACTAATAATGGGCGGTTAGATACTGTTCCAGAATCTGCGTATGGTATGTTGTCCAAGTCGGCATCACTATATACTTTCAGTAGGGTACGGACTGGTGTTGCAAGCCGGGCTCGGTGATGGCTGATAACTGTAAGAAGATCCAATAGTATAGTTTCCTGTTTTAAAAATCCAATAGATAGAAATTCAGGTTAATTCTTGAGCAATATAAACTGATGATGACCAGAACTAGAATCATATTTGGAGTATTATGTCAAGTCAACACACAAGAACAAGCTTTTAGAACATTATAAACTGGTACGCTGATATTAGGATAACTTCGCTACATCATCGTCAACAATTTATAGAATAATTCATCATTGCTAAATTTATGTTTTAAATTATTTAAGAAAAGTTCAACTGCCGAGCATCTAATATGGGATTGAAAATCAAGTCCTACATATTGCAGCCAAATGAATCATATCTTAAATCACAAAGTTCAAATGCAAATAAATAACACCCAAGATCGAACATATAATAAATGTAAGTTCGGGTCAAAATCTCCGATCTTGAACCATTAAAACTAAAAAATTGTATGCATATGCTCACAATTTTATTCCTAGGAATTTTCAAATTTATGCAATTGTTTCCTGTATCAATTGTTTCCAACTAGTATAAAAATAGTATGGTTTTTGTTAGGAAGGGACAAAGAAAAAGAATCAAAAGCAACTAACTTAAAACAGAAAAAATCCTAGCTAAACAATTAACTAACTAAGTAATTGCTCTAACAATTCATAATTACTTTTAACTACTCTAATTTCTTTTTATTCTATATCCTAACAGTTTCCAAATAGCTCTTTAGTTCGCATTTGCAAGTTGAATTATGACTGTATGAGAGAAGTAGTGCATATTCTATATAAACAAGAAGTATTCTTACCTTAACACCCAAATATTCTCCAAAATGTGAGGTCTTGACAAAACAAGAAATCAGAATCTGTGAAAATCAGAAGAAAAAAAAGATTATGTTTATATGTAAATACACAACTATCATAAGATAGCAGCACACTGATAAGTTTGATTTTATCATGACTAATGGTTTTTCCAAGCTGTCAAATTTGATTTGATAAGTACACAAAGTTGATTGAGAACAAAAAAAAGAAGAAACATCGGCAGCAATTCAGCTGTAAATCTGCACTAGTGCAGATATATTTAATGTATTCAAGGCAGGCTAAGTTTATTCAAGCTCCTGAATTGTATAAATAGGATTAAGTGTTCAAACATGCTCTATTAGTCCTTTAGTTTAATATGGCTTTAGACACTAATCTTACAAATTACCAACTTAGTTGGCTTAAATATCTGATTTCATTAGTCAGATATTTAATCACGGCATCACAATGGAACTAATATTAAAAAGTATAAACCATTACACATGGAAGAAAGCCAAAGTTTCAAAGAGAAGTCAATATCTGACTAATGAAATCTAGGGATATATATTGAAAGCATAACTATAGAAAACACTCCAGTAGAAGGTAGGCAGCAGGTTTAAAAAGCACACGAAAGCATCCGATCAAAGGTAGGCAGCAGATTAAAATGAACATACAATTGTCTTTATCTGAAAGAGCTACTTCAATCTAATACAGAGAATATTTCCGCTGTTGTTTATAGCTCGAATTTAGAAAAGAGGAATAAATAATTATTTTTATTTAAGATCTCAGTCAATTAGCACAGAATCATTGATTGCAACATACAGTAACAGTCTAACAAGTTCATACATACCATGAGAGCCTGATTTTCAGGGTTTATATTGTCCAAAAACACTCTCCTGTGCAACTTCTGCTGCTCAACTTGAGGATTTTTGGCTAATACTTTCCGCATGTCAGCAACAATGTTCTGCAGAAGCATTAAACCATTTGTGATTGGGAAAAATATCATAAAACATTCAACATTGGTGAAAAGTGAATTCAATATAAACAACAAAATGATTTCTTACATTGATCTTATTTACATCCAAATGACTAATGGCTAGGTGAGTTTTGATTCTCCAATGTGTTTTTTGACTGAGGTTTCGCACAACATTCACTGTAAATTTGTGGTTTGGAATGTGTACAGCTTCACCATCTTCGCCTCGTATAATTGTTGGGGACCACCAGCCAACATGCTGCATAGCAAGAAAACATCTATGCTTAACTTAGAGATCTCAAAATCACTACACCATATTGTATCATTTATTTCTGTCATATTATTATAGAAATAAAACATGATACATGTAGTATGTTTATATATGGTTCTCACATTCAACAGTTAAAAGGTGCAACTTAACACACCTCAACAGTGCCAGAAACCTCGTATCCTTCAATCTTTGTTTGAATCCATTCATTTACCACAAAAGGCCGAGTTGCGTGAATCATCGCGCTTGAAAGGAAGTTTGTAAATATCTAAGCAGATAACATTTAATGTTAATAGGTTCCACAATAGAAACTAAAATAGTGAAATATAAGAGAATTGGGATTGATTATAAGTAATAAATCTCAAACCTCACGACCAGCAAGAGTCAACAAAACTGTCCCAAAACCTCCTGCAGTAACCCATTTCTGGGTAGAGAAGCCCAGCAATTCCATAAACAATGAAAAGGCAGCAATCCATACAGCAGAATAAACAGCTTTGCCTGCAAATTGGAACCCCATCTGACAAAAAAACAGATAATTCATCATATGTTTGAAATTGAACCACGACTAATAACCGAGCAATTAACTGAAATACAGGTTTCTACAATTATTATCTTCAATATATTTTTATTGCCAAGCTACTAGTCTTCTATAAAGATATCTCTTATAAATACATGTTCTTCAGCCATAATGAATTATATTAGCTCCTATACCTGGGGGAGCTGTCATATATTATATTCAAATGTTTCAAGTTCTATATGCTTTTCCTTCTGTAAATTAAAATTAATCTAGTGAATTGCTAATAGTCACTATCTGTAATACAAATTGATAAGGATGAATGGTAAAGTTTTTCTCTTTTTTTTTTTTTTTTTACTCAACGATGAATGGTAAAGCTAGAAACCGAAACAAATACACACCATTACTCAACTGGTCTCGATTATAACCAAAAGTACCTAACGTCATGCAAATGAAAAATTTTAGTTTACTGCAATTTTCAATATTTTTTTGTTACAGCAATTCAATAAGCTTTTTTTGTTACTGCAACTCAATATCTTAAATGTAATAAAAAAAAAGTAAAATTATTTTTAAACTGCATTTTATGAGAACTTGTTCCATGAAATAAAATTGATATTGGAAAATAAAATCTATATTAATAGAATGAAATTTAAGGAATAATGTCACTAATTATGGTGATGTTAGTTGAGATTTGCTTATATTTTGGATCACCGAATATGAGTTTTTTAGCTTATAATTGATGTCCGATGGAGTATATAGATGGGTAAATGATTGAAAAAATAAGATCACATGGAGTCATAATAGCAATTGTATGATAGTTATCAAGTAATAGATGGAGTTGACTATATATATGTTGTTTAAACTTCGTATGAGACTATAAAATCAGCTGTATTTACATAGAGAAAAGGTACCAACATTTCTTGTCTCACTTGCATCTGCATTCTCTGCTACAAATTTCTGTGCTTGTTGAATTGCACTGCATAAAAGTAGTACACAATTAGTTTCTGGAAGCAAAATTTAATAAGCCTGCAAATTGGATCCAAAGATCTGGGGAAAGTTCTCAAGCATGCTACAATAATGATGTATCTTGAAAAAAAATTAGTAGATATGTTCAATAAAGAAACAAAAAAAAAACTTAGTGAGATAAAACATATAACGGTGTCGTAATTTGTCAAAATAATAGAAAATCAGATAAGGTTCTCACTAAAGGGGGAAGAAAATCTGAATCAAACAAATTAACTAGGAGCACAACTAAGTAACCAAATGATTCATCAATACACCAAGAGATATTCGAAACTCGGAAGGAGGTAAGTAAATAGGCATACCTTGATAAACAATAGGCAAAAGCCACTACAGTTGACAATGATTTAACGAAACTCAGAAGTCGTTCCTTAACAACCTGGCTAGTTTCGGTAGGTAGAATTACTGGCTCAAATGATCTGCAAATAAGTATGGCTCCAGTCCATAATAGTAGTGGTCGAAGGTACGAAGTTACTATGTAATGAGTGGAACTTTTTTTCCAACTATTATCACTCCTCTGCAAGATACAGTTTATACTGTTAGACTAAGGTGTCAATAGCACTCAATCTGTTTAGTACAAAGCTGAATAATAAAACAATTGCTAAATAACCTGAAAAAAATGTTTCCTTGTCTGAAACATTAATGGGCCAATACCCCATACGGCAAAAATGATAGTGCCAATAGCAGGAATCAACTTTACAATGACTGAACTATTTTGTAACACATTACAGCACCTGCAGAAAAGTACGTTAGTCTATACCAATAAAAAGATAAAGCACATAAATTTGTGAGCTTCCATGGCTGCAAAATCACAAAATTCACCTTGTCAGCACTGTAGTAACCACCTTAGCTGAAGGAAGCGCAATTGGTTGGCCTGACACTATAAAACAGTGACATTTAAAGGATCGTGATCTGCAAGACAATTGATGTGTTGACTTGTTTACACGACGGAGGTGTTGAAGACCCCTGCAGTCTTGTTTCATGAACTGCAACGGAAGATGGTATAACAGTTACTTTCAAGTATAAAGACAAAAGTCGTGCAATTTTAATAATCTTGTAAAGGAATTACTTTTTCACTTAATCATTAACTAGCGTCAAATCAAAGTAAAACAATGTTGTTAAATATCCGGTATAGCGCCGGTATACAAAAGTAGATATTGGATTTCAACTCTGCTATGCTCAAAATATCGGTGCTTTTCCCGATATACCACTATGCTCAAAATATTGGTGCTTTTCCCTCTATACCGGTATAGCCGCTATGTATTGATATCGGAATTGGCTAATCTTGGAGAGTTTTTTCTATAGGTGGACCAATATTGTTATTATTATTATTATAAACTAGAGGAAGAGGAAGACTATAAGAGAGGTTATTAAGAAAGATCTGGAGATAAACTATTTGGATAGAACATTATGGTGAAAGTTGATCCATGTAGCCGACTCCACTTGGTTGGATAAAGCTTGATTGTTGTTGTATATATAATATTACCCAAACCCACTACCTAGGTAAACAAAGACACAACTCTCACATCACATGTGTCTCTGTCACCTTCACTTCGTGTTCTTTCATTCCTCTCCTTCACTTTGTTGCTCTTGCTTCATCTTTTATGATTAAAATCAAACAGCACTAACAAGTTCAGCGTTCGAACCCTGTAAACTAGTATAATCACTAACTAACATTTGTCTATATAAATACAAAATGGGCACAGTTGAATGGCATGAGAAAGTTTCACCAATTAAAACTTGAATTAACAGAAAGCAGCATACTATATATCTCAACGTTTTAAGAACATACCGAAACTGAATATAAGGGATAATTGCATCTCCCCATTACCCTCTGTAAACCATAAAATGGTAAAAATGGTGAGAAATAAACCAAACCAAATCCAATAGAAAAAACACAGAACTGAAAAAATTTCTAGTACCATATATTTATTGGAACTCAGGTTGAGGTTAGTGCAAAGGCCGAATCCATGGGACATTTGCAAGGAACCAGGAAAAGCCATAATTCTATCAAAATTGTTCTCCAAGTAGAATTGCAACAAACAGTCTATACTCTATACAGATGTATTATTGTTGCAGATGGAATTTGACAGTATTTCTACTCAGTTTCCTTCCTGCAACTAAACTGATATCAATCACATGAAAAGCACTAAAATTAGGTTAAACAAACGAATGTTCATTGAAAGGGGAAATTGAATAGAAGAATTGAAAAATCAGTAGAATTTTAAGAATCGATTACCTGTGATGATGATGATGACGAAGAAGATTGTTGTAACCTAACAATGGATTTTTGTGTGTATCTGCTTCTACGAGGCGCAATGCAAATGCAAATGCAAAGGGACGTACACAGGAATACGTTAATCTTTTTTGTTTTTATTTATTTGATTAAATAATTAATTAATAATGAAAATGATACAATAAATTATTGCTTGTGGACCCGACGAAAGTCACGCAATATGTGCGCTAGAATTTTCATTTTGTAGTCAGCCATAGCTTTGATATCCACGTGTTTCCTCTCAAGGATCAATTTTTTTATTCCATTTTTTATGCTAAATTGTTGTTTTTCCTTTTAGGATAGCTCAATATTCCATCCGTTTCAAAATGATCGGAAGGAATGCAATGATGTTGTCATAAAATACTACATTTTTATAAAATTAACTCTACTAATGTATTGAAAATAGTGTGAAAAATAAAAAGTAAAGGGTATAATTGAAAAAAGGAGTAATCATTTCTACATTCAAAAATAAAAATAACAGTCATTTTGAAATAAAGTAAATTTGCTAAAGCGACAGTCATTTTGAAACAGATGGAGTACAATGTACAATTTAATATGATCTTTTATTTCAATTCTATTAAATATTTTTTCATTATCATTAGTGAAAAATAATATTATGATGCTCTAAACTCAAAAACTACTTTTTCACTATAAGATGTGTGTGAGTGTATCTTTTTATTAGAGATTTTTGTATGATGTAAAAATTAAAATATTCCAACATATATCTATATTGAACGGTGTTCAATGAGAGTGTGTTTGTTTCAAGGTTACAAAAATTATTCCTGGAATGTGATAATGGAAATATAATATTTTAGAATAAACAAATCTTTTTGTATGATGGTGCTTCGGAACAACAGGTTCTGAATACCATTCAACAAATGATAATGGTTGTGCAATTGACTTCGTTGACTGTGTGCAATTGATTAGATAAATCTTTTGTAAATTCAAAACTGTTTGTTTATTTGATTATAATCCGTAAGATTGTAATTGGTTTTTAAAATCAATAAAACAATAAGAAAAATCTGACCAACATTAATTGCACACAAAGTATTTGATAATTTGCTTCTTTGTATTTGTAGCTTTAGATTTCATTGGAAGCACATTATTATTGTGACTATATTCAAACATGTTGTGTTTGGAAATATAATTTTTATTAATTATCATTATCATTGCATATAACATTAGTTTAACGCATATTAGAACTTTTTGATAACGGTTCGGATTAGAGGATAGTTATCTCGGTGTTTTCAATTTGCCATATTTAACAAACCTTTTAAAAACTAATTTTTCAAAATAAATTTTTAAATGGGTATCTATTTAACCCCCCAATCTAGGTAAGTTGTCTTTATCTAACAAGTGGTATCACGAGCTCCGATCATTTTGTGCTTCAAAAACGCTTATTAGATTATGGCTTTCGAACCTAAAGGGACGTACAATAGAGCGCATAGTTTCACCAGTGAAAGTTATGGTTATTGGAAGCTTGTATGCGTATCCATATGAACTCATTTGATAAAGGAGTACGGAACGCCATTATCAATGCTCCTAATCAAATTATAGTGATCAATATTGATGGTGTTATCATACTTAATGGTATGGAGAATGTCATTTCAAATGTCGTAACATTTTCCAGTAGTCAAAGCTTGGAAAAAGAGAAAGATGAATAAGAACATGTCTCTCTCCTATGGTGACTGGTGCATTGTTATTAAGTTTGATCTTATCTTCTTCCAAAAACATTGACTGGATTATTGTTACAAGCAAGGTGTTGTTACAGTCTAGGTAACCCTCCTTGTATTTAAAGGTCGTACAACCTCACCATCCTCACAAGCTGCATTTCAACATGAGCAAATTTTCAAAATTGTTGATGCAAAAAAAGCTCTTTTGATGGAAACTAAGAAAGAAGTCGGTTATGGTTCAAAGAAAGCATTGTTCAACACTATAATAAATGTTGCAACATCTACTAGAACATCTAAAATAGGGAAAATATTTGTAATAAAGATGAAGTTCCTCAAGAAAAAACATGATCAAATACTTGGTTCATACTCATATACTGATGAAGATTGGGTCAACTTCATTGACTCAAGAGGTTGTGTTGGATAACCAGTGTCTGCAATCTATTATAAAAAAAATAGAATTTTTATTTTATTTTAAAAAAGGTGTGTTTTATGTTTCCTTTCTTTGAGTCATTTTGAGTTATTTGTTTGCATTTTGTTTGTGTTTTTTAGCTAAGTCTATTTAAGTCCTTATTTTGAGACATTTATTTAAAACCCTTAGTTTTTGTCTCCTTGGGTGAGTCTGTTATTTGTTTATGTTTCTTTTTGTTGTGTCTTTTGAGTCAGTTTGACTTGAGTCAGTTTTGTGTCTTCTTTTGTTTGTCTTGAATCAATTTTTGTGCCTTATTTTGATTCTTTGTGTGTCAATTTATTTCAACTATGTTTTAGTGTTGTTGTCTTATATATGCAACAATGTACGGGAAGCATGATTGTCTGTCATGAGAGTGTTGAGTCTGTCTTGTTTCTGCTTTTACTATAACCTGTTGCTACTTCTGTTGTGGTTTTTTTTCAAATGTCCTATAGGATGTTATAACATCTTGTTTGTTGTGTATTTTATGTTCGAGTCTTGTCTTTTGTGTATTGTGTTATCAGTTATGAGCATTATTGTGTCTTGTGCTCTGAGTTATGTGTGATGCTTTTGCTGCATGCTTTTCTAATGTGTTGAGTTCTTCAGAGGGATACTTATCTCTCAATGACAATAATTGGTTATGTATTTTAGGGGGAGTAACTTGGATGGTTCTGAAGATGTAGGTCATCTTCTTCCTCATGTACAGAGTTTACATGTTTAACATGTAGCTTGTGTTTGTGTAACTGTTGTAACTTTGATCCATGGTTTTGTGCAGTTTGGTTTGTGGTGTTATTCCTATGTGGTTTTATTCCTCTGTGGTGTTATTCCTTTGTAGTTTTATTCCTCTCTCTAGTTTTATTTGGCTTTGGTTGTTTTAGCCAAAATTTTCCAAATGGGGGATCATTAGTACCATGGTTTTGGGATTGGCCACAATTTTTCTATAACATGGTTCACAATAAAGATGTTATTGAAGATGTTCTAAGATGTTCGACAGGTTCATTGAAGAAAGATGTTTTGTCAGATGTTATGACATTCTATACTAAAACATGTACTGGTTGTTTTAAATCTGGATAGATTTAATTGGATTCTGTGATATTTCTTTTGGATATGTCTCAGTAAATTTTGTAGGTCAAGAAGATTTAATCTGGAATAAGTTTTGTATATCTAGTTGTACATAAGTTATTAAATTGGGCCTTAAGACAATTTAGGAAACTTGGTATTATTTGTTCCAATATTTAAAGAGATTTTGCTACACAATTGGTGCATCACTCAGCTTGTGGATCAAGAAATATCTGGATGCAGATTTTGAAGCCCATGGATTGCAAATGTGTATTTAAAGAGAATACCTAAACATAATGTATCAATTCTTTCAATTAAGTTTTCATAATTTATAAATTAGGGGAAGCTTAGAGTCTTGGGTTTTGAGAGTCTCTTGTGTGGGTGTAAGTCACCCATGTATATTTTGATACTATGTGGTAGACTGATTGTTACTTGACAGTTTGTCAAGTTATTATTCTCACTTTTGAAGCTTTTATGCAAAAGAGTTGAGTTTTGTATTTGAAGTGTAATCCTCTAAATTGGGTTGTTCTGGATACAGTCATTGGGATTGGGACTATTAGATATCACTGAGGTTATTAGGAAGAGAAATGAGATTTCTCATATCTAGATGATGATTTCTAGAAAGAAGTTGCACAAGGTAGTTATTAAGTGAGAAGTTTTAAACTATGATTGTTTAGGCTTTGAATTAAAACCGTCATAGTGAATTTATTTTCTGGATTAGTAGCCCCGGATGTAGGTGATATTGCATCGAACTGGGTTAACAACTCTATGTGTTATTTATCATTCTGGAGTTTAGTTTCAATATCTCTTACAATATGTTCAATTTGTCAACATATGTTGTAACATTTGTCTTAACATTGCTCTGATGTTGGGATATCAATATTAACATGTGTTGCATGTACCAAAAGTTTATGAATTGAACATAAATTTTCCGCTCTAAGGACTCCACAACAAAACAGTGTTGTGGACCTCAAAAACAATATTTTAGAGGAGTTGGCAAGAACTATACTCAATGATAGTTGTCTTCCTAAGTATTTTTGGGCCAGTTTTATTGACATGGCTTGTTATGTTTTAAATAGTATACTTATATGTCTTATCTTAAACAAAACATCATATGAACTTTTAAAAGGTAGAAAACCACATTTATCACATCTTCATGATCTCGAACGCAAATGTTTTATTTTGTACATTGATAAGGATAACCTTGGAAATTTTAATGTGAAAGATGATGAAGGTATCTTCCTTTGATACTCACAATCAAGCAAGGCCTATAAAATGTATAATAAGAGATTACTTATTGCTGAAGCATCGGTACATGTCACTTTTGATGAATCTTATCCGAGAAATGTCAAAAAAGGTATTTCTTTTCATGATGTAGGTGTATCTTCAAAATACATATTCAATGACACTGAAGAAGGAATTGATCAACCTGAATCAGTGAAACCTGAAAAGGAGGAAGATGATTATCCTAAAAATAAAAAAGGATGAAACCCAAACTAAAGAGGATGGTTTTCCCTTGGAATGGATAACATCCAAGTATCATCTAATTAACAACAATACTCGTTCTAAGATAAGTTATTTATGTTATCACTTTGGATTTGTGTTTCAAGTTGAACCTAAAAATGCATGAGATGTGTTACTTTATGTGCATTGGCTTATGGCCATGCAAGATGAGTTAAATTAATTTAAAATAAATGATGTTTGGGACTTTGTCCCTTATTCGTGATATCATTAAGTAATAGGCACTAAGAGTGATAGCTAGGGACATAGCTTGACTAGTGGCTCAAGGTTATAACCAAGAGGAGGGCATGAATTATGAGGAAACTTATGTTTTGGTTGCCCGCCTTGAGGCTATCGTCTTTTACTAGCCTTTGCATGCTCTAAGAATTTCAAATTGTTTCAAATAGACGTGAAAAGTGCTTTCTTTAACAAATACATAAATGAGGAATAGTATGTTCCCCAGGTTTGAAAATCATGAGTATCCTAATCATGTTTACAAACTACAAATGTGCTTTTTATGGTCTCGAACAAGCCCTTCAAGCTTGGTATGAGAGACTAAGAAAGTTCTTACTTCATGATTCCAAAACCCCAAAATATCCTCTATGTGGAATATGCACCATTAGAGCAAAAAATCATGGCATGAAGCTAAGAGAACTAGAAGAAATATAAGCATCTGGAAAATTCCACGCAGATGCATCGATGCAACCACCCTATTAACAAGAATAGAGTGAAAGATACACAAAGAGAGCACTTCATCTTCATCATCTCTTCTCAAAATTTAACTTCTTCACATAATCAAAGTTGTTGAATCAAGATTCGAGAATTGGTGATAAGTTCCAAATTGAAGATTAATTTCAGATTTGGGTCGTGTTTTGTGGGCTTATTCTTAAATAAAACTGTTAGAGTTTTGTCCTCCAAGATTCCAATCGGTGCGGGGGTTTTTGGTACAGATCTATGCTTTAACAGATTCAGCCGACTGAAAGGGTCGAGGAACGGTGGGTTCGCTTGATCAAGTAACGGTAGCCGGAGGATTGTGAAGGAAGATTTGGGGTCGATCTTGTTCGTTCGATATTAGTTGAGAGAAAGAAATTGTGCAGCAAATTGGTTGTGCATTCTAGTATCGTTAGTTGGAGGTTTGCTCGAAGAGATCGACACTTGGTTTGGCTTGAACCAAGGAACGTGAAGAAGATAGATTCATCACCATCAGTTGATTTATGTTAATTGGGAACTATTTCTTCACCTGTTACATTTTGCAATTTTATACAAATTTTCTCAATTCTAGATTCTAGAATTGGGGGCGGACGTACCCTCTACGAGGACGATAAGGGAAATTACCTTAACAAATTTATGTGTTCTTCTTTGCATTTTACTTTATATACTTGATTGCTATAATTTGTGCAATTCGAATTGTCAAATGTATTTATACTGAATTTGTGGTGCATCTAGCTCAAACATTCCCTTTGGTAACAATCTGTTTGATTGTTACTTGACAAAATTTGACATCACAATTTAGTAAATTTTATCCTTGTGAATTTCGCTCACAAGGTGTTTGGTAAATTGGTTATCTCATAAATTATTCATTGTTCTTGATTTTAGTCTTAAACAAACTCATTGGAAGTATTGCCTACTCATTGAGATTGTTTAAGCGATTGACCATTTGAGTATTAATCATATTGATTCACGTATTTTTCTCATACTATCCCGTACGGTTCACATATCAGATCTTTTCAGTAGTGGATTGTTTAGACGATTGAAAATTCAGGGAGCTCTCGCAAGAAATTTTCAAAAGCATAAACTTTCAAATAATCGATCTATTCAACTCCCCTTCTAGATCGATCACATCGTTTAACAAGTGGTATCACAAGTTCCAGTTTATCTAGTGCTTCACATATTACTTGGTAGAATATGGAGAACGATCCAAAAGGGGCTTACTGGAGAGCTCTAGTTTTCACCGGTGAAAACTATGGCTATTGGAAACATTGTATGCGGGTGCACATTAACTCTGTTAATAGAAAAACATGGAAGGTCATCGAAGATGGTCCTATGGAAATAACCATGACCAACAAATCCTCTCTAGGGTTTAGAAACCTTTTGAATTTATAGAGGATGGATCCAGGTTGAGAATTGATGAGAAAATATATCCCACTCAATGAGAGTATATTTGATTTGTCAATCTTTTCCATTTTGATCAAATGTTTCCAATCTTGTACCAATCTCTTGTCAATCACTCAATTTAGAAATTTTGGCCATTTAATAGGTATCTTGGACCTCAAGAATGTCAAATATTTAGCCTTGCATTGATTGATTTATTTTTGCTATTTTATTTTAATTAAATTGACTTTTAATGAATAAAAAATCAAAATAAATAAAATAAAAAGCTCAAGGGCGTGACATTGGGCTTGGAGGTTCTAATTGAGATTAGGAACAAGTTTGAATCAAGAAAAGTTACGCCCATTTATAATTTTTTTGATTTTCTCAAGTATTTCTCTTTATGCACCTCCTAAAAAATGCTCAACTTGCACAACTTGTATCTTACTCAATATTTAACATTTTTGGGTGTTCTTGGACTTTTTAGAAAGCTTACGATGTCCTATAAACATACCTTTTGGTTCATCTTCATTTAAGTTTCCGTGTTCATGAACACTTCTTTGCAAAAAGATGACTTTTTGTTGACTTTTAAAAGGACCTGTAATGTTTTTATCCATAACTTCCAAATGAAGCATTTCTAGCCAAAGCTTGTGAGACATGAAGCTATAGAGAATTGAATTCTCTTTAACATTAGCTTTGGTGGAAAAATTTCTGATAAAGTATGTGAAAGTTATAACTGGTCAAAGTTCTTTTGACTTTTGTCTAAAAAACCCTAATTTAGAAACTTTGACTTTTGATCAAATCTTGACTTTTCTTGATGACTCATGATCAACCCGTGATCAAATTATAAATATTACTTCAAAATATTGATGTTGACCAAAAATTATGAAGTTTGACTGTATGTTGACCACAGTTGACTTTTTGTCCAATATAGTTGATTTTCAACCATCTAAGCAACTAGATGAGCAATTTTGGCTTGTAAGGCTTGAAATTTGATATGGTGATCCCTTGAAGCATATGATGAGGTATGATGACCACTTAGAGCACTGGAAATCCATCTTTACTTGAGAGGAGAAAAACCCTAGTTTGGATGGATTGCTTAGAAGAGGGTTTGTCTGGTCAACCCTTGTAAAATCCTTGAGTATGGAATTGTGGATTGTCTTGAGAAGTAGGAGGAAATTTTTTGGGGTATAATCGCTTTCAAGAAAATTGATGATGTTGGTCGAAGTGCAGAAATATTTGACAAAGAGTTGGAAGAGGGAGAAATTTCTGCTGAGGTAGAGCATGTTGATGTTGAAGTGTGTACCTAAGATAAAGTCGAACAAGAAGCATAAGATACTGAGGAAGTTGAGGAAACTATCAATGACTACCTATTGGCAAGAGATAGAATGAGAAGAATCATCAAGCCTTCTCAAAGACTTGGGTATGAAAATCTTATAGCTTATGCCTTAAACTATGCAAGTGAGGTTCTAGATGAAGAACCTAGAGACCATAAGGAAGTTATAAGGAGTCGAAACAAGACTGAATGACTAAAAGGTCATGGATGATGAGATGAAATCTCTTCATGACAACAACACTGATGAACTGATTAGATGAAATCTATTTTTGGATATATTTCCACTATGTTTGGTACAACAATTAGTTGGAAAGCAACACTTTAGAAGGTTGTCGCATTATCAACAACTGAAAAGGAATATATTACTTTAACTCAAGTTGCGAAAGAAGCATTGTCGCTTGAAGGTTTTGCTAAGGAGATGAAAGTTAAAGGGCAAGTTATCAGTGTTAAATGTGATAGTCAAAGTGCAGTACACCTGTCAAAGAATTCAACCTATCATGAGCGAACCAAACACATCGATGTGAGAATGTATTTTTTTAGACGAGTAATCGAGCATGGAGAAGTCCAAGTGCTGAAGTTTTTGACAGATCACAATGTTGCTGATATGATCACCGAGACACTGGCAACTTATAATTTTTTTCCACTGTATGTAGTTGACAAAGTTGCATGAAGAAAGCTAATTAGTTCGTTGATATTAGAGTTTGGTCCAAGGTGGAGATTTATGAGATATTGGATCGAACTCTATTGGACCGAAGATAGCTTATGGTTCGGAAGAATTTATGTATGTCATCAAAGTATGTTCACATGGTGGTGTCAAAGAGTTACATATTGTAGTCAAAGTGTGTTATAGTATGTGGGTATCAAAATATTAGGGTTGTTAGTATTTCAAATTGGGCGTTTTTGTTATGTTCAATTATTTAAGTTGGCTTGTACCCTAAGTTAGCTTGTAATGAATATTGTGAAAAGTATGTTAGTTTAGTATGTTAGGTTTATCATAAATATCATACTAGTCTATCATCATTGCGTACTACAAATCCTAATTTAGGGTGAGATGGTTATTTGTTATTCTTGTGTACATGTAATCTTGTTTGAAGAAAAAGTAAAGAATAACATGTATAACCAATCCTTGTTGTTCTTCTTGTTTTTCCTAATTTTTCCTACCCTTGTGATTATACTTTGTTATTCCGATATTGTTTTTCACAACACGAGAGTTTCCAAATCTCCTTTGGTTTATCCATCATCACAATTTAACCAATCAAATTTCCCAAAAGCATGATAATCACAACTTCCTGCAATAATTTTCTCAACCTTTCCATTATCCATATATCCAAGAAACACATTGGTTTCAAGTGATCTCCATATTATATCTCTATCTTGAAATTATCGTTCTTCAACAAATTCATCTTATTTAATCTTAAAAGAAGATTTTGACATCCATGAGCTTGTCACAAAAGGAGACGCCATGTTGAATAGTATCGTTCAATATTTTATTTGGTTTTTCCAAAAATTAAATGGTTAATATATGTTTAATGACCTTTAACACTTTAAATATAAGTTTCATCTAATACTTGAAAATGTAGTTCATTTGCTTCAAAGATGTTGAGTTGATATGGAAGGGTTGTGTTTGAACAAGAGAACTAGATTCCCCACTTCTTCACACTTTTAAATGTAGAGACTCTAGGAACTAAGCTACTTATTAATTTTATTATTTCAAAATCAAACTCACTAAATAACTTACCATCAAGTTCATCATAACTATTATATTTTAATTTTTGTATTAAGACTATCATATTTTAATTTTTGTATTAAAACATCATGATTACCATATTTTTTGTTTACTCATTGTCCTTCTCAATATATATATATATATATATATATATATATATATATATATATATATATATATATATATATATATTAGTTATGTATATTTGTTTACTAGTATGTATAAAAAAAATTATATTTATATATGTTATAAATTATTCTAATAATTCATTGGAGCTACATATCTTACCACGCACAATGCAAATGCAAAAGAGACATAAGACAACACAACAAAAATATTACACAAGCTAAAACAAACAAATAAATTTCATATTATACAATCTAATAAAACATTCATACTTAAAACTAGATAAATTACAATTATTCTAATATAAGTAATACACATTCATTCTCTATTGTAACTTAATATTAAGCTCTTAAATGGAGCCTTATATCAGAAAATTTTTAAGGTTTATTTAACCCTGCAAAAGAATGTACTATCATGTTTTATTTTATAACAATTCACCATCCTTTTTAAAACTCATTCTCCCAACATAATCTTTTCCGAAAGATTGAACTAAGTTTTTTCATACAGATTAGTATCTGCAATTGCACAATCATCCATGTTGTCGTTTAATCCAATAATATCACACACCAAGTTTTTACCATTTTCAAGCAAACTTTTATCCTCCATCTTAATGTTTTGAAAAAACTTCTGAGTCTCTTAGCTTAATCTCTATTTGCTCACTTAACTCCTCTATTTTCAATTGTTTTTCTTTGATTTCCATTTTAATATCAAATGCAATTTTTTTTAATTGGTTCAAATTCTCTTCTTGAAATTTTAGTTTATGTTCCAGGTCGTTAATATCATCGTCAAGCTCTTCTATCATCAAATTTTTTTCTTCAAATTCAATAAAAGCTAAAGCTTCAGCTTTTGTTATTTTTTCAAAAATTTCTTGGACCTGAATAATCTCTGCATGTTTCTCAGCTAGTTGTGAATTAAAAGGTAACAGGGAGGTAATGAATTTTTTTGCTAATAAAATAACTTGTTGCATGAGTTCATTTGTTGCCATATTTTTTTCATTTATAAAACTCTCTTTTTCAAATTCAATAATAGTTAGAGCTTCAAATTCTGTTATTTTTTCAATAAACTTCTTGGACCTGAATAATCTCTGCATGTTTATCAGCTAGTTGTGAATTAAAAGGTAGCAGGGGGGTAATGAAATTTTTTCTAATAAAATAACTTGTTGCATGAGTTTATTTCTTGCCATATTTTTTCCATTTATAAGACTCTCTTTTTCAAATTCAATAATAGCTAGAGCTTCAGCTTTTGTTATTTTTTCATAAACTTCTTGGACCTGGATAATCTCTGCATGTTTATCAGCTAGTTGTGAATTAAAAGGTAGTAAGGAGGTAATGAAATTTTTTTCTAATAAATAACTTGTTGCATGAGTTCATTTGTTGCCATATTTTTTTCATTTATTAAACTATCTTTTTCAAATTCAATAATAGCTAGAGCTTCAACTTCTGTTATTTTTTCATAAATTTCTTGGACCTGAATAATCTCTGCATGTTTATCAGCTAGTTGCGAATTAAAAGGTAGCAGGGAGGTAATGAATTTTTTCTAATAATATAACTTGTTGCATGAGTTCATTTGTTGCCATATTTTTTTCATTGATAAAACTCTCTTTTTCAAATTCAATAATAGTTAGAGCTTCAACTTCTATTATTTTTTCATAAACTTCTTGGATCAGCTAGTTGTGAATTAAAAGGTAGCAGGGAGGTAATGAATTTTTTTCCTAATAAAATAACTTGTTACATGAGTTCATTTGTTGCCATATTTTTTTTCATTTATAAAACTCTCCTTTTCAAATTCAACAA
Organism: Vicia sativa; assembly: GCA_021764765.1. NCBI lineage: Eukaryota > Viridiplantae > Streptophyta > Magnoliopsida > Fabales > Fabaceae > Vicia > Vicia sativa. The sequence goes on from CM038793.1 coordinate 250,512,547, forward strand.
TAGCTAGAGTTTCAACTTCTGTTATTTTTTCATAAACTTCTTGGACCTGAATAATCTTTGCATGTTTATCAGCTAGTTGTGAATTAAAAGGTAGCAGAGAGGTAATGAAATTTTTTCTAATAAAATAACTTGTTGCATGAGTTCATTTGTTGCCATATTTTTTCATTTATAAGACTCTCTTTTGAAATTCAATAATAGCTTGAGCATCAGCTTCTGTTATTTTTTCATAAATTTCTTGGACCTGAATAATCTCTGCATGTTTATCAGCTAGTTGTGAATTAAAAGGTAGCAGAGAGGTAATGAATTTTTTTTCCTAATAAAATAACTTGTTGCATGAGTTCAATTGTTGCCATATTTTTTTCATTTATAAGACTCTCTTTTTCAAATTCAATAATAGCTAGAGCTTCAGCTTCTGTTATTTTTTCATAAACTTCTTGGACCTGAATAATCTCTGCATGTTTATCAGCTAGTTGTGAATTAAAAGGTAGCAAGGAGGTAATGAAATTTTTTTCTAATAAAATAACTTGTCGCATGAGTTCATTTGTTGCCATAAAATTTAATTTATAAAACTCTCTTTTTCAAATTCAATAATAGCTAGAGCTTCAACTTTTGTTATTTTTTCATAAACTTCTTGCACCTGAATAATCTCTGCATGTTTATCAGCTAGTTGTGAATTAAAAGGTAGTAAGGAGATAATGAATTTTTTTTCTAATAAATAACTTGTTGCATGAGTTCATTTGTTGCCATATTTTTTTCATTTATTAAACTATCTTTTTCAAATTCAATAATAGCTAGAGCTTCAACTTCTGTTATTTTTTCATAAATTTCTTGGACCCGAATAATCTCTGCATGTTTATCAGCTAGTTGTGAATTAAAAGGTAGCAGGGAGGTAATGAATTTTTTTTCTAATAATATAACTTGTTGCATGAGTTCATTTGTTGCCATATTTTTTTCATTGATAAAACTCTTTTTTTCAAATTCAATAATAGTTAGAGCTTCAACTTCTGTTATTTTTTCATAAACTTCTTGGATCAGCTAGTTGTGAATTAAAAGATAGCAGGGAGGTAATGAATTTTTTTCCTAATAAAATAACTTGTTACATGAGTTCATTTGTTGCCATATTTTTTTTTCATTTATAAAACTCTCCTTTTCAAATTCAACAATAGCTAGAGCTTCAACTTCTGTTATTTTTTCATAAACTTCTTGGACCTGAATAATCTCTGCATGTTTATCAGCTAGTTGTGAATTAAAAGGTAGCAGAGAGGTAATGAAATTTTTTCTAATAAAATAACTTGTTGCATGAGTTCATTTGTTGCCATATTTTTTCATTTATAAGACTCTCTTTTGAAATTCAATAATAGCTTGAGCATCAACTTCTGTTATTTTTTCATAAATTTCTTGGACCTGAATAATCTCTGCATGTTTATCAGCTAGTTGTGAATTAAAAGGTAGCAGGGAGGTAATGAATTTTTTTTTCTAATAAAATAACTTGTTGCATGAGTTCATTTGTTGCCATATTTTTTTCATTTATAAGACTCTCTTTTTCAAATTCAATAATAGCTAGAGCTTCAGCTTCTGTTATTTTTTCATAAACTTCTTGGACCTGAATAATCTCTGCATGTTTATCAGCTAGTTGTGAATTAAAAGGTAGCAAGGAGGTAATGAAATTTTTTTCTAATAAAATAACTTGTCGCATGAGTTCATTTGTTGCCATAAAATTTAATTTATAAAACTCTCTTTTTCAAATTCAATAATAGCTAGAGCTTCAACTTCTGTTATTTTTTCATAAACTTCTTGCACCTGAATAATCTCTGCATGTTTATCAGCTAGTTGTGAATTAAAAGGTAGCAGGGAGGTGATGAATTTTTTTGCTAATAAAATAACTTGTTGCATGAGTTCATTTGTTGTCATATTTTTTTTCATTTATAAAACTCTCTTTTTCAATTTAAATAATAGCTAGAGCTTCAGCTTCTATTATTTTTTCATAAATTTCTTGAACATAAATAATCCCTGCATGTTTATTAGCAAGTTGTGAATTAAAAGGTAGTTGGGAGGTAATGAATTTTTTTTCTAATATAATAAGTTTTTGCATGTGTTCATTTGTTGCCATATTTTTTTCATTCATAAAACTCTATTTTTCAAATTCCTTTGTTTTTTCCACATTGCATTTTGCAATCACAACACTGTCGAATTCTCTTCTAAATGATACTTGTTCAAAAGCTTTTGTCTCCTTTTCTTTAAGTGCTTGCTCCAATATAAAAATATTTAGTTGAAGATAATCTATTTTCTACTCTTCCTCTTCTAACTTTTAATCCAATCTACATTTCTCTTGCTTGAAGCTTTCACTAAAATGTACTTGTGCAAGTAGTGAGTTTTCGAGTGATTTACATATTATGCAATTTTCTTCAAGATCTTTCTTTAAACTCTCGACAAACGATTTCCACATTTTCAATTCATGTTCCATTTCACTTTTAAAGTAAAGAGAATTTTCCAATTCCATATCAAGCTCTTCAATTGTTGCATCTTTAGTTTCCATCTCCGCCCGATTGTTGTCGATCATTTCTGTCATTTGTTCTAGTTGAAATCTCCATTCAACTTTTCTAGAATTAAAAACTGAGACACATTCTTTGTGAGTTTGTTCCAAGATACTAAGGTTGGATCTCAACGTCGAAAGAGAATATAAAAATCTCGCATCTTGAGACTCTCGAAGTTCTTTGAGAGACCTTCATAATCGATGATTTTCTTGTTCTAACTTCTCATTTGAGTATTTTGATTCTTTATAACTTCTCTCTTGTGTTTCATGTAACCAATAACAATTTCCAACATCATGAAAACCATTTTCCTAATTATATAAAAACAAAAACAAAGAGTTTGTTTTTTAGGCAATTATATGTTCTTAAAATGAAAAAATAGAGGTTCGTTTATGCATTCATAAGTTCTTTTTTACTTGCCCCATTCAAAAGTTGTTACATGTTTGTTTGACCTAATTTTACTCATTCTTCTTTAACTAAAAATATATCATGTGATTCAAAATGTATAGATTCCATCTATAAAAAAAATTATAAATAAATAAATAAACATTATTTGAATATTATTTTTCTTATAAAGTTGAATATTATTTGCACATAATTATATGTATTAATGCTTTGAGCCGGAATGACCACAATAGTCGTTAAGATTCTCATTCAGTAAAATTTAACACAACTTCTTGAAATTCTGGTTAAGGCCGGATTCAGGATGTTGTGACATCTAATCCGACATTATAAAACAAACAAGGTAGGCATAAACATAACAGTGCAGAAAATAAAGAACACAAGGAATTGTTAACTCAGTTCGGCTCTAACTAACCTAAGTCTAGGGGCTACCCAGCCAGGAATGAAGTTCACTATTAGTAGTATTAATTCAGAGCTAAACCTTCCTATTTACACCTCCTCACTTAATCAAACTACCCAATGACTCTTCTACCTAAGATACCACACTTAGATATAAGAATCTTCCACTCACTCCCTCAGTACCACAACCCGTGATACTAAAAACAACTAAAAACAGTTTGAAGATACCACACTTCAAACACAATCAGCTTGGAGATACCTCACTCCAAACACAACTCAAAAACAGCTAACTTGTGACACAAACTAACTAAGAATAAAAGCAATATGCTTTTAACTTAGGATACACCTTGGAGTTACTTCACAGTTTCCTCCAAGAACATAACATCTTATTACCTATAGGCTTTGAGGTGTACACATGGTGACCTTCCTACAATCAGGGAGGTTCACTCTACAGACTCAGCCCTAAAAACTACATTATATTTAATCACGGCGGGTACCAAACCTAGGTTATAAAGATTCTATTTATAACATATTACTCAACTGGATTTTAGCCTTCAAAACATAACAAACTAATATAACAAACTACTGCTAAAATTGCTCCACAATATTCTCCAAAACAGCTCCAAGATATTCTCCACAAATATCTCAATATTGTTATAACAACAAATAGAGAATCAACAACTCTGCAACAGATTCTCCTACAAAGTCTCCCTAATATATCTCCATAATTTGGGCTCCAAGTAACAACAAGTAAGTTGTTACAATTATGCAAAAGCTTCCCCTTAGGAATATTCTGCTTCATAACACAATCCAATCTGCCAGCTCAAACACGATGTCGTGACATCTTCTTTGACATGTTGTTCCAAATGTTGAACCATTTCAACACAACATGTTTCTCCATTAAATAGAACTTCAACCTACTTTCTCCTTACAAGTTATAAATCATATTTAACCTATTGCTGCTAAATTAGTTTTACCAAACATAAAGTCAATCCTAAAAATAGAGAATCAACACTTCTAACTAAATTGATTCATAAAAATAATAATATTGTTAAAACAACTTACTTCTCATAAAAATAATAACTCTGACATTAATGATAGTTATCATGAATTTTTAATCAAAACTAATTTTTAAGATGAATGTAAATTCTTACTAACTATGCAATAACTAAATCAAACATTATATGTTTTTTCCCTGTTAGAGAACAAAAAGCGATCAATGGAATGATGAAGTAGAATCTTGATGCGGCAGAGCATATCTCTAATACGACGACATAGGAATGAACATGCAAGGTTATCACTCTAACACCCAAGTCAACAAGAGAATGAGGAGTAAAGTGAGTTATGAAGGATATATATATATATATATATATATATATATATAGAGAGAGAGAGAGAACCTCAAATCTCATATATGAATGAAGGTTGAATTGATTCATAAAAATAATAATTTTTTAAAAACAATTTACATCTCATAAATATCACGTGATATGCTTTATATATTAATGAACATGCAAGATTAATACTTTAATGCTCAAGTCAGTAAGTGAAAAAGAAGAATAAAGTGAAATAGAATTTGAAACTTGTTACCTCAATTTGACACCTCACACACACGCGTGCACACACACACACATAAATATATATTGCAGTATTAAATTCGATAAAGTCCCTAGTGTAGGGCGCCCCTGCCCAATAAGTGGGCCACCCGGTTAGGACCTAAGGGGGTCGCTTGAGAAATCACGTAAACGTGGATGTCAATCAAGAAAAAGTCTTTGTTAACTCTGAAAGGTAGGCATACAATAACTCCTATAATAAGAGGAATATTATTTACACGTAATTGTATCTATTAATCATTTGAGCCGAAATAACCACAATATATGTTAAGACTCTCCTTCAATAAAATTTAACACATGTTCTAAGTAAATTGATGGTAAAATATTCATTTGGTCCCTTAACTATACCCTTGGTGGATTCACATTGACCCCTTAATTTTTTTCATGTCATTTTGATTCTTTAACTTTCAAAACGTTTCATTTTAGTTCTTTTTGTCTAATTAGCGGCGAATTTAGAGACTAATTTCAAAGTTTTTCCATCGTTAATTTGATAAATAAGACTGAAATGAAACTTTTTAAAAGTTAAGGGACTAAAATGACACGAAAGAAAGTTAAGGGACCGATGTGAACAAAAAAATATAGTTAAGGGACTAAAATAAGTATTTTACCTAAATTGATTAATAAAAATTGTAATGTTTTTATAACAACTTACATCTCATAAAAATAATAGCACTGGCATTAATGATAGTTATCATGAATTTTTTAACCAAAAATAATTTTTAAGATGAATATAAAGTCTTACTAACTATGCAATAACTAAATCAAATATGATATTTGTTCCGCTAGGGAACAAAAAATAATCAGTGAAATGATGAAGTAGGATCTTGATGCGGCGGAACATATCTCTAATACGCCGACATAAGAATGAGCATGCAAGGTTATCACTCTAATGCCTAAGTAAATAAGAGAATGAGGAGTATGTGTGTGTGTGTGTGTGTGTGTATATATATATATATATATATATATATATATATATATATATATATATATATATATATATATATATATATATATATATATATATATATATATATATATATATATATATATATATATATATATATATAGAGATCACACCGAAGAGTTACTATGAGTTACACTCGTTCAAAAACGTCACTTCGGATTAATATTTTTTAAAATCAACCGTTAGATTGAAACATATCATCATATAGATCATATCTATAAAGTTTGAGATTAATCTATAAAGACTTACTATACGATCAAGATATCCAAAAATTAACGTCAAAATGGACTTTCATATAACGTTAATTTTGATGTAGTTCAATGACATAGTAAATCATTATAGATTAATCTCAAACTTTATAGGTATGATCTATATGATGATATGTTTCAATTCAACGGTTGATTTTAAAAAATATTAATCTAAAGTGACATTTTTGAGCGAGTGTAACTCATGATGTAACTCTTCGGGTGTAATTTGATCCTCTCTCTCTCTCTCTCTCTCTCTCTCTCTCTCTCTCTCTATATATATATATATATATATATATATATATATATATATATATATATAATTCGTGTATAATGTAACACACGTTTCTAATCCCCAAATAAATTGTAATATAATCAGAGTAAAATAGCATGGATACATACAAAGGATGTTACATGTCATTTCTCATACGATAGAAAACCAACAATACAAATTCAACATGCACCTGGTCATAATTATAACACCTAATTAAAACTTCATGCTTCATCAAATTATGCATATCACAACAGAATATTTCTTCAACTTCATTTCATCAAATATAAATATGATTATATCCAATACTATAATCATAAACTAACATGATACAAATTCATAATATAATCAAGTCATATGAATCCAAACATCAGCACCAAGGCCACGTCACATGTTATCTCAACATACAAATCAAATCAAATCAAATGAGAGTATATAACAATATCTCATACCAAACATGAGTTTAAATAACCTTTGTGTTACATGACCAGAGCAATGACCCACTACCTAAGTAAAACAGATAAACCGAGTTAAACTCTTCAACTAGTCTCGTGCAAAGCACCACTATCCTCAGAACCTGCATGATATCGCATAGAACATCACATACAATATAAGTGTGAGAATTAACATCATTATAAATACATATAATATAAACAATGTATATAACACACCTACACACAAGAATCCATCACACATCATATAATTGTCTATACAATATGGCATTACTACTTCAAGTACCAATACAGTTATATCAAAGCATATCATCATGTACATTTAAGAATTCCCAGAAAATAACACATAACAACAAATGTGACTCCAATGCAACTCAGTGTGAGTCATGCATGTGGTACCACTGTGAACATCAAGCTCACCTCGCTCCCGATTCAATATCTAGAACCATAGACACGCTTCCGATCCAGACAAGACCAAAGTCCACCAATATGAACATATAGTTCACCGCTTCTATTTCCACACAAGTATCAAAGCAACCGATACGAACATATAGTTCACCGCTTTTATGTCCACACAATGATCAAAGCAACCAATCGGAGTTCAATCTCCCCATGAATGCATGTGCAATTAACCAATAGCATATGCAATTAAGATTATCACCAACCTTAATTATTCAAGTATATCACAATAATTCAACACCTTAAATTATCCACCTTTGCATAAACAAACATGTATCATGGTATCATCAATAACAAAAACAATACACATAGTATTCACCATCACCATACATCACAAATAATATATAGCATGCAAGTCAATCAATGTTATTCCCAACAATTCACCAAAACATAACATACATATACTAAAATCAAGTAGCATATATTCATAGCATTTATCAACTTAACATACCATAATAACATATAGAAAATAATGCCAAAACATGTTATTTCTATTCATCATCAATTCATAACACATACCAAATAATACGCAAACTATCATTTAAATTCAACACCAATTCACAATGTACATAACACATATACATTTAATTTTCCCCAATCACATAATAATTAAATAATCTAATGCCAACAAACATATTTTTATCAAAAAGGTTATTGCATCAGCTTTCTAACGCTTCAAACGGCTCTCAAAACGGACTTACAGTTTAGAAGTTATGAATATTTGAACTTTTACAAATTACAAATCCCGACATCATACACTAACGCCACGAAACCCCATTTAAACACCAATTAAATTTATTTCCAGACCATGAAATTATTTTTATAAGAAAGTACATTATATTAGCTTTCTAACAATTCGAACGACGCCTAAAATAGAGTTATAGTTCAAAAGTCATGGTTGTTACAAAAATTGTCAAAATTTGTTGTTTTTGAGTCGACACAAAGGTTTTATGAGTCGACGCAAAAGTTGAGTCGACACAAGTCCTATTTGTTTCGACGCAAACTGGCTTAACAAAACTTCCCAACCTTGCAGGTTGTTGCGCGCCGACCCGCCCTTTATTTTGCGTCGACGCAAACTTCAAAACTGAGGTTTTTCTGCATTTTTTTTCTTAAAATTCACATGAATCTTCTTCTAATAAACACCATATTTCACCACAATTAATCATTCATATCAATTTTAACCACAACCTATCATTCTAACATGAGAGTACTCATTCTACTCCATTCAACACATTAATTTCTATCAATTTCATGGATTTCTACACAAATCCTAACATGTGAGATTTTAGATCTAGAAATTGAAATAAAAACAACACCTATCATGTTACTATCCATTGCATACCATACATACGCATAATAACAAGAATTCCCCCCTTACCTCTTAGGTTGAATACTCTAGGGTTGCCTCTTCTCCTTCTCTTTTCTCCTTTTCTTCTCTTGAGCATTTTTCCTCTTCTCTTGTTTTTCACAAATGAATCTCCAATTCTAATTTCCTTACTAACTAGTATAATTTAACTAATGAACTTACTTACACACACCTTCTTATTACTTCTATTCATTATAATTAGGCCCAATAACTTATTTCTATTATCATACTTAATGATCCAATTACCCCAAAATAGTCACATAAACACAAAACATTCAATTTAATTAATTATCATATCTCATAATAATTAATTAAAATAATAAAATAAAATAATAAATAATTAAAAATTATTTAATAAAACTCGGGATGTTACATATAAAATCTAATGCCCGAGCTAGGAGAGATAAAAGAGACCAAATTAAGCTTATTTGTCGATAATCGAGCAACATCTCGACTGTGTCCTGGATCGGAGCCGAGTATTATAACCGGACGCGCTAGACATATGACATTTATTAGAAGTAGAATCTGTTTGTTTATTCTCAAAACACAACAAACATTAGAGTATCAAAATTGTTCACACAAACACACTCTTTGTTATCATCAAAACTCAGAGACATAATTACAGAACGAAATCTTATTCTAACACATCTCCCATGTCCTAACCCCATCCGATGCTTTTGCATGTTCGTTAAAATCCATCCATGCAACACCAACCACGTAAAGCATCGTATCCGTTCAGGAACTTGCAACTTCCACACCTCGCTCAATAGCCGATGGTCACGACCACTCTCATCAACTACCTAACTAAGATTACAACATGCCACCAAACTCCCTAATTTACCCTTTGTAACAAAATTATTTTACACTACAAAAGCCCTTTTTGGTAATTTGCATCAACCATTCTAAACCTATCATATTCTTCCTTTCCTCCAAGTGGCATAATAAATTCAAAAATTTGTTGTAACATCCTATTACTCGCTTGACAAAACCAACTATATCCATTCCTTTCAAATCTCATTTCACAAATCTTCTTCTCTCTCCTATAGCATATTCTATCTCTCTCGTCTCTCTCCAAACCCTAGAAACGCGGCCGCCAATAGTGAAACCGAAGAAGGTGAGCAAAGAGCATGAGCGGATCTGGTAGAAGCAATACCATTATGGTATGACAATTTTCATCTCATCTATGTCTTAATAGCTTTCAATTTGTTGTGTACATGAACATGTCTTTGGCTAATAATGAGATGCATTACTTTTATGTTCGATCTGTTTTATACTGCTGCAGCATATTGATGATGTACTGTTTGTGACGAGTGCAGATTTGGTAACGTGATGATGATGGTGATGATGAAGGATTGTATTTTGGTGAATGCCTTTTAATGAGTCATATGGTTTTGTGAATGTGTGTAATGAATACTTAATGTTCTCTTGTCTCATTTTTCCAGATCCACTTTCACTTGTGATTTTCATTTGCAAGGTTTGTGATTTCAAGAAATTTGATACAAATTCAAGGTTTCAAGATTTGTAATTTTTATTCATTTTTTGTGATTTTGATTCAGTTTTGAGATTGTGATTTTGATTCAGTTTTTCTTATTTCTGTGAGTTTCAGATTTCAGATATCTTTTCTGTTGTGGATTAACACTAAAAGGAGCATTTGCTTTTGTTAAATTTCATGTTATAGGGATTTAAAAGTGAAACAAGCTTTACATTAAAATATTATGCCAACTTCATAACCAACAAGAGCGATGAAAATTAGCTCGAAGAAACCTGCATTATACCTTATTTTGGCATGAATTGAAGTGGGAGCAAGTCTGTCTTGAGTAAGTTGTACCTGCTTTGATTGATGTACTTGTGATGTGTAGTTGTATTGGGTGTTGGGTGACTATTTGTGCATTGGTTTGGTTTTAACATTTTAATCCTGTTTTGTTACACTTGATAGAAGATAACCAGCTAGCTTAGCAGAAAAGTTTATGCAACACAGAAAATGATGAGTTTAATTGAAGAGTAGATACAAGAAAAATGGTACGTAAATGGCACGACATATCATTCGATAAGTGGTTTATGCAGCGATATCATGTATAGTTGTGATAATAGTTGTATTGGGTAGTTGAGTGACTATTTATGCATTGGTTTGGTTTTAACATTTTAATCATGTTTCCTTCTGAAGCCTCAAGTTCTTCTTTCATGGCATTCAACCACCCTTTCTTCTTGAGAACTTCTCCAATACCTATTTGTTCAGAATCTCCTTCTGATTTTGGAACCGTATCACCTTCTGGAATTTCTTCAGAAGTTTTACTTCCACCAGAAGTTCCACCTTTGATAACTTCTAGACCTTGTCTAGAACCATCACCTTCAAAAGTTCCTTCTTCAAAATCATGACCATCATAAGAGGCTGAACTGCCTTTAGAAGCTCCTCCTTCAGAAGCTCCACCTTTAGAGTCATGATTACCACCAAAAGCATGATCATCTCCAGAAGCTTGTCCTCTAAAACTTGCGTCTTCAGAGTTTTCCCTTTCAGAAGCATGATCACCACCAGATTCTTGATCATCCTCCAGAACCTACGTCTTAAAGTCCTAACTCATCTTCAGAAGCAGAATCTCCTTGAGATTCTAACTCATCTTCTGACTCTTCTTCAGAAGTTTCAACTTCTGACTCTTCTTCACAAACCTCAGATTCTGACTCATCTTCAAAATCTTCTGTCATTTTCTGACTCTGACTCATAAAGAAACATTCCTCCAGAATCAGAATATTCAGAGTCATCTTCAAGTTCTGGCTCATCTTCAGAAGTTCCAACTTCTGACTCATCTTCAGAAGTTTCAACTTCTGACTCATCTTCAGAAGTTTCAACTTTTGACTCTTCTTCAGAAGTTTCAACTTCTGACTCTTCTTCAGAAGTTTCAAAGAGAGATTTTCATTAAGTGAAACAACAAATGTGGTTTTCAAAGAAGTATTTCACAACATTGTTTAGGTAATTTCTTTATAATTATTATACATATTATATTACTATTCAAAATAGACATTCCATTTAAATTAATTAGTTACCTCATATTATAGTGTCATTCTTGAATTTATGGTGTCAACCTTTTTTGGAGCTCTATTGAAGATACTACTCTATCACAAAACTCATATTATTTTTGGTATTAACTTAGTACTTCATACTAAAATTAAACTTAAACTATTATCATATCTGTAGTATTTCCTACACCCTATCTCAATTTTTTAATTCTACATGTGTCATCTATTTTAATTGCGTTACAACTACTTTCTCACATTAAGAATTCAATTACCTGTGCGGACGCACGAGTCTTCTACTAGTTATCATTAATAGTATTATGCATGCAAGAAATAGTGCACTGTAATGAGTTACAATCTATAGCAACTGTCTCATCCGCACCATTATCAATATGCGGGGGAACCTTCGCTGCAACTTTATGCATGATGTCCTCCAGTAGCCACCCATTTAACAAGGACCAACTCCACATGCCAGCCTCTGTAGCGATGTCCTAGACTACGAATCCATTCAAACTTGCCGGAGTGTAGACATGATTAGCCACAACCAGACTGGGAGCAATTCAAACATGGTGCCAAGCATCTACTTTGGCTCCATTCCCAATAATCTAGTAACTAATATTTTCTACCATTGACTACAGATCAACCAAGTGTTTCCATAATGCAAAATCCGTCGACTTCTTGCGGAGACCATGCATAACACTGTTCCTGCCATACTTTTATCGCCGGACCCGACAACAATAATCATTAATGTTACTTGCCACCTTCCATCTTAGCTTCATCAAGCAAGCTTGATTCATTTTATTCAAATTTAGTAACCCAAGTCTTCCCCTTTTATTGAGGAGTGTAATTACATCCCACTCAAGTGCATACCATTGTCTCTTTTGTTCATAATCTCCCCATATAAAATTTCGCTGCATCTTTTGAATATCATCCAAGAAAATTTTAGAAACCTTGACTGACACTGTACCATAAATTGATACCATTTAAAGTTTTTATACACAGAAAAAATACAACATTATTATCATTAAAATATTACATTTTTACTAAATTAATTTTATTAATATCTTAAAAATAATATGTAAACTAAAATTAACATTTATTTTAAAGCAAATTTTTTTTTTTTAAATCGACATTTATTGTGAAACAAAGCGAGTAAAATATAGTAAATCTATAGGCTAACATTATGGACTAGTGTCTACAAAATCAACCGTAATTAGTGCATAAGTAGTGTGATAGTCCACACCTCACCAATTTTGGACGGTTTAATCCCTTTCTAATTCAAACAAATATATTCATTTAAATAAACACCACCATATCATGTACGAGAGAGTGCATGATAATACCGTAAAACCCTCAATCTAAACCCTACATCAAAATAACCCATACAATCTAAACCGTTGGATTTAACCAGATTGAAAAAAAAGTTGTATAAATTCAGAACAACACGAGTTTCATTATGATTGGTCACTGATTCGAGTTTCCTTCCTATAACCACAACAAGTAAGATTAAAGACGATAAGAGAAAAAGAGAGAGGAAACAAAAAAAATTGCTGAGTTAGGGTTTGAATTCGACTCACTGAGTTGTTCCCTTTTCTTTTTAGAAATTTTGCCGAATTTAACTCTCACTCTGATCTTCTAGATTTTGTTTAGTTTCGTTAAGAATCGGATTTTCCGGCGAGAATTTTGGGGTTTTGATGATTCTGTTGAGATATGGGGTTTCTATTGGTTGATAAAGAATAAATGATTTTTTGAAAATATTTTAAATATTTTCTGTGGGATTGGATAATTTTTTATTTTATTTTTTTGTTTAATTTCTTTGAGTATTGAATTTTTTTTGGCCTTCAATTTTGTGATATGGGCAAGTAAATCTAATTACAACCAAATTAAGATCTTCAATCGGTTTTTGGTTTTTAATTATAATTGATTGATTTTCAATTTTGGCTTTTATCAATTAATATAGTAGGTTTTTTGGGTTGGATTTATTTATGTATATAATTTTTTTGGTTAGATGAATGGATCAATTTTTGTGATATAGTGGTGACTGCAACTGGCAGGAACCACTTGCCATTCAGTGTGTCAATTTTTTGGGAGCTCTTCTATCATTGCAATTGTAACTATGGCTGTGTCTTTGACACGGTTGTCGAGGTGGTTATGGGGTGGTAGTAAGGAAAAGAAGTCTGTTGTTGTTGATGGCAATTGTGATTCTGAGTGGAGTTTTTCATTGAAAGAGAGTGAGTCTTTGAAGTTCCCTGTGAAGGGAATGGGTCAAAGGAGGGTTAAGAAGAAGTGGCGGAGTAGGGAAGAAAAGAGGGTTGATGGAGAGTGTGATGTTGTTTTGGTTTCGTCAGATGGGGGTGGTGGTTGTTTATCAGGCTCTGAATCTGATGACTCAGATTGGTCTATTGGGTGGTTAGAGGCTCATGGTTCTGATTTTCAGAGTGATGATGAGTCTGAGACTGAGACTGATAGTAGTTTTGCTGTTTTGGTTCCTTGTTATAAACCTGGCTGCAAGGAAGTCGAGGGATCAAATAATCATCTTTTGACTGCTATCCAGAATCTGCCAAATGAGTTTTCTTCTGGTATGATTGAAATTACTCTGTCAGTGTCATGTTTCTGGTGTCCATGGTTCATAGATTAAATAAATATTCTTTGTTCATATGCTTTTATAATTGGTAATTGTTTAGATATGTTTGGACTTGATTAATGATTTTGATTCCTGATGAAGAGATATTTGTGTCATTATCATCATGGTTATTGTGTTGGTGATTTTGGAATATTGGTCAATAATTATTTAACTCTTAGTGCAATGGTGATTAGGCCTTTTGGCTGGCTAGATACAAAAGCATAATACATGACAAATGCTTCTGCTTTTTTTGTATTCTTAGAATCACCTTCTTATGGATCAATCTACTAGGTTGTTGTTTTATGGTTTTTTGTATTTTAATGTTTGGTGTTTGTAACTGTGTATGAAACTGTGGTTACTATAGATATAGATATAGACATAGGCATGATCTTTTATTTTCTGAGTGCTTTCATGTCTCATTCACAAAGATGACTTATTTTATCTCTTGTTTTTGGTTGCTTACACTGTTGAGTACTGTTGAATTCATGACTACTATTGTAATATGTTACACTTGACATGTTAAACAGAACAACCTTTTATGTCTTTTCTAATCTTAGAACTGTTTTTTTGTTGCTTATGGAAAATGGGTTCTTATTTTTTAACTTAATGAACGTTTGTGTCATCCTAACTTGTTTTTTTGGATTACTGATTGAATTTGCAGCTGGTAACAATTACATGGAACAATGGTTGGCTTCACTTAAGAAAATTTGAAGCATAATAACCACTTCCCGTGTTTGTTAACATCGATTTCGATCCATGGCTGCGTCGGGAAAGAATTTCTACTGCGTTTCCAAACACACACTGCTTCATCTTTTATAACTAAAGACCTTTCTGACCACCTTCTTGAGGCAAAAATAATTCTTTATGCATCCAATGTAATTTTTTGTACATAGAATGTAAAAGCTCAATTAGCAATACTAAATTTGGAGCTAGAACAACCTAACGATATGGCCACTTACTACTACAATAAATATTTTTCTTTGCTGTATAGGGTTTATGTGTAAATATTTTTCTTTGCTGTATAGGGTTTATGTTTTTCCCTATTGTGATCCAACAATTTTTAGTCCTTTGTGTTTTTCTTTATAATATGGTAGTTCTCCACTCTAATTTTCTTTCCATACACTTATCATTGTTGTGGTACCTAACTATCAAATACATGCTTTTCTTTAGTCAAGTGAAAATAAAGAAATGTCACTTGATAGGGATTAAATTCTTATTTATGGTTTCAAAATATTGGCCTTAATTTGCGAATGGGGTCTTTCTTTCTGTGTCATTGCTTTGCTCTTTTATTCATATGAAATTCTCCTATTTTTTGCAAAATGTGTAAGGTATTTTACCTTTCTCAAATGAGCATGTTGGTGTTCTTATATTTACTCCTTAGCAGCTGTTTGGGGTTCTTGTTTCAAATCTTTGTGGCCCATTAGAAGCTATATCTGGTTGATTGGTTGATTTGTTGGACATCTTTAGGGAATGTTCCCTACCAAGGGTGTGTTCTCCTTCCTTGCTCCAAGTGAAAACAAACATAGTTGGAGACCAACATTTATGAAGCATCACCGCCTGGCTATATAGTTGCTAGCTACGAGAGAGGACGAGGTTTATCCTAGTGCATCACCTGAGCGTTTAAGGTTTATGATATCTTTGTTTGTGTATCATCTTTGTGTTTGAGGTTTGATCTCTTTGAGTGTGCACAACCTTCGTTTTTGAGGTTTATGGAGTCTATGACATTTCCTCTTGCTATATAGCACATCGTATGTGTTCGAGGAGTGTATGTGCGGAAGGTGTAAGCTTTACTATGTTATTCACACAATAATTGAGAAAAAGTAATGGTGGAAATCTCGTTTAATAAAGCTAGTTATGCAAAAACTTACATTGTAGAAATTTACACAAAGTTAAAATCAAATATGAAAAGAGACTTAATTGTAGTAACATTTTAACTTGGCCGCATTCCAAGTCCTTGGTATGGGTTTTTCATAGAGGGGTCAGTATTGTGGAACCTTATTTTCCTGATGATATCTTTTTAATAAGGACGTCAATTTTTGATGATGACAACTAATATTTTTTGATAAGTCAAGCATAAGCGGTAAAACAAATAAAAATGCAAATTTAAGTATCAGAGTTTGATGGACTTGACTATTCGATGATGACAATCAAATGGAATGTAACTGAAGTCTCGTCTCAAGCTATTCAAACAAGTGTCTATAAAAGAAAAAGTATCTGACAAATTTTGAGTGCTTAGATCCTCTTAAATTAGCAGTGAAGAACCTACTATAAAACATAAGAATTTTATCATAAAAGCGCATGGTTAAAGCATACACAACACTTATATTTTCAAATTGTTTTTACCAAAGAAAATATCTTCAAAAACATCTTAAAGTTCTTTTAGCTGAATTAAGAACGGTCAAATAACTATAGGAAATTCTTTGACTTATCTAATCGATTAACACTTTTCTTCACACCAGTATGAACTATCCAAATTCACTTCACCACATACCATAATAAAAACAATGTTGAGATAATCTAAGGAATCTACACACAAAACACCATTGAGAAAAATAAATTCTCAGCCAGTCAGACATGTCTCGACGTCATGTCTGATCTTTCTTCACACCAGCTCTATAAGCACATAGACATAAGCAGCGGAACAAAGCACATCCTCAATAGACTCCAACCAATACGTTAAACACATCTTATAGGACATCATGCATAAGTGATCTCCCAAGTACCAGTTAGAAGGGCATGTTAGAAGAATATGGACATAACTCCCTTTGCTATGCCTAACTCAACCTCCTCCTCAAGAGAGAACTCACAACACTAGCAAAATTAGCAAAAATATAGTGTAAAAATTAAAACAATTGCAGTTAAATTTTTTGTCCAGTCAGCCTAAAAATCCTAGCTCCGCCACTGCCTCGGGTGCTTGATTTGTCACAACCACTCTCATGGTTTTGAGGTTTGCTATTTTGGCACCACTTTTACACCAAATACTTACATCATATACACTGTTCATCGTATATATACAGTGAATAGTGTTTTAATTAAACAAATTATATTTAAAAAATATTATTTTTATTTTATTTTTAAAATTTACTTTATAACACAAATATATGATTGTGTCATCAACCAACTTTACAATTGTATTAACCACAAAATGTACATCATTAACAAATTATTTTACTTATAATTCATTAACTGCTTTCAGTAATTTATTAACCAATAAAATACATACTATTAACCATGTTCTCACACTAAATTATAAATATATTTGAAATTTTAGTATACATATCACTAATGTCATAACACATGTTGAGAAATTGATCTATGTGTAAAAGTACCTGGACAACATAGAGCATACTGATATACAAATGTATCAGCACAAAGTCATAACAGATGTTCCAACATCTTATATGACATGTTAATCAATCAAGAATCAAAAAATTTAACAATGCAGAATGATAATAACATAAGGATATGATGATCCAGTTCAGTGTACAACAACACCTACTATGGGGGCTACCAATCCAGGAAGAAGATTACAGTATCAATAGTATTATTTTATATAAATAACATCAAGTTTGCAGGTAAATAACATCTGTTTTACCTAATCACTACCCAATGCAATCTTTATCTTAAAAACTCATCTAAGATAAGAGAAACTCATCACACTCCCTAAATAACCTCAGTGATATATACATCCACAACCAACTTGAAAGATACCCTTTCAAATAAAGTTCAGTCAAGACTCTTGACTAACTAACATACATGGATTTGCTTCAAAGCTTCATCCAAGAACAATACATAATTCATTACCTAAAGGCTTCTGAATCTGTATACATATTATGTCTACCTCAATGCATCAAATTGATGCAAATAGTGAATTACAATGCAAAAGAGTACACGATTCTCAAAAGATTAAACCCTTACTTAGATTTTACAATATGTTATACCAGGATTAGTTGACAAGCCCTAGGTCTAAGGCTTTCTTTCATAATCTTTAACGTACTGGATTGGGCTTCAAATCACTACTATCCTATTGCAAATAAGGCAGCAGAAATATCTCCTAAATCATAGGACTTCAATCATTAGTTTCCTAAATTATCTACATAATTAGAAATTAAACAATCTCCTTAAATTCAGCTTGAATCTCTTCAATCTTCAAATTGTGCGCCACATATGATTGCATAATATTCACAGAATATTCGACACCTGAAATATGTCAACAAAATCCAACTGTCTAGATGTTCACATGCGCGATGTCGAATGGTTCTTCATAGGACATCTTCATTCGACACGTCTCTCTGCATGACGAAACATGTTGAACATCATCTCTGATTTCTTCTTCTTTGACACAACATATGATTACCAAATATTACCATAATGTTCCATAATTGTAACATACTCACAGAATTCAAACATCCAGTTATACCAGACAAGATGTCGGATGATCATAATAAGACATCTTGTTCAACATCCAATTTTATCAAAATTAGTCAAACCTTTAGATTTCAAATCTTTGGAGCTTTTTGTATTAACCAATTTTTATACTCTATTAACTAGTTTTATTTTATTATTTAATATTGTTTATGTTTGAGAACACATTAACCATGTTATGAACTATATTAATCAACTTTATACAAACTATTAACCAAAGTCTGAACGGTATACATATTAATTTTTTATGTCAAAATATATATTAGCCAAACTTTGAACTATATTAACCATGTTTTAGTTTTCATTAACCAAAAGTAATTTTAAAGAAAAAAAATTAAAAAATAATAAAAACAATGTTCACGTATTTGTGAACAGTGTATTTTGTGTAGTGTATGGAATTGGTGTCATGATATCATTTCTTGAAATAAATGGTAACGTAATTGGTAGTTTTCATTTGTAAATATAGAAATATGATATTGGGTCTGTTTGTTTCCGCTTAAAAAATAGAATTTTTTCTTTATATTTTTGAAAATTGATTTTTCAAAACAATTTTTTAAAATATTAAAAAAAAATTATATTTGTTTTTCCTAAATTGAAATACTAATTTTAACATCCTATAACATAAACACATATTATTGAAGACCAACACATTGTAAAAATCAATTTTTTTAAAAAAGTTGTCTTTCAAAAATGATTTTTTATGAAAATCTATTTGAAATAACTTCAAAATTAAGTGATTTTTTAAACAAAATTATATAACACTATAAATATTATTTTAAAAATATCCAAAACAAACGATCCATTACACATCTCATTCTGATGAAGCAGTATTATCAACTATGTATATATAACAAGCATCCTATCACAGTGCGGGTTACAAAGGAGATGAAAACATCTGATCCTAATAATACCAGGGCCGGCCCAACATGTTTGGAGGACTAAAAATTTTTTTAAACGAGATCTTTAAAATATATTTTAAAATAATAATTTTGTGGTTGTTAAGAGATGATCTCAAGACCAAAAAAAAAAGAGGCTTAAGCTTTACCAACTCAACTATGAACATTTATGTGTTTAATGTGTCATTACATATTATTATAACTAAATAAAGAAAATTTTACTTTGTACCCCCACCTTTTAACCTGTACCCCCACCACAGAATTTTTTTGACGAAAATACCCTCATATAAAAAGCATAAGATTTAAAAAAAAATTCATTTTTCACATCTCCTCTAAAAGTGTTCCGAATTCTCTCAAAACCTCTTGCATTCCGGAACAGTTTGGGAAAGTATTCCGGTACACAAAAAAGCATTCTGGAACACATCATGTAAGTGTTCCGAAATTTTTTCCAAACCGGAACACTTTTGGGAAGTGTTCCGGTTTTAATTTTTTTTTTTTTGTTTTTTCCGGAACACTTTTAGAAAGTGTTCCGGTTTGCAAAATTGCATTCCGGAACACTTTCTAAAAGTGTTCCGGAATTCATTCCGGAACACTCTCCCTAAGTGTTCCGGTTTGGGTTTTTTCAATTTTTTTTCTTCATATTTTGATGTTATTATTTTTTTCAGAATGCCTCGACGATTAGGCCCTGACGGACGACCTTGTGCTCGGAGAAATGATGGTGCATCTGGATCACATCCTCAGGTGCCTAGGGATTCGGGTGGACCATCCGATTTATCACAGTTAGATACGAAAAGACTGCGTTCGACATTTGTGGTACGGAGAGGTAAGTAAATGAAAATTTAATCAAATGAATTAAGTTAATTTTTGGCATAGTTTATTAATATGTTAAATTTTTTCAACATTTTTTCTTGAAAGAGGACCGAAAAACAATTAAAATGTGCGCATACGGTCAAAACTCAAAGAATGGGTTCCTGCAACTCCCTAGAGATGGAAAGATTGGTGACAAATTCGGTCTTGCACATTTGCAAAGATCTAGTATGACAAAGGTAGATCCGAATTTAATCAACGCTTTTAGAGAGGTGGCATTCCGAGACGTCGTCATTTCACATGCCATTTGGTGAGATGACGATTACTCTCGATGACGTATCTTGTATTCTCCACCTCCTATTAGAGGTATTTTCGACTCGCCATGTCATCAAGATGATGTTGAGCTTGGTGACATATTTAGGAGTGTCACGTAGAAGCCACAACTCAAGTTCGTGGCAGAGGTGCCTACTATAAGTTGGAATGGTTGTATGATACCTTTGTTGCCCATAGAGGTCTTAATAATTGGGAATATGCGACCAGAGCGTACTTGATGATGTTAGTAGGTTGCACTATTTTTGCCGACAAGACGTTTACGCTTGTCGAAGCAAAATATATATCTCTCTTTGCGGACTTGGAGGGTGCTGGAAGATATAGTTGGGGGGCAGCTGCATTGGTGACACTGTATGCTTCACTTGGAGATGCATATATGTTTGGCACCAAACAACTTGTTGGTTATCCGACTCTTCTTCAGGTAATTCATTTATTTATTATTTATTGTTTAGATAATTTTTATTTATTATTTATTGTTTAGATAATTTTTATTTATTATTTATTGTTTAGATAATTTTTAATTTTTAATTTATTGTTTAGATAATTTTTAATTATTATTAATTGTTTATTAATTTTTATTGACACAGTGCTAGATCCATGAGTATTTTCCTGGAATTGGAAGAGTCGTGGAAAACTGGCATCCAAGTGAGAACGTTGGAATGCCGAGAGCGATGAGATGGGCATACAAGCAAGGAGCGTTGAAGGTGGATGCATTGCGAGCTGTCCTCGATAGATTGACACCGGTTGACGTGGTGTGGCGTCCTTTTGAGGATCATAGGCAGTTTCGTGCGTTCGACCAACTTGCTTATTTCAGAGGAGGACTCTGTTGGGGAGGTACTTATGTATTATATTTGGCTGACAGATGTTTACGTCAGTTTGGTCTTATTCAGTATATACCACGTTCACCCACCGATATTATTGAGGCGGATGTGGATGTTGACTGGATTGGTTACGACCAAAGTGTTGTAGACGTAGTTGGTCACACAACTGCTGTCACATTTCCCTCCGAGACTGTGGAAAATTATCTGGACTGGTATTATCGGGTGTCACACCCTCGTTTGGTACCACCGCCGGTTGATGAACCAAGACAAAGGCCCACGCTTTAGGGCCATCCGATCCTAAGTTGGCTCGTATCTCATTCATCATCATCTACAAAAATTTGTCATGAAGAGGATGATCCGCTATGGATTTATTTACCGCTACATTTATGTAATGAAGAGTGATTTTATGATTTAGTAATGTTTAGTAACTTTTAAATATTTGTGTAATGTTTAGTAACTTTGTAAATATTTGTGACTTATTTTTAGTAACTCTCTAGTAACTATTTAAATATTTATGATTTTATACGTTATTTCTCTTTAGTGTATGTTATCATTAATTTATCATTGAAGTCATTCGAATATTTGGATGAATAAAAAAAGCGTCTGTTGTAATGCTTTGTTACATTTCATAACAATTTAGTTCTACATTACACAAAATACATTACACAAAACATGATTATTCTAAGCAAATATAAGAAGGTAAAACTGGCGAAAGATGTAGCCATAGTTGCAATCGTCCCGCTAATGATATCATCCATGCAGTTGCATCCGTGTGACGAAACTTCTTCCAGTCTGTAGGCACCGGGGGTAAGGGGAATCCATCTTTCATGTTTACCTGAGTATAAAAAACAATTAATCCAACACTTTGTATAGAAAATAATAATTGAAAATACTATAATCGGATATATAAATTATTACCTGCACCCAATGGTTACCGTTGACTAAACCTATACACCAAATAGTAGGATTATGTGGAGGTGATGATGTCAAAGGGAAAAATGTCAAGCAAGGATTGCCTAAATGGACAAGAATGACATTATAGCGGTTCACTATCAAGTAACCCATGTCTGGTAGTGTCAACCATTTCTCCTCTAGTTGAATACCAGTGGACTGTATCATCAACCCGCTCCTCACTGCTGATAGTCTATCTCCGAATAACTTCTCATACAAACTCTTCTTGTCTCTTATTTCCATGTCCAACTCTCGACGAACCATTGCCCAACCATCCTGACTATACCCATGCAACGATGCAATGACTCTAAATCCACAATTACCATCTGATTCAACATCCACAATCTCCTGAATATATGATCTAAGAAATTAACATTATAAATATTAGTGCATTATACATACATAATATAATAATAAACATAAAATAATCAACACTATGAATATTAACGCATAATAATTTTATATGACCTGATATGACTTGGAAACTGAAGAGTGTAGTCTTGCTGTGCAGGTTTTTTTGATTTTGAATCTCTCTTTGATTGGGATTTTGAGAGCTTTTGTGAAGTTTGAGATGCTTGTTCAACATACTCATGTTGTGAAGGATCCCTGTAAACATCATACCCAACTGGTTTCTTCCCTTTCTTCTTGACTCCTCCCTTGGTTTTTATTTTGTCAGGTGGTGGACATAAGGAAGTTGTTGCGGGATAAGCAATTTCACTACACCTACTTCTTAATGCTCTTTTCCCGACAACATCTGATGATCTATACTTTCTCCATATTTCTTCCATTACATTATTCATGTCGGTCTCGATCCATCTTCTCTTCGCTGCAACTCACCTTCCATACTTAACTTCCTCCAATGATCATGAACACTCTCAATAGGTATAGGTACACCACTAAGCACATATCTACCTAACTCACAAGCACAAGGTAACCCATAATTTGTTCTATGAGTACACCTACATATTTCTCTAGAAGTTCCAACATAATCAACTCTCTTTAACTCTTCTGCAATGCGTCTCAGAGCAGCTCTAGAAACAAAACTACGCAGCTTACCATAGAATGGACTAACATGTGCATGCTCACATTCATAAAAACTTTTTTGAAACGAAGCACGAATGTTGCCTATTTGTATCCTCAGGTTGTTATTCATAGCTTCCCAACAATTGACCATGTCACCTAGACTATTTCCCAACATCTGCTTTAGCTTCCAATGAGCGGATTCAACCCTAAAAATGAATGCATAACAAATATATAACATGATGTTAAATGCATAATATATATAAATGCATAATATATATAACAATATTCTATAACAATATTAATATATAAATAATATTAATGCATAATATATATAACAATATTAATATATAAATAATATTAATGCATAATATATATAAATAATATTCATGCATAATATAATAATAACAATAAAATAAAATAAAATAAAATATATACCGGTTAGTCGTGGTGTTGCCCAAATGAAGTACTCGATCAATCCATGCTCCAACGAATCTATGTCTATGTGGAATCAACCATGTGTCTTTCACATAATCAATAAAGTCAAGACAATTAAACAGCTTGCTCAAGTTGTTCCAACTTTTGAGCATACTCAACCTCGCCACTAGCCCACACAACTTCCTCCCATAATGTGTCAATGGTCTCGCATTTCTTTCACCACATATTGCTTGCATCGCATCCCAACATTTTGTTAATATGAAAACGACATAGCAAATTTTGTGTAGTAGGAACACAATTTCCACTTTTCATCAATGCTAGATCTCTATCCGTCAAAATCACTTTTGGACGCAGATCTTTCTGCACAAACAATTCCTTCACTTCTCCAAGACCCAACAAAACTATCTCTCGGACTCCATATAAGCAAATGCAAGAAAAAGTCAACTCCGTCGATGTCATGCCAACAATTTCAAAGAGAGGTTGCCTATATTTGTTTGTCTTATATGTGCTATCCATAACTAAGACAATGGGAAAAATATTCAGCAACTTGACAGACTCTGGATGCGCCCAAAAAATATCTCTCACAATATCTGAACCATCTCTTTTTCTACTCCAGAAGACATATCCTGCATCCTCAATTAGCTTTAGCAAATGTTGTATCTCAGATCTTGGACCCCTTATCTCTTTTTTTATCACACTCTTCCGCTTATAAATTTGAGTGATCCGAGTGATATTTTCAGGATTCCTCTCTTGCAGGGAAGTCAAAATGTGTCTAGGAGGAACATGTCTCTTTGTTAAATCAAAAACATGTTGTTTTTCATCTGAGGTCAATTTTCCAACAAACGCATGCCCTTCAAGCCTATCAGGTAATCCATGATTATGAACTCCGCACTTTACATCCACCTTCCATCCCAACCCATCTTTTGACGGAGTCGATCTTATTTTGAACGGACATCCACATCTCTTAGTTGCGCTCTGAGTTCCACTTTTATCCTTGTATTTTCCGCCTCTATCACACCCAAAAATTATCTTATTCCTCTTTCCTCTCTTGCCAGTTTCAGTGTCCGAACGCTTAATAATAACGGTGATTTTATTTCTTAATCCAACTTCTTTGATCCAACTAATAACATTTTCTCGTGTAGCGAATGTTTCTGTTGTAGTGAATACATCTGTCGTATCTATGGAGGATTCGTTTTTTTGAATTTCCATACCTGAAAAAAAAATTAAAAAAAAAAATTAAATTAAATTTTTTTTAAAAAAAAAAAAAAACGTTCTGGAACACTTTCTTAAAGTGTTCCGATTTACACTACTTACAAACCGGAACACTTTCTGAAAGTGTTCCGGTTTGTTATACAGTTTGGAATTCATTCCGGAACACTTGCACAAAGTGTTCCGGAATGGTTTTTTGAAATCCGGAACACTTTTCAAAACTGTTCCGGTTTGTGTTTTTACATACCGGAATACTTGCTGAAAGTGTTCCGGAAAGCGTTCCGGAAGTGTTTTCCTAGACTGTAAAAATTTGTCTTTTTCGTAAATGGTAAAAATAAAATAGTAAAATAATTAAATTATAGTTAGGGTAAAAATGTCATTTTTAAAAAAATGTGGGGTACAGGTTAAAAGGTGGGGGTACAAAGTAAAGTTTTCCTAAATAAAATAAATATGAGGCATTTTTTAAGCCCAAACTTTTGAGGCCTAAAGCCCTAGCCTTGAAAATTTCACTTTGTACCCCCACATTTCAACCTGTACCCCCGTTACAGTAATTTTTTGACGAAAATACCCTCATATAAAAAACATAAGATTTTAAAAAAAAATTCATTTTTCACATCTCCTCTAGAAGTGTTCCCAATTCTCTCCAAATATATTGCATTCCGGAACACTTTGGCCAAGTCTTCCGGTTCACAAAAAAGCACTCCGGAACACATCAAGTAAGTGTTCCGAAAATTTTACCAAACCGGGAACACTTTTAGAAAGTGTTCCGGTTTTATTTTTTTGTTGTCTTTTTTTCGGAACACTTTTAGGAAGTGTTCCGGTTTGCAATATGGTTTGCAATATTGAATTCCGGAACACTTTCTAAAAGTGTTCCGGTTTGTTATACAATTTGGCATTCATTCCGGAACACTTGCACAAAGTGTTCCGGAATGGTTTTTGTGAAATCCGAAACACATTTTAAAACTGTTCCGGTTTGTGTTTTTACATACCGGAATACTTGCTGGAAGTGTTCCGGAATGTGTTCCGGAAGTGTTTGTCTGGACTGTTAAATTTTGTCTTTTTCGTAAATGGTAAAAGTCAAATAGTAAAATAATTAAATTATAATTAGGGTAAAATTGTCATTTTTAAAAAAGTGTGGGGGTACAGGATTAACTGTGGGGGTACAAAGTACAGTTTTCCCTAGCTTTGGTGGCTTGGCCCTTGGGCCGGCCCTGAATAATACCAAGTGCAAGTATGAGGGTCTGAATGAGCAAATCCTCTTGAATTATCTATGAATATCTGGATTATCAAATCCTTTTGGATATGTAATTATTGGTTGGAGGCAAGATGCTTAAAAAAAAAAAAAAGTTGTAACCAAATCTCACATTATTTAGAAAAAAGAAAAAATAGTTTTAACCAAGTCTCACGTTATTTAGAAAAAAAAAAAAAAGTTGTAAACAAGTCTCACATTATTTATGTTCAACTTAATTTTAATCTTCATATAGCATATACAAACACAATATGACATTAGCATGTGGCTCGGAGAGATAGGTCTGGCCCAAATAGATTATTTTAGTATATTCTTTATTCTATAATAAATATTAATTGATCCTTATAAATTACAATTTATTTTAATTTAATTACAAAATGAGTTAGATGATAAAAATTGGACAAAAATTTGAGAAGGAGACCAAAATTGTTTAAAATTAAAATAGTGACTTAAGTGTTTAAAAATAAAATTGTGCAATGGTTCAAGTCCTATGTGAATCTAATGTTTTTAAAATTTTTAATATTTTGAATTTTAATAAAATTAAAATAAATAAATAAAATAAATATTATAAGCATCATACGTGTTTCATTTCACTACAAGGTCTAAAGTGGTGGAATCTTGAAATGCTAAGAGAATTTTTACAACAATAAAAATTTATCAGGGATAAACTATAACACCCCAATATTTTCAATTATTAAATAATTTAAATTTTTGTTATTTATTTAATTAAAATTTGAATTATTAGAATTATTGGAATTATGGTGTAATGAGTAGAGTGAGGGGTGTGTAGAGTAAAAGTCTCTAATTTTATTATTTTGTTATTATTATAATGAAAAAGAAATAATAAGAGGAAAAGAGGTTAGAAAGCCAATTTGGAGAAAAGATGATTATGCGTGAAAAGAGAAGAAGAGCAGAAGAGGAAGAGGAACCTAAAGCTCAAGGAAGATTCAAGATTTTGACCAAGGTAAAGGGTGATTGCTCTAATTATAGTGTATTATTGATTTTGAGAATGGTAGAATAGAGTAAGAGATTAAGAATCCCAATTTAGGATTTTTAGGTTTATGAATTTAAAACCCCAATCTCATTATTTAGATGTTTTGATGCAATTTGATGTTATAGAGTTGCTGCAGAATGTTTTGGTATGTCATTGTTGCATTAGAATCACTTAATGAGTTCTATTTTAGTGTTGATGTGAGTTGAATTTGTGTTGGTATGTTTGGGTTGAATTGGAAAAATAGAGAATGCTGTCAAAATAAAGGTTTTCTGCCACAGACGTCACATGAACCGGTTACCCTGTGGGGGGAACCGGGTTCCTGGTACAATTTCCAGTAAGATGACATTTTTGTGTCGTGGGAACCGGTTACCCTGTGGGGGGAATCGGGTTCCTAGTGTATTTTTCAGGGGAAACCACATTTTTGAACGTGGGAACCGGTTACCTTGTGGGAGGAACCGAGTTCCCAGTACATTTTCCAAAGGCGTGTTTTCACATGAGTGTGGGAACCGGTTACTCTCTAGGAGGAACCGATTACCACTGTTACTTTTTGAAAAATACTAAACTTTGAAAATTCATAACTATCAAACTGTAAGTCCGTTTTAGTCGCCGTTTTGGATGTTACTTCTTAAATTAAATATTCTATTTTATAAAATGAAGAAAGTAATCATAACTTGATTTTATTTTGGAAAGGGTTGGTTTTCCGATTATGCGGTTTATTCTTATGTGCATATGTGATGTATATACCATGATATGTTGTGATGATGTATGAGTGTATATTGATGGTTGTATTCATATATTGGTGATTGCATTACGAATTGATGTGTAATTGCTTGTGCATGTTTATGCGTTTAGACGACGTTCATGATAAATGATGATTATCATGTTTTGGATTGATGATGGTTTATGATGTGTGATGTTATCATAACCTGTATTGAATGTTGCATGCTTTTATGATGTGCATGCATATACATTCTGGTGGTAGCTAATTTCCATTGTGTGGAATTAGTGAGTATTGCCAATAATCGTTCCTGGGTGATTATGGGTGGTGAGGTTGGATTCATGTCCGGGTGACTATAGACTAATCGATGTAACTGTATCTGAGTGATTATGGATCAGTGTGTGACTTAGTTCACTTTTGGTACCACATGCATAGAGTCTTGCATTGCATTTTGTATGGATTATAACATGATAAGATGGTTTCCAGTGTTATAATCAGTTTGTTGAGTATGATGCATGAATTTGGCAATTGCTTGTGTATTGAATGACTGAATCTGATTATGCTAAATAGGGTGAATGATAGCTTATGAAGTTCTATTTATTTTAAGAATTTATAATGCATGTTAATTATGATGTAGTCTCACCCTTACTTTGATGATTTCAGATTGAAGCTTTAGCGGCTTAGGCGTTGGTGAGGATGGCTCGTAGAGCTATGCTATTTATTTTGTCACGTGTCGGTGTCATGCTCTGATCTTATAACACTAGAGAACGTTTGTCTTTAGAGTTATTATTAAACTTTTAATTTACTTAATTGTTTAGTTGGATAATTATTTCTATGGATTAAGGTGTTGACCTTTTGAATTGGTGTTTGATTTGGTTTGAATTATCCAAGTTTTGAATAAATAATTCCGCTGTGTTAAACATATGTTTGATTAAATTATGTTCCTCAGCTAAGCATGGCATATGTATTTGGAATTTTATATTTTTAAATCAATTGTGACGCCCTTGTATGCATGTTAACTCTGAACTATCTTATTAATCGCGGGGGTATTTAGAAGGGTGTTACAATAGTGATATCAGAGCATAGTCGGTCGTTGTGACCAGTGTCTTAGTGTCGTTATCCCTTTTGTATGCGACTATTGCAAGGTAACATTGTCGGTACTTGTGTTCTAATGAGAGTTGTTTTGTGAATTCTCAAAACAATTGCTGAAAGAGGTAACGGAAAAGATGATGCTGCAATTGTTGAGGCTTTGGGAATGCTTGCTGGTGTGCTTGGAGGAAATCAACAAGGAACTGGTATTGGTGCTGACAAGCAACTTGGAAATTTTCAAAGGAACAACCCTCCGTTGTTCAAAGGCACGCATGATCCTGAAGGCGCTCAAAAGTGGTTGAAGGAGATTGAAAGGATCTTCCGAGTGATTGATTATGCTGAAGACCTGAAGGTGAGGTATGATACTTATATGCTGGTAGAAGAAGCTGATGACTGGTGGATTGCTACCAGAACTGAAATGGAGCAAGATGGTACTGTACTGGCTTGGGTTGTGTTCAGAAGAGCTTTTCTGAGGAGGTATTTTCTTGAAGACGTTCGAGGAAAGAAAGGGATCAAATTTTTGGAGCTCAAGTAGGGTAATATGACTGTAAGTGAATATGCTTCTAAGTTCATTGAGTTGGATAAGTATTATGCTCACTATAACAATGATGAAGAGGGAGAATTTTCTAAGTGTATTAAGTTTGAAAATGGTCTCTGTGATGAAATTAAGTAAGGTATCAGCGTATTCACAGGTTTTGTGATTTGGTGGATTGTAGTAGGATTCTAGAAGAGGATCTTGCTAATACTAGGTCGGACTCTCGTGGGTTTACTGACAAGAAAGGAAAGCAACAAATGGGTCGTGGCAAATCATACGACAGAAATAACTAGAGGTATGGTGGGTGGAAGAGGCCTAGTGGGGGAGATTCTAGTGCTTCCATTAAGTGCTACAAGTGTGGTGAAATGGGACATCGTATTCAGGAATGCAAGAGTACTGATAAGAAGTGTTTCAAGTGTGGAAAACTTGGGCATGTGGCCAATGATTGTAGAATGAGAATTGTGACATGTTACAAATATGGAGAGGAAGGTCATACTCGTCCGCAGTGTACTAAGCCAAAGAAGGAGCAGTCTGGTGGGAAAGTATTTGCATTAGATGGGCAAGAGACTAAGCCTGATGATCGATTGATTAAAGGTACGTGTTTTATTAATGGCACACCTTTGATTGCAATTATTGATACTGGAGAGACTCATTCGTTCATTGCTTAGGTGTTTAAAAATCTTATCGGTTTTTTATGAATACTTGTTCTAATTTTTCTGGTTTGGTATATGAAGTTTTTACAAGTGTTTCTTTCCTTTTGGTTATGGTGTGATGAAAGCGATAAATGCGGAAAAGTAAAGAACACAAGGATGTATCCTGGTTCCCCTCACAGTCCGAGAGTACTCTAGTCAACTTACAACATACAAGAGATTTCACTATAGTCAGAATTATCGTACAACCTATTCACACCAATGGTGATGCCTACTATCTAACCTATAGGGAGACCAAAGGCTCTTAACACCTTTAAGGTCTAACAACACTAAGTGCAAGAAGAACAATCCTCTTCAATGCACAACTTGCTTCCAACAATCCTGGACAGCAAGAATACAACAAGAATGTATGATTTTTACAAGAGTTTTTGAGTTTGTAAGATTGTATAACAATATCACTTTGAGTGATTTATAAATATACTTGATATTCCCTTCCAATAACAATAATTCACAATGACTTAGAGATATAGATTGCTCAAGATTTTCTGGTTTATGTAATGTGAAAGTATGCAGAAAATCTAATGTGAAAGATGAACACTTGAATGTGAATATTTGAAATTTGAATAAATTTTGCTTGGAAGAGGTAAAAATTGAATTTGAAAATTTGAGTATTTATATGTTCATGGCACCTTTTAAAAATATCATAAGTCTCTTCATTTTAATCATGAACAAGTGCCAAGATTAGAGATAAACTTTTAGTGAAAGGGTGCATGAAATGGTACATGCATGTATTCTGATTTTTCAAAAACGTGCAGGGTGCAATCGATTGCACCTTTGTGCAAATCGACTGCACGGGCTCTAACAGAATGAAATTTCAAAAGCATACAGTAAGAAATCGATTGCACCATTGTGCAAATCGATTGCACTTAGTTAAAAAGTGAAATTTTTCCAGCATGCAATCGATTGCACCATTGTGCAAATCGATTGCAACCTTAAACAGAAGCATTTTTAAGAAATTCATTCAGTATGCAATCGATTGCACCTTTGTGCAAATCGATTGCACAGTAAGAAAAATGTAATTTTTGCTTTGAAACTTAGTGAAATCAAATGTGTACGTCATGCAATCATGTTAGGAACTTTGAGCATCTAAAACTTAAGTATTTGTGAGGCATTGTTATTATACCTTCTCAAATTTTGTTAAATGCCTTGAGTCAAAGTCTTGATCATGATGTTTTAACTTTAGAGTGCATTTTGCCTTGAGAGATATATGTGCCTTCTTGCCATGAGGTTTGTCTTCATCAAAACATGATATCTTTATTGAGATTGAGAAGCTTGATTCTACACAACCAAGGTCAAGGAGGTGAATTCTGAATTGACGAGAATGGTGTTATGAGATTTGGTGATAGAGTTTGCATTCCGGATATTGCTGAACTTAAGAAGAGTATTCTGGAGGAAGGACATCGTAGTGGACTGAGTATTCATCCCGGTGCTACAAAGATGTATCATGATTTGAAGAGGTTGTTTTGGTGGTCTGGAATGAAAAAGGAAATTCCTGAGTTTGTTTATGCTTATCTGATTTGTCAGAAGTCGAAAATCGAACATAAAAAATCATTGGGATTGATGGAACCGTTGTTTGTTCCGGATTAGAAATGGGATGGCATTTCTATGGACTTTGTGTCGGGTGTACCTAGAATGACGAAGAATTATGATGCTATCTAGGTTATTGTTGATCGGTTGACGAAGTTTGCTCATTTTATTCCGATGAGAATGGATTATCCGATGGAGAAGTTAGCTCAGTTGTATGTTGAGAGGATCGTGAGTTTGCATAGTATTCCTACTAATATTGTGTCAAATAGAGATTCGAGGTTTACGTCTAAGTTCTGGACGGGGTTGCAAGAAGTCTTAGGTACTAAGTTATGGTTGAGTTCTGCTTATCATCTGCAGACAGATGGTTAAACGGAAAGGACGATTCAGTCGTTAGAGGACTTGTTGCGTGCTTGTGTATTGGAGAAAGGTGGATCTTGGAATAGTTACTTAGCTTTGATTGAGTTTACCTACAACAATAGTTTTCATTCGAGTATTGGTATGGCTCTGTTTGAGGCATTGTATTGTAGGAGGTGTAGAACACTGTTGTGTTGGTATGAATCTGGAGAGAGTGTTGTGATTGGGCCAAAGATTGTTCAACAGACTTCAGATAAGATTAAAATGATTCAAGAGAAGATGAGAGCTTCTCAGAGTCGCCAGAAGAGTTATCATGATAAGAGAAGGAAGGATGTTGAGTTTAGCGAAGGAGATCATGTGTTTATGCGAGTTACTCCTATGACTGGTATTGCTCGAGCTTTGAAGTCAAAGAAGTTAACTCCGCGTTTTATTGGTCCATTCCAAATTATGAAGAAGGTTGGAAATGTTGCTTATCAGATCGCTTTACCGCTGTCACTTGCAAATTTTCATGACGTATTCCATGTATCTCAGTTGAGGAAGTACATTGTTGATCCATCTCATGAGATTCAGGTAGATGATACACATGTGCGAGATAATCTGACTGTTGAAACATTGCCTATGAGGATTGAGGATCGGAAGTTGAAGCAGTTGGGGGGTAAAGAGATAGCTTTGGTGAAAGTAGCTTGGGGAGGACCAACAGGTGGTAATGTTTCTTGGGAGTTGGAGAGCCAGATGAAGGACTCTTACCCAAACATTTTTGTCTAAGGTGTGTTTTCGAGGACGAAAACTCTTTTAGTGGGGGAGAGTTATAACACCCCAATATTTTCAATTATTAAATAATTTGAATTTTTTTATTTATTTAATTAAAATTTGAATTATTAGAATTATTGGAATTATGGTGTAATGTGTAGAGTGAGAGGTGTGTAGAGTAAAAGTATCTAATTTTATTATTTTGTTATTATTATAATGAAAAGGAAATAATAAGAGGAAAAGAGGTTCGAAAGCCAATTTGGAGAAAAGAGAATTATACGTGAAAAGAGAAGAAGAGCAGAAGAGAAAGAGGAACCTAAAGCTCAAGGAAGATTCAAGATTTTGATCAAGGTAAGGGGTGATTGCTCTAATTATAGTGTATTATTGATTTTGAGAATGGTAGAATAGAGTAAGAGATTAGGATTCCCAATTTAGGATTTTTAGGTTTATGAATTTAAAACCCCAATCTCATGATTTTGATGTTTTGATGCAATTTGATGTTATAGAGTTGCTGTAGAATATTTTGGTATGTCATTGTTGCATTGGAATCACTTAATGAGTTCTATTTAGGTGTTGATTTGAATTGAATTCGTGTTGGTATTTTTGGGTTGAATTGGAAAAATAGAGAATGTTGTCAAAATAAAGGTTTTCTGCCACAGACGTCGCAGGAACGGATTACCCTGTGGAGGGAACCGGGTTCCTGGTACAATTTCCAGTAAGATGATATTTTTGTGTCGTGGGAACCGGTTACCCTGTGGGGGGGGTGGGGGACCGGGTTCCTAGTGTATTTTTCAGGGGAAACCACATTTTTGAACGTGGGAACCGGTTACCTTGTGGGAGGAACCGAGTTCCCAGTACATTTTCCAGAGGCGTGTTTTCACATGAGTGTGGGAACCAGTTACTCCCCAGGAGGAACCGGTTACCACTGTTACTTTTTTAAAAATACTAAACTTTAAAAATTCATAACTTTCAAATCGTAAGTCCGTTTTAGTCGCCGTTTTGGACGTTACTTCTTAAATTAAATATTCTATTTTATAAAATGAAAAAAATAATCGTAACTTGATTTTATTTTGGAAAGGGTTGGTTTTCCGATTATGAGGTTTATTCTTATGTGCATATGTGATGTATATGCCATGATATGTTGATGTTGTGATGATGTATGGGTGTATATTGATGGTTGTATTCATATGTTGGTGATAGCATTACGAATTGATGTGTAATTGTTTGTGCATGTTTATGAGGTTAGACGATGTTCATGATAAATGATGATTATCATTTTTTGGATTGATGATGGTTTATGATGTGTGATTTTATCATAACCTGTATTGAATGTTGCATGGTTTTATGATGTGCATGCATATACATTTTGGTGGTAGCTAATTTCCATTGTGTGGAACTAGTGAGTATTGCCAATAACCGTTTCCGGGTGATTATGGGTGGTGAGGCTGGATTCATGTTCAGGTGATTATGGACGAATCGATGTAACTGTATTCGAGTGATTATGGATCAGTGTGTGACTTAGTTCACTTTTGGTACCACATGCATAGAGTCTTGCATTGCATTTTGTATGGATTATAACATGATTGGATGACTTCCAGTGTTATAATTAGTTTGTTGAGTTTGATGCATGAATTTGGCAATTGCTTGTGGATTGAATGACTGAATCTGATTATGCTAAATAGGGTGAATGATAGCTTATGAAGTTCTATTTATTTTAAGAATTTATAATGCATGTTAATTATGATGTAGTCTCACCCTTACTTTGATGATTTCAGATTGAAGCTTTAGCGGCTTAGGCGTTGGTGAGGATGGCTCGTAGAGCTATGCTATTTATTTTGTCACGTGTCGGTGTCATGCTCTGATCTTGTAACACTGTGGAACGTTTGTCTTTAGAGTTATTATTAAACTGTTAATTTACTTAATTGTTTAGTTGGATAATTATTTCTATGGATTAAGGTGTTAACCTTTTGGATTGGTGTTTGATTTGGTTTGAATTATCCAAGTTTTGAATAAATAATTCCGCTGTGTTAAACATGTGTTTAATTAAATTATGTTCCTCAGCTAAGCATGACATATGTATTTGGAATTTTATATTTTTAAATGAATTGTGACTCCCTTGTATGCATGTTAACTCTGAATTATCTTATTAATCGCGGGGGTATTTAGAAGGGTGTTACATAAACCAGAGATCGCATATATAACAGGAGGTAAAATGATATTAACTTTACAATAAAACACTATAAATAATGTACATTCTAATGAGATGATATTCTAAAAAGACAAACAACTTAATGCATGCAATACTATGCATAAATGTAAATGAGAGAAAAAAATATTTATAGTGGTTTAGATCATTCATCTTTGCTAGAGCTTAATCCACTATTCAATATTTTTGGTACAATAGATAATCAACAATGTTAACACTAGAAGCCAATTGCTTTATCCAAAACAAGTATAAATTAATTTTCTCTTTTGTTTAATATAACACTGAAACTGCAAATCTTTCAAGATCTTCAGTTGATCTTGATCGAAAAATCTTGCTAGACACAAAGATCTTGCTTCAAGCTTCCATTACGCAACAACCTTTACTCAATCTTACCAGTTCCTTATATGATACTTTGTTCTACACAATAATAATTGGAAAACTCCTAACTTTATTCCACAACAGCCATTACACAATTCTATTATAGTCTTCAATAGAGTATAGCGATTGACTTTTCTTGCTGGATGTCAATCTGGAAATATTATAGACACAAAGTGATTCTTTATCCTAACACACACAACAAAACTTCATAAAAAATATTAGCTTTCCTAATGTACCTTGGATTGTGTGCAAGCCATTTTCGACTAAGGGATTAGGTCATGAGTTGGATGGAATCTTTTGTTAAAGAGGAGTGTCAATTATTCTACAAGTGATAAGCAGGGGCTGTTGACAAGATTTAAGAAGTAATCATCAAAAATTTGGTCGAAATAGTTTTGGAAGTGGAAACTAGGTCAACGAATTCTAGGCCAGACGAGGATAAGAGCAAATGGCGGCAACAGTAGTTGTCAGCTATAGTCACTAGCAGAATGTGGGAAGTTTGAAGCAGTTCCACATGAACTCTCAATGTGAGTTGTCTAGTAATCGTCAATGGTTACCTTTTAGCATCTATTTAAGAAAGTTCTTGTACTCTTTTTTAGAGGTCATATTTTGTAACATTGTAAGAGAGTCTGTTTATTTCAAGTCTTGTTTATCATTTCTACCTTGCAATTTACTTATATGTCTTTGTATTTTACCTTTTTTTGTTACGATTCATGCTTTAACCATTTCAAACAACAAAACATTCTCAAACTTAACACTAAGTCTAGGAATTTTGTAGTCGGTTTTGCAAGTAACCTTTAATTAAAAGGCTAGAGATTGTTTGTGAGAAACTCCCACGAATAAATTGGCACACTCGGTGGGACACATTTATATTAAGTTCATATCAATTTATGCTTGAGATTCAGGAGTGTTAGAAAAATGGTAGATCCTAGAAATCCATATGGAGATCAGACCCCATGAGGAAATACTAGTGCAGCGTCAAGTGTGGGTTCAAGTTATGTTGTTGTGTCTTCGACGACCCCAAGCATAACAGCAATCATGACTCAGACAGTAATTGTAAGACTAAGTATGGTCAATACTTCAGGGCGATATGTGCCTAGTTTCGCAATACTAACGCATGGTGGGGGAACATATGTATGGAATGCCAACGACGACACACTACTACGAAAAGAGCTTTAATTGCGGTTGAAAAAGATATATAACCACGCGGGACCATGCGTTATTATGTAGCGTGTAATAGTATATATGGTACATATAATCATGGTCCAGTAATCGTCGTAGTAATTTGGAAGGCACGCACATTATAACAACGATTATTCATAGCAACCCTTGTGATACAATATATGAATAAATGTAAAATTTTCATCTCGAGATATGCAATCTTTCCAACTTCCAAGAGAAAAGAAAGCGTATAGAATTAAAGAAACAATGATTAGAAGTTTTGGTTTTTAAACTTCCAAGATAAGAAGATGAAGAATCAGATGGAGAAATATAAAAGTGAAAAGAACCAAACACACAAAAATAACTTCATCCAAAGGAATCAAAAGGAGTTCTCCTGCTCAAGCCACCAACAATGTTGAGAATCCAAATATTGTTGCATAGGGTGTTATGGTTCAAAACCAGCCTCATAATCAAGAAGTTTCTGTAGAGGTCGGGATTATGGTGCCAAACCGTCCTCATAATCAAGATGTTATTTTAAAGGGCATTGTTTTTAGACTAATGAGATCTCTAAGGGTGAGAAGAATAAGAAGAAGAAGAAAAAGAAGAAGATGATGATGATGATGATGATGAAGCAGAAGAAGGGTGAGAAGGAAAATGTTGATTTTGTTCAATTCTGATGATGATGACGAGGATGACTATGATTGGTCTAACTTTATCTCGGCTAGAGGATTTAGATTTGATTATGGTTTTTGATCTACTTAACTCTTATGTAATGAAAGTCTAATATGTAATAAAGTTTTAATCTGCTTAAGTCTCTTAAATAATCAACTTAAACATTCAACCCAACCTAGCTATCAACTAAACTGTAAAATATATAACTAGAAATTATTATGATGAACTTACTCGTAAGAAAAGATGCGTTAGTTTCATATTCATGTCCACTGCATCTTCAACTAACTACACTTCATAACAAAGTACAAAAAATATTAAACATAAGATAACATTTTCAAATTTCAAACCCTAATTCAACTATTACATTTTATAACAAAGTAAATATTAAACAAAATGGAGATAAGAAAACATAACATCTTCAAATTTCTAGAAGATCTCTCCGACTTCAGTTTGTTCTTCAAATTCTTGTTCTTTTTTTTTTAATTCGTATACATAACCTTCAAATACCCAACAGATTCCAACTCTGGCATCATAACACTCTCATCTTCCAATTTCAGTTCATCATCCCATATAAACAAATTACATGTTTCATCAGTCCACCAATTTGGACATGTCCAAAAAAGTCTTCCTTTATTTTGACCCCTCTTGCATAGGAAAGACATCATACGGCTGTCACAAGCATAGAAATTTCCAAATCGTGATTTTACACCCTTTGATGATACATTGAGACGAGAATGGACAACAACAATTAATATTATGGTTGTTTTCTTCTTCACAACGACGTTGGTATTAGGGTTTGTTTCTTTTATAAGTGGAAGAATGGGTACTTAGTGTTTAATATATACAAAGAATGCCCAGTGTGTAACAACGGTTGTATAAAATACTCGTAGTGATAAATACAATTATTATATATAAATATAATTGAAAAGACGTGCATTAAAATAAACTATTTGAGGAAGTTGAGGATCGAACTCGGGAAAGCTAGACTGTATCACCACAGTTAATGAAATAACCGTAATTATAAACTTAATTTTTCAATTAAAAAAATGTTAGCATGTTAGCATAGCAGTGTCACTATGGTTTTTGGGCAAACTGTGGTGACTTTGGTGTTGTTGTATGCGCATTTTGTAGTGGTGATAGTGGCAAGCTTCTATAACAACAATTTGATGTTTGGTGAAAATTCAGCGTCATTGTTTTCCCCTTATCATGCACCAGGGCCTATGGGAAGCCAATATGGTCGTTCAACCGGATTAGGTTTTTCTCACCAAGTCATGCCCACTTTCACTCCTAGTACCGCCGCAACTATGAGGTAACAAGTGGATGAAAGTAATCTTGAAATGGTCAACATGCTTAATCAACAAATAAGTGTCATATTGAGACCATTAATCGAGAATTCGGTGCAGAGTCACCAAACCATGGCAACTCAAATGACTGTATCAATGACTTTCTTGGTGCCCCGAGAGCGCTAGTTCGACATGCTGCATCGCCTCCACGTGAAGAACCAATGCAGTATGAGGAAGTGGTCAAAGAGACACAGAAGAATCGACTGTTGAACATGTCGATAGGTATCAAACTAAAGCTGGCCATATTGCCAACAATGAGGATTTAAAGATAAAATATTTTCCAAGTTCTTTGTCGAAGAATGTGTTAACTTGGTTTACAACTCTACCTCCCCATTCGACTCACACTTGGACCTAATTGGAGAAGTTGTTCTATGAACAACTTTACATGGGACAATAAAAAATCAGTCTAACAAAACTTGTTGGTGCCAAACATAAAACTATTGAGTCAGTCGACCAGCACTTGAACCAGTTCAGACTTTTGAAAGCGAGATAATATACTCAAGTCCCTGAGTACGAGTTAGTCGAAATGATTGTGAATGGCCTAGACTATTCGATCAGGAAAAACTAGATACTAAATATTTAAGGGATATGGTGCAATTAGCTATTAGGGTTTGATAAATCGAACATTTAAAAACTGAGAAACCAAAGTCATGAAGTATCAGAAAAAAGGGAATGTTGCATATGTAGCCACTGAAGGTTATTCTTTTGACAATAATGAGTCAGTTGGAGAAACTGAGGTTAACGTGGCTGAACTTCAACCCGGGCCTCCTTATGTTTGTAAACTATTGAGGCCATCAAACGGGAAAAATCATGTCAAAACTGAGACAAGTGGAAAGACCACCACAAAAACGTACACTTTTGATATAACTAAAATGGTTAGATTGTTGTGCCCCAGGGACTAAAAAATCCCCTACTCGAACAAAATAAGAAATGGATTTTGAAAATTTCATAACTTTCTTAGTCATAAAACATCTCAATGTGTTCTTTTCAAGGATTTGGTGCAGAAAACTCTGAAAGAAGGCAAGCTTCAATTTGTTGAGAAGTCAAAGATGGAAGTCGATACAAATCCATTGAAAGTTGAAGAGGTTTTGTATGCGGATCCTTTTAAGTGCATGATAGTTGACACTACTGAGGGTGTTGATGAAGAAGTTATGATGGTCGAAGCTACTGAAAGCTCTAGAATTAGGATGGAGGATGGGCTACTAACAGTTTTTCCTCAACCTGAGGAAAGTTTACTTGATTTTGAGGGAAAATGCAAAGTGAATGGATCAAAATCCACTTATGCCCAAGGTGCAACGTTGTGTATGATGAGAAACCAGACAAAAGATACGAAGTTGCAGCAAAAGAGGCTCTCAAGGAAGAAAATCCTTCAGTGCATAGATTTGTGTTTAACAAAGAGGAAGTACCTCGACGCAATGAAGAGTATATGATGTTATTTCAGCAACCTCGACAGAAAAATTTTCGTCCTTCGTCGGACATCCCACGGGAAAAATGGGTAGAACCAGTGAGTCAAAAAGGAGGGGAAAGGCCAAAGTGGAGGGTAGTTTTTCAAGAGGCCGAAGGTCATAAGAAGAAATCAAAACCCAATGGATATTAGGTGTCCCTTAACTATAAGGGGAAGAATCTAATGACCAGAACACAATGGAGGAGTTATCAAAGAAATAAGTAGGATGTAAAAGAAGCCTGAACATCACAGATGAAGCCTATCGAAATTCTTATGGACAGGGAAATTGTGAATCTTGTCGAAAACTCGAAACTAGTGGGAGCTATCAAATTTGTCGAAATGTCAGTCTAGAAGAGGGGTTACCCAAAGTAGAGGCTGAGAAAAAAAGAAAATATCACCGCTAATCAGAGATTGGAAATGAGAATAACACCTTTAGGAAATAAGGAGGTGGTGACAACACAAAGTGTAGAATATACTCCCATGGATAAAGATGAAGAAGATGGGGAATATAGGCCTTTTCCTGGAGACGAAGGGATGATTATGAACCTTTTAAGATGATATGGTCGACAATGACTACGGAAAAGATTTCATCATTAAGTATGGCATTATTTCTGTTTTTCCTCCCAAATTTGACAGAGTGTCGGAGTTGTCAGAAAGTGAAGACAACTACATGCTAGATGATACTACCGATGGAAAGCCATTATGCCACTATGTTATGAATAATGTTATGGTGTAGGGGAAAAATGATATGTTTGAATAACCAAGTTCAGGCATGTGGTGTCACCTCAAACCCTTGCTTATAAGGGAAAAAATGAATGGTATGTCGATAAATAAAGTATTTCTCGATTGGGGGTAGTGGTAAACTTGATGCCCTATGCTTTGTTCAAGAAAATGGGAAATTATGGAACTGATCTTCGACCATATAACATTGTTTTATCCAACTACGTAGGGATAACCATCAGTATACTGGGAGTTTTCCAGGTCGAATAGGAAGTCAACACAACCATCAGGTTGATGTTCTTCATGGTAACAACTTCCAAAGCAAATTTTAACTTGTTATTGGGATGTGAATGGATCCACGAAGTAGGAGCAGTTCCATCAACCTTACACCAGAGGATATTCATTTGGAGGAAAGATGTCGGTGTCGAGAATATAGAAGCTGATAAGAGTTATTACATGATCGATGCGATTAAAGTTAGAAAGAAAATTTCTACCAATATCTGGGAAATGTAGCGCCTTGGGAAAATGAGGTTTACATTCCTGGAAAAAAAAACACAAATGTTTTTGTAAGTTTGGATCCAAATCATAGATTCAAATGGGACATTGAAGAGGAAATGAATCCAACTACGGGGTGGAATGTGATCGAAGGAGATGACCAGTGAGTCAGAAACTCTAGATCAGATTTCGACCTATGTGGATTAAAATAAAATAAAATCGTCTTTGGAAGCCGAAAGGTTGCAAAATTTGGTTATTGGAGCTAATGCATAAAATCGAGAAGGCCATTATGGACAAACATCAGCTTCAGAAAGATAGAGGCTAGATTGTGTCTACGACAATGAGCCTTTGGGATTTTAAAAAGACCCATCGAATTTGATGCAGAAAATGGAATCCTAAGATCCTTTAAAAGAAGTAGATCTAAGTGATGGTGTGACGAAGAGACCAACTTACATCAGTACAAAAGTTGGGTCAAAGATGAAGGTTCAACTAGTTAATTTGTTAACAGAATATAAAGATTATGTTGCTTGAGAATATGGTGAAATTTCAGGATTGAGTCGACGAGTAGTAGAGCATCGTCTGCCTATCCAACAAGGGAAAAGGCCGGTAAAAAACATCCTTGGATATTCGCCCAAGAAATCACATTGAAGATCAAACAGGAGATCGAAAGACTGCTCAAGAGAAAGTTCATTAGAACTGCAAGGAGACTTCTTAGGCTTCATAGTGCACAAAAAAGGCATCGAGATCAACCAAAACTAAATAAAGGAAATTTTGGATCTCATGCCTCCTTCGATGAAGAAACGGTTGTAATCTTTGTAGGGGAAGATCAATTTCTTGAGGAGATTTATATCGAATCTAAGTGTCAAAACGAAGGTGTTCTCGCACTACTCAAGATAAAAAAAAGTGAATTCATGTTGGGAAAAGAGAAGGAAGAGGATTTCGATGCAATCAAAGAATATTTGACAAAGCTTTTTGTCTTATTGCCACCTAGTCGGAAAAAAAAACATGAGATTGTATATAGTTGCATTTGACTTGACAATAGGAAGCATGCTAGCCAAAAGGATGATAATGGTGTTAAAAGACCCATTTATTATATTATTTGGGTATTGATAGATGTAAAAACTAGGTATAGTTTAATTGAAAAATTGAGCTTATGTTTGTACTTCTCATGCATGAAATTAAAGCAATATATTAAGCTAGTTGATCTTTATGTTTCATCTCACTTTGATGTCATTAAACATATGATGTCGAAACCCATATTACAAAGTCGAATTAAGAAGTGGGCGTAGCATTAACTGAGTTTTCTTTGTCTTATTAGCCTTTAAAATTTGTAAAAGGCCAAAATATGGCAGACTTTATTGTAGACCATGAAATAGTTGATCCATCTGTAAACATAGTAGACATGAAACCTTGGAAATTATATTTCAATGAGTCAAGCCATAAAAATGGAACAGGTGTCGGAGTCTTAATAATTTCTCCAGAAAGAACTCCAACAAAATTCAAGTGTCGAGTCGATGACGATGTTCCAATAAGGAGGCAGAATATGAAGCCTTAATTATTGGACTCAAAGTCTTGCAAGATTTGGGTGCAACCAAGATCGAAGTAAAAGGTGATTAGAATTTGGTGATCAAACAAATCACACGAGAATATAAGTGTATCAAGTAATATCTATTGATATACTTTGAGAATATGAATCAACTATTGGAAGACTTTGAAGTAGTGAGCATTACACATGTGCTAAGGATAGAGAATCATGAGGCTAATGAATTAGCATGAATTATGTCTGGGTATAAGGTGTCGACAGACAAGCTCAGTGAGTTTGTCTAAGTAAGGGAGAAAGTTATCTCGATGTCCACAAAGTTTTCAATCCCAAAAGCTTGGGGGCAGATAATAGTCTGGAAGAAATTTTTGAAATTTTTGCCATTGACAATTTGTTAGATACAGACTGTTGAAATCCAGTTGGAAATACTGACAGGAAAATAAAATACATGGCATTAAGCTATGTTTATATGGGTAGGGAATTGTTCAAGAAAACTCCTGAGGTTATATTTCTTAAATGCCTAGGAGAATTTGAAGCATATGTGATAGTATCTGAATTTCACAGCGGAGCTTGTGGTGCTCATCAAGCTGGCCATAAAATGAAATGGTTGTTATTTTGACAAGGTGTATATTGACCAAGCATGTTAAAATACTGCATTAATTTCGGCAAAGGTTGCCAAGAGTGCAAAAATCATGAAGGTATTTAACACGTGCCAGTAAGTGAATTGCACTCAATTGTTAAACCATGGCCCTTTAGAGGATGGGCTTTGGACATTATAGGAGAAATTTGACCAGCTTCGTCGAAACAACAAAGGTTTATCCTGGTGGGAATATATTATTTTACTAAATGAATAAAAGTTGTACCATTAGTTAGTGTGGATCAAGATAAGGTGGTTGAATTGATTTAAAAACACATAATTTATAGGTTTAGGATTACCGAGACTATAACTACACACCAAGGGTCAGTGTTTATCGGTAGAAAGATGCAAGAATTTACGTGTAAAACGGGATTTAAATTGATGATCTCAACACCTTATTATGCTCAGGTTAACGGTCAGGCTGAAGTAGCAAATAAAGTGATAATTGGTTTGATTAAGAAACATATCTCCATGAAGCCAAAAAATTGGCATAAACCACTGGACTGAATACTATGGGATTGTCGAACATCCCCTAAAGAGGCAACAAATTCAACGCCTTTTCGTATGGTATTTGGACACTATGTTGTTTTTCTAGTCAAAATACATTTGTAGTCGGTAAGGACACAATGTTGAAACCAAACTTCATCAGAACAATATTGGAGTATGATGTTCCACG
Source organism: Vicia sativa (assembly GCA_021764765.1). NCBI lineage: Eukaryota > Viridiplantae > Streptophyta > Magnoliopsida > Fabales > Fabaceae > Vicia > Vicia sativa. Next base: position 250,556,973 of record CM038793.1, read on the forward strand.
AACGGTTGGATGTGTTGGATGTGCTAATTTGACAAAAGAAAGGAATCCCAGAGCATATAATAACAAAGTAAAAACAAAAACGTTCTTAATAGGTGAGTATGTTTGGAAGTTAATTCTATCTATGGATCGAAGAGATCGAACCTTGGGGAAATGGTCACTAAATCGGGAGAGACCATTCCAAATTATAAAAGCATTTGCAAATAACGCTTACGAAATTGAAGAACTAGGTTTCGACCGATGAATCCTTAAAGTAAACGGGAAATATTGGAAAAAAATATAGACTTGTGCTTCAAGAGATTCGAATTGCCATAGGATAAAAAGCATGTTATATATGTGGGTCACCAAAATGGAATAAAACCAAAATGGTAACCATAAGTTCAAAAGAGTACAAAGGTAACGTCCAAACAATCGTAGAAACGCCCAAAAAGAGAAAGGAGTTGAAGCCAGTTAAGTTAAGAAGCTATATTTGTAACCCCCAAAGTGCGCATGCTCATAAAGAATTCTTTGGTCCAACCGATATTTTCTCTTCTTGATGGTTTTAATGTTTGGTTTGAGCTTGAGAGATTTTTCGCCATGAGAGGTGTATTTCAAGGCCTCATTGGTAATTGTTTCTTGAATGAGGGAATTTGTGCCAACATCAATGGAAACTTTCCTTTGACAAGCCTATTCGATTTTCTTAGCGAGTGCAGAAATCTGAACGTTGTTGTTTGGTGGCCTCAAGTTCAGCTAGTTTCCTTTCCCAAGTTGCACTTAAATCCCACTCCGGGCTAATTCATTGATTATGTTCTTGATCTGTAGGTCAACATTCCTCCTTAGGATTAAATCTCGAATAAGTTGGCTAAAAAAGGCCTCAGACTTAATCAAATATTAAGCAACGAATTCAAGCAGATCATATTGATTAGGTTCACCAATTATCTTGAAAACATTTATTCCCAATTTAGCCTCTTATTCGACCATGATAGTAAAGTCACCCTTAAGGAGATAGGTTCTGAGTTTTTGAAGTTTAAGAGTAACATTAATATCAACCTCAACAATGGTGTTTGAATTGGGAGCATGTGAGTCCAATGGCACTTGCCAAAGTCTCTGAAGACATTACATAGTTTCAGTTGGATTCTGGTTCTCTATGGCTAATATTTCCTCATAACTAAGAAAATTATGGGAATTGACATCCTGGACGTCGCAAAAAGTAGGATTTTTGGCGTAGTTTGTTTAGTTCGAATAGATTGGAATTCTTCAGTAGTGTTGTTAGGTTGTTGCTGAGGACTACGTTCTATAGAACTAGCCATGTCGACAAGATCATCTTGTCAATTGAGGATTCACAGGAATGGTTTCACCCAAGTTAACAAATTTAAAGAAGGATCTTTATCAAGCCTTTGGTTCGTGTCTCGTTCTGGTGTTGGAAAAAAGTCAACATAAAATTAGAAGCCAAGAATCTAAAATGCTATTCTATATAGGAAAGATTTATACCTTAGGGATGGTTGTGTGTTGTTCTTGTGAAAACAATTTTGGGGAGACATGTTCTTTTGGGCTAGGTAGAGCTTGTCACATTTTGGATACAGGAAGGTTAGTGTGTGGAGCAACATTACATAGTATTACTCTTTTCTTTAGAACCTTTTTCGGTTTGATCAGAGTTGGCACTCTTAGAAAAGGAAAAATCTAAGCGAGATCACCATCAGAAGGTTTTTTTCCTCCAATAAAGGGAGATGGTGTTTCGAGGTCCTAAAATAAGAATTAGTCAGACAAGGCCCGACATATAGGATAAGAGAGTCAAAGATTTCTATACCTAAGAGGCTGGAGGAACACCTATTTTCTTTCTTTTTGAGGATTGAATAAAGTTAGGGGTGGCAAGTGTTGATCTTTTGAGAATGTGAAAAAGAATAAATATTAGGAGAAACTTTTGACACACCAGTCGGAAGAAAACACTAGGTACTTATTTGTTTGGGTCCTCTTCGATGACACTCACTGATACCTCCTGAGTATCATTAGAAGCCTTCCTTGTGAAATTTGCAGGACCCACTGTAGGGCCTGAGGAATGATAAAGGTAAACAACACTACTACAAAGGAAAATTGATAAGTGGATTATGTTAAAAACATACTCGTCGAAGTAGTTGATTGTTTTTCCAGTAGGCCAAAAGCTTTTGAGAGTCTTTGCAAGAAGGAAGCTGCAGAGAAGTTTTGTTCCTGGTATCTAGACCACCAAGCGTAGAATTCAGCGTTAGCAAACAAATACTGTTGGAATTGGAAAGTTATGAGTTCCAAAGTCAGGATGATTATAAGGAAGATAAGGAAATCATGGTGTTCTTCAGCATAAAAGTTACGCCCCGCCAAGCAAATGCCGGTATAGAAAGAGTATAGGGATTTGGGCAACATCTAGCTAAGACCAAATTGGCACGCTACCAAATTTGGATGATAACTCGTGAAGCCGTAATCATTCGACCTGATGTAAATTTGAAAAGAGATAAGAGTTGTAGTCAAAAATTCTCTCCACGCAGCATTCGATTGAGCAGCAGCGATAGGAGAAACTCTAGGAAAAGGGTTTTTGAACTAGTCTGGGCCAACGTGTCGACCCACAAAGGGGGCCATGTTAGAGACAAAACTGGCCTTAAGGGAAAGGTTGATGTATTTTAGAAAATTAACTTTGCTCATATTTTCTTGAGGAGTAGTCAAGGTGAGTCGAACACCTTTGACAGGTTGATTACTAGATAAACGCTTAAGGGCGGAAGTGTAACGCCCTGTTTTAATTAATATTATATTATATTAATATTTTCGAATTACCGATCGATAATTATTTTGAGACGAGACTATTTATATTAATCAATATATCAATTAATATATTTGGCGACGTTTAGTTCGGTCCAGTTTTTATTTCGTTCGATTCGGTAAAATATTATTCGGATCCGATATTTAATTCTCTGGAATTATTTGAATTATTTGAATTAATTGAATTGATGATATAATTAGATAGGGGTGTGAGAAGCATTTTGTTAGAATTGGGTTTTACACCCTTAACCTTACTAATAGGAAAACAACTTATAAAAGCCATTTTCCTTCCTTTTCTTTCCATTTTCCTCACAAAACCAAACTTAGAGTTTGAGAGAAAAGAGAGGGTTTGGAGAAGAAGAAGAAGGAGAGGAGCAAGAGCAAGCATGGATTTGGGGTTTTGTTGGAGCATCTTGCAATGAACCAAGCTAGAGGTAAGGGGTTTGATTTCTCTATCTCATATGGTTAGGGTTTGATAGTTGTATTTTGGATTTGGGGAAAAATTGATAGTTGGTTTATAGGGTTTGGTTGGTTGACTGTTTAAGTGAAATAGATTAGAAGAGTTGGAATATGAGTAGGGATTATGAGGTTGATGATGATTAGAATCAATGGGAAGGGAAAAAGTGAAGTTAGGAATGTTAAAAATGGAGTTTTCACACAGATCAATCAACACGGGCCGTGTTGATTCACACGGGTGCCCGTGTTGATCCCTTGAACGAGGAATGTTGCTTCCAGGCCAATCAACACGGGTGCCCGTGTTGATTCACTGACTTTGGTGATTTTTGCATGTTCTGGTGGCTTTTCAGCACGGGCCGTGTTGATCAACACGGGGGCCCGTGTTGATGTATATGTAGCCTCCCATATTCTGATTTTTACACTTCTTTTGCCCCGATTATGTTCCGATTTTCCGATTTCGATAAATTCGACGACGGAGCAAGTTGCTCCGAATTCAACGAAAATTGACGTGCTAGCTAAGTTCGACGTGTAGAACATAGTGGTGAGGTTAGTTTTTAGAAATTACGAGTTTTACGGAATGACCCGAAATAGGCTTAATTACGGTTTAATTGAATCGGATTTTGTTTTAGTGGATTTAGGACACGTATGGACAATCTGATTGCGACGTTGACGATTATGATTAATGCCGGTTATTAGAAATGGCTTTCGCGACGATTATAGGTGTTTGACTAATTTTCCGTTTTTGGGATTTGGTGAATTAATTGATAATGATGCGGTGTGGATAAACATAATGTTTACGACAGTGTATTTACTAAGGAATACTTGTTGATTATGCGATGCGATGTTATATGTCTTTGTACATGATGATGTGATGATTATATTGATGTTGTTAATAAATGCTTCTGATTTGTGAATGCATGATTTTTGATGATAATGAATTATTGGTGATGTTTTGCATAATGCAAATATGAGGCGATGATATATTTATCTTGTTTTGGATAAATTATGGCGATGTGGGCTTTATGCCAATTTGGATGAGCGACGATGATGTTTTTGTGTTGTGTTGTTTTATTTTCGAGTCACATACATTGCATTGGCGACGATGGGCTTTTATGCCAAGTGACGAGGCTTTTATGCCAAGTGACGAGGCTTTTATGCCAAGCGACGAGGCTTTTATGCCAAGTGTTCCTATTTATGGACAAAGCGACGGGTACCACATGCATAACATAGTCGTGTCTCATGGAGTCGGTTATGTTTATGTTTGAGTTGTTTGGCGTTGGATTTTAATTAAATTGACGATGTTAAATTGCGATGATATATGATGTTTTGTTTGGTGAGGATCTTTATGATAAACATGAAATGAATATAACTTGATAATTTCATGATAACTAGGCGATGAATATAAATGATGAACTTTGTGACGATTTAATTTAGATGAAATGCTTAATGCAAATATGATGTGATGATGTTTGTGACGATGGGCTTTTATGCCAAAAGCGACGATGGACTTTTATGCCAAAAGCGACGATGGGCTTTAGCCAATTTGTGATGATTTGTTTATCTTGCTTATGTTATTAGCATTATTTAATGTTGTTGGTTGATGTTGTTGTTTAAGACTGCCGTGTTAATTAGTGATGTATTAGCTTGTGACGATTTCGTGGTGACGGATGTTTATGTGTTGTTGTGATGATTTGTGTCGATGAGGTTAAGGCGATTAAGTGTAGATTATACACTTAGAATGGAGATCAAAGTAAGTGAGATTTAGATAGGTGTTGGAATGCATTCACTAACCTATATCTTTTATAATTCCAAAATTATATATATACTTATCATGCCTTTAATTATATGCTTTGGAGTATCTCACCTTTTACTTGTTTCGCCGTTACCTTTATGTTGGTAACGTGCAGGTTATGAAGACGGAGTTTATAGCTGCTATTAGTCGAGTCGGTGTCGCTCTGATACATAGCACTCGGGGGGAATTATTATGTTGTCTTGTTGTTGTTCTTTTGTTGTTTTCCTTTGTAAATAAGAATCATAATTTATGAAAACATGATTTTGATGAGGAAGTTTAATTAAGGAGATGTTTTATTTTTATGAATCAATTTATGATTTGCGACGAGGCTATGTATCCGAGATTTATACTTTAAAGAAAACTATTTAAAGTGATTTGATTTTGAAGGTGTGACGCCTCAGTATTTAATTTATGAAAGTTTTAATTACTCTGATTTTAGCATATTAAACTTTGGTTAATATTGGGGTGTTATAGGAAGGGTTGCCTGCGATATTCTCGAAAGTAGCATTCAGTCGGTGTTGCAATAGCCACAAAGGACCACAAAGAGTGACAACTTTATCTATTTTAGGGATAAGCCTAATTATCAGAGAGGCGAGGCCCAAAGATTGGTATAAAAAAGCCAATAGCAACTTACCCATAGAAATTTTTCAACCTTCATGAATTTGGGTGGCTCAGTTTATATAACCCTTAGCCATTTTCAGAGAACCTAGACAAAATAAATAGTAGGAGAGACAACATGTCAGAAATGAAATGTTTTCAATGTAATCGATGTCTGGATTATTTTTCATATGATGATCTTTGATGTACTGGTGGAGACTTGGTTGACTAAAGTCGATCCCAAAATCAGTCGACAACATGGTGTCAAAGGTTTCACCTAGAGGTGAGAGTCCCATAATAACAGTGATGTCAAATAGAGTAGGGGTCATCATCCCACAAGGAAATTGAAAAGTATTGGTTGAACCTTCCCAAAAATAAATCAAAGCGAGAATCAAGCTAGGTTTTATTTTATGAACAATTTTGGATAATTGGATGGCATCGACGATACCCGATTTCTTCCATTGTGTTTATTTTTTCGCTTGCACTTTTTTAGCCATGCAAGCCAAGCTTTGTTACCAGGAGTAGAAGTAGATCGAAATAGTCTAGTGGATTTCAGGAATTTTACATCAAGGGAACATTTTTCGTAAGGGGATGCAGAAGTAGAAGAAAAACAAAGGAAATATTGTTGTACCTTGTGAGGATGAGATCTTGCACCTGGATACGGTCTGTGAAATGAGAAGAGTTTCTCAGTAACTACGAAAGGTATAAGCATATGCTTCTTCCATTTTTCTACATTGAACACCTTAGTAGAAGGTGGATGAGGAATGTCGTGTAAACCTTCCTCTTATGTGAGAGCTAAAGCTAGGGGTTATCGCTTGTAGTCAATTGGTTAGGAGTACAAGAATCCATGACGGTATATGCGCATAACGTGAGATAAGAATTTCCTGTGCAGAAACTTGCAAAAAAAAGGCTAGTAAAGGAAGAAGAAGAAGAAGGGACAATGAGCATGAAGGATTATTTATAGACTAAGTGAATTAGTCGATGGTGGACAGGTGGAAATACTGGTAAAATAATAATTATCACGAAGTTAGAAAGTGGAAAATTTAGTAAGGTTCGGTAGAGTCTCACGCCCTAGAAACTAGGAGTAATCATGAGAAGTGATGGATTGACATGGGGAAGAGTGATGCAGAATGTGGTAATTCTGACGTATGATGTCATTTGAAAAAATGTGTGTTGTACCCCAAAATTTACTCTCTTCATTTTAAACTTTTTGGATTATAGTTCCTCTATCATAAACATACATGCATATCATTGATCTCATGGTTATGAGATTAAGAGCATCTCAGGTTGTGGAAGAAACTATGTGTTTCGGCCATTTCGGACTAGTTTGAACCAGAAATTGGTATTTTTTTGGTTCGTGTGTTTGATTCATGATCTTATGGTCAGAAGGTTATCTTGGGTTGGTTCTATAGATATTGGAACCATTTCATTATTTTCTCCATGTTCTCTGTTCATATTGAAGGCCAATTTATCAAGGAAGGACTCCGACAGTTCATTTCTTAATAAAGCGGAATCCAATTTCTTTTGTGTTTCAGACGCTCCGAAATTCATAACTATCATCTCGTTGGGTATTTTTGGCTTATTTTCAACTGGAGAGTTCATCTCGATTTTATCTCCAACTTTAATTCTCAGGTCGGGAGTTAATTGTGTGAATAAAGCCTCCGAAAAATTAATCTTGCGAGCGCAATAAACTGAATTTTTGGCTGAACCATGTTTACGGGGCACAAAAATTCATAATTTCTGATTGGAATGTCGAAATTGAGTGGTTTCGGTGCCTAAAATTCCGTCTCTACATCCTCTTCGACTTTCTTTCTCGAGCCGAGAGTTAATTCCTTATGGATCAATACCATAATTTTATTCTTTGAAGGTATATTTGAGCCGAACCGAGCATTATTTCATCTGATGCGCAACGTTCAAAAAATCATATCCCATTCGATTTTTATCGGATTATGATGGGGGTGGTGTCAAAATTTCACAAATTTTGTTGGCTTCAATTTTCATTCACATTTCGAGTTCGTATTTTAATCAGAAGATACCCGTTCGGAGCATTTTTCCCAGGTAGCGCCATTAAAATTCTGCATGTGTCAGACGCCCATAATGTGAGCTGAAACTTCAAAAATTCATATCTCCTTAACCGTTTGTCGGATCGAGTTGAAATTTTGTCTCGTTGTATGCAATTTTCCGTTCCGGACATTTTTCGTGTTGGGCGCGTTTTCAAATTCAGCACGGTTCTCAAGGTCAGGTACTGTTCACGAAAATCCATCGGATAAAGCCAATTTGAACCCAATTTTGAGTCCAACTCACCTTAAGCTCAAAATTCTCAAGTATAAATCAATTTTTGCTCTCATAATTTATAGAGGAGAAATCATTTGTATAGTTTACACTCAAGAAAACTATATCTTCTCTCTCCTTTTCTCTCAACTCAAAGTTGCACAACCACCTCAAACCACCACCGGAATTCCAAAACCACCGCGCCAGAAATTTTTTCTTATTTTTATCTCCTTCTCCAGTACAGGCCCTCCGGCGTGTTTCTTCATCACCGGCCAGCACCTTCTTCTCCTCTTCATCTTCTCCAATTCTCATTTTCCGGTAAGTTGTTTCTTTAATTAAGTGCTTAATTTAAGTGCTTCTTGATAATTACTTAATTGTTGAATTGAGGAGAAATTGAATTGGAAGTATCTTGTTCATGTATTAATTGATTTTACATTGGTTAATTGAATTGATTTTACATGATTATGGCTTGATTCTTGAACTCGAAGTTGTGTCGAGGTGTGAAATTGAGTAACATTACACATTCATGAGTTGATTTATTTGCACATAAGGTGTTTGTGTTAATATTTAAATTGGAAATAGCATGATCATGTATTGATTGATTCTTACATTGATTGTTTGCATTGATTTTACATGCTTTTGGTTTGACTTTTGAACTCGAAAGTGTGCCTAGGTGTGGTTTAATGTACACGTTCATGAGTTAAACTACATTGTGTTGATAACTGAATTGGTGCATTAAAATATGATTAATTCTTAACTTGTGATTGATTTAATTTCATGTGCATTGTTATGTAGAAGTGTGAAATTGGTTGATTGTTGAATGCTTGCATGTTGCTACTTGTTGATGTAAAATTCCATTCATGAAGCATTGCATTTGGTGGCAACATTACATGAGTTAATAAGCATTTTCATGCATTGTTTTGACTTGAATAAATTCTGATTTTGACATGTCAATTATAAAACCAATCATATGGATTTGTTTGCATATCATAAAATTGATTTAATATCCAATTTCATACCTCATTTCAAAGTGCAAAAAAAGTAGAAATTGGAAATTAAATCGGTTCATGATTTTTACACTTTTCATGCGTTTTCATGCATTTGTGTGAACCGAAATCCATTTCTCATCAAAAGTTCAAGGTAACAATATTTGTCCTAGACGTTTTGGCATATTTTAAAACCAATTTTCATGTTTTCGGAATCAAATTCCATGCGCATCATGCCCAAATACACTTGCTGTCCAGCCACATAAAAGTCCATGAAAATGTCGCTTTCACTTGGAATTAACTAAAATCGATCACATTTTTGAATCCGTTGGCACGTTTGCATGCGACCATGTGATTTTTAGCTTATTCCGACAAGTTGCCTTTTTCGCTTAATTTCTGAATAAGTGCTTTTCCAAGCCGATTTTTGAGTTCTTATTGCATTTTTTGCATGCTTATGCTTGTATATTAGTTTATGAATAATCGCTTTTGAGCTTTGTGCTTCCGATAAATAATTTCCTTGTTAATTCTAACCCTTTCGTTGTTGTGCGAGGAACCTTGAGTTTTTTAATCGTGTAGCTTCGTGCTACCATGGATGATTGGAAAATATTGTTTTCTACTAACTAGTAGCATTTATTCCTAGATAGTATGTTGCATAAACCGTGTTTTATGCAGGTGCTTCATCACGGATGTGTCGACACACATCCCATTTTACCGTTATGCATTGGTTAATGTATTTGGTGCAGGTACCTCATTGCGGATGTGTCGACACACATTCTGTTGATTGTTACACGTTGATTAATATATTTTCGTGCAGGTTTTGTTATATGGATGTGTCGATACACATTTCATTCATTGTAGTACATTGTTTAATATACGTTATACATGTGTTTGATTGATTTGGATATGTTCGCCACATGTCCCGACATTGCATACACATGTCGTGTGCATATTTTGTATGTATTTCTTGGGTGTTTAACTCTTGCAGGTTTCTATGGTTAATTCGAATATGTCCGCTACATATCCTGGACATGCATACGATATGTGTGCCCTATTTTTCTGTATTGTCTGGATGGTTATCCCTTGTAGGTTTCTATGGTTGATTCGGATATGTCCGCTACATATCCTGGACATGCATACGATATGTGTGCCCTATTTGTCTGTATTGTCTGGATGGTTATCGCTTGCAGGTTTCTATGGTTGATTCGGATATGTCCGCTACATATCCTGGACATGCATACGATATGTATGCCCTATTTGTTTGTATTGTCTGGATGGTTATCCCTTGCAGGTTTCTATGGTTGATTCAGATATGTCTGCTACATATCCTGGACATACATACGATATGTGTGCCCTATTTGTCTATATTGTCTGGATGATTATCCCTTGCAGGTTTTCTATTGATCTTCAGATGTGTACGCCACACATTCCGACCATGCTTATTGATGCTTCTACGCATTTCTAACTGAATTTCCTTATTGCTTGTTAGAAGTTTACGAAGTTTTCCTAATTATTCGCTATTCGCTATAGCTTTTGACGGATTGTTATTCGTTCGGTACTCTCTTACTCTTTTACAATTTTCTTTTACCGTTTTCTTAGATATCATGAGAAGTAGGGTGTTTACCACTTTCTTAGATATCATGAGAAGTAGGAAAAGAGCGTGGGCTCAAAAGTTGTTGTTTAAAGACCTGTAGCAGGCATTCCGTAAATTGTGTGCTACTTGTGTTTGGTGTGTTTAAAATCCTGCCTAAGAGTAGGTACTTTTCAGTAAGTGTTTACTATTTGTGCTTGCATAGAGATGTGATTGGTTAGGAAACCCATTATGACACCATCATTAAGTCCTAATGAGAAAGGCACGCAGAAAAGGGTTAGCAACCAACCCCTGCCCAGTTCAGTCCGTGTCATCCCAGCTCATGTGAATCGTGAAGCTTCTTTTATCGAGTCCTATATATATAGTGGAAAGGGTTCCCTATTCTGACCCTCCACGCTTTGTCTAGATTTTGCATCATCACGCGTTGATACTCACATTCATATACTCTTCACATTTAGTAATTCTTATCAAGGCGTGAATCCCTTTCCCACATGAGAAAACTCCTGGTTGACGTGAAATGTCTCTCCGTGGCTATAGTTTTTCTCCGAGAGAAATCTCCTGGTTGACTCAGTGACGTGCCACCTAAGGCTATCGTCTTTCTTTCTTCTTCTCATTGCGCTTATGTGTATCATTTATTTGTGCATTGCGTTATTTGTGTGCTTTTGCCAAAGCACTTGCTTGCCTCCTCCCTTTGTATCCATTGGTTGGTCAACCAAGGTGGATATTAGGATAGTTTCCCCTATGACCGCACGACTAGGGTAGCTTTCGAGCTTAGACATCGAATGGTCATCCATGCATGTCAACATAGGTAGAGATTCCATTTTCATCCTTGAATTAGGGCCACCTTTGTATGATAACATTAGGGATAGAGCTAGATAGTTCCCCTTAGATGTTTTTCTTCCCCTTTTGCATAATAAAACTAAAACATTTTCTTTATCAAATTTCAAAACATGTTTATAAACTCAAATCCTTTCGCCAAGGTAAAATCAATCCACCAATTTCAAATTTTTTTGTCTTCGGACCTTTTTCTATGAAAACCTTTTCGATAAGGGTATTTCTTTTCAAATCCAAGCGGGTTGCTAAATGTGCGAGTGGCCGAGCATGAGTCTTTCGATAAGCTGCAACGCCAAGCACGAATTGCAATGTGAGGACGCAAAATGGAATTTCTCATAAAAAATATTGCAACCCACCAAATATTTTGAGGAGAGCTACGTAGTGCTTTGATCCCTAATTGCACGAATGGGGTACGTAGGCACTAAATGTTCGCAATCGCGGAAAGCACGACTAAAAAACCTTTCTTTTTGTACATAATACTTTAAATTCATTCATTTTGCCTTAGACATAGGTTGTAAATAGATACTTCACCCATTAGATAAAAATTAGAAGTGGAATAAAAACGTTCGATGGCGACTTCATTGATATTCTATGTGATGATTTCACCAGTAGTTTCAACGTGCAATCAAAAATTCAAAAAGGGTAAAACACCAAACTTCTCAGTCGACAAAGGCTCCATCAAAATTGGCATTTTGGAGGGAAATTTGTTGACAAGAAATTTTTGACTAAGGGATTTAAGTCACGAGTTGGATGGCATCTTTTGTTAAAGAGGAGTATCAATTATTCTACAAGTGATAAGCAGAGGCTGTCGACAAGATTTAAGAAGTAATCTTCAGAAATTTGGTCGAAATGGTGTTGGAAGCGAAAATTAGGTCGATGAAGTCTAGGCCATTTGAGGATAAGAGAAAATGGCAGAAAAAGCACTTGCCATCTATATTCACTTGCAGAACATGGAAAGTTTGAAGCAGTTCCACATGAACTCCCAACGTAAGCTGTCTAATAACTGTCAACGGTTGTGTTTTAACATCTATTTAAGCAAGTTGTTGTACTCATTTTTAGAGGTCGCATTTTGTAAAATTGTAAGAGAGCACTCAAAGTACCTGTGTCTAGAGAGAAACGAGTCGGTTTTGAGAAATGTACGATTGCGTCCACCTTTAAATTTAAAGTGATTTATTTCAAGTCTTATTTATCATTTCTATCTTGCAATTACTTATCTGTTTGTCTTTTTACATTTTTCTTATTACGTTTCATACTTTAACCATTTCAAACACCAAAACATTCTCAAACTTAACACTAAATCTAGGACTTTTGTAGTTGATCCTGCAAATAAACTTTAATTAAGAGGCTAGAGATTATTCGCGAGAAACTCCCGCGAACATGAATCTATCACTCAAACTCAATCTTTAGATATCACTTGATCTCTCTCTAGAAAAATATCATCAACCATCATTAAAAACATTGAAAAATGACAAAATTGATTTATATAGGTGCTCGAAGTTAGACACAAAAAGATGAAAAAAGGAAGAAAAAAAGTGAGAAAAATGACTAGTTGTTTTTTTTTCTCTGATGAACTACATGGGTATAGTTCTTTATTTAACTTTTTATCGGAAGTTATTCAAATCATAGTTGTTTTTAAAAAAAAAAATGAATAGTCGTGATTCGAGTTAAAAGAAATTATGATTTAACTCAAAGACTATTGTGATTCGAGTAACATATATTTTTGATTTTTTGAATCAATTTTACATGAATAAAATCAACATTTCAAATTTACTTTTGATTTGAATCAATCATATGCTTGATTTGAATCAAACTTAAAAATCATTGTTTTAAGTTTTCTAATTTATGATTGAAGACACGCACGAGATGTTTCCTTATACCAATTTGCTCAAGTTTAAAAAAACATAATGACATGGATTCAAATATAATTTATTGGATATAAGAGTGATTCAAGGTGAAATTCTAATCAAATAAACGAATTACATAAAATTGAACTAACAACAAATCAAATTATAGATAATCAAAATTGAAGAGAACATCATAATAAAGATGATTTTAACTAAGTAATATCACTTAGAACCAACAAAAGTCCTAACACCAATAAACTTTATTACATTAGGCTTAACTGAAGTAGGCTTAACAAGAATAGTGGAACTACCTTCAATAGCATCAATAAATGCATGAGTTACAAGTGCATATCTGGTGGTGCATAAGAATCAAAGTTGATTGGAATAATGGGAGAATAAAAGAGAATGACGGCTACAAAAAATATAAAAGAAATAAGATTATTGTTATAAATGACATCTACCACTAGTCTATTTATACAAGAATAAAATTGTCACATAAACTCTAATAAAATAAATTTAGTGAGCAAGATAAAATATACATAGATAAAAAATACTAAATTACCCTTTAATAATATCAACTATCAATACTTAAAAGGGTGAACGTAAAATTTAACATCATTTTTATCAATACGTGAATGTAAAATTTAACATCATTTTTCTTCTCAAGTAGAGTATTGAAGCTAGAGTTCCAGGGAGAATCAAAATCAACTTGAAAATCATTATATCATGAATAATAATCTGGTGAGGTTGTTTCACTAGTTGCTTTTTTTCTATGATGAACTACATGGGTATAGTCCTTTATTTAACTTTTTATCTGGAGGATGTGAAGACTTACTAGTACCAACTAAAACAGTCTTTATGGTCCCTTTAGGTCTCCCCTTGTGCATGAATGATAAATTAGTACACATTTTAAGTAACTCTTAAAATTTGCAAGAACATGTATGTTTGCCAGGTCAATAATAAAAACTATCAATCAATAGAATATGAGTGACTAAGACATGTTCTGATCCATTCAAGCATGATTATTTATAATAAAAAATTATCTTTGAATGGATAAAAACATAGGAAAACTTGATTTTATATGATCATTCAAAAAAAAATCAAAAAATTAAACAAATAATCTTTGTTCTAGACGTGATTCAAACGTGACAACAAACACTCTATATAACATAGGTAACGTCGAAAGTCCAAATACAAACAATACACGTTTTCCTATTTAGGTCTATTCCTCTCAAACTTTAGTAAAAACTTTGTTATACAAATGCTGTCAACTTTATGTGAGAAAAGTCGGCCACCACCCCCTCACATTACAGGCTTTTTGGAGGCTATTTTTTGTGCGATACAATTTAGGAGTAGATGCTTATAGAAGACACAATTAAGTAAACAATAAATCAAAAAAACTTATATAGTTTGAGTGTAAGCATAATATTATAAGGATTGATTTCCTAAATAATACACTCTAATTTATTTATTTTTTACCATAATCTACCATAATATCATGACGCACTCCTGTATATGATATTTCTGTATAATTATCAACCGAATTTGTTCACCCTAATTAACTTAAAGGATATTTAAGATCTTTTTATTTTCTAAAGCAACGTTGAGATCTTTAAAAAAAACCAAGAAAAGAGAAATAAAAGTGGATTCAAAAAGCAAAAAGGAAGAGGTGAACTGGCAAAGCTGGAACAACACATGTCAATGTTATGCAACCAAACCTTTTTTGTTGTTATATTTTTATAATATTATAATATTATCACTATAGTAATTTATAAGCTTAAAAAAGTTATATTAAAAGTAAGTGCAAATTATTAAATCCTTATTAACATTATTTATTTTCATTGTCAACCTTTTTTCTAGAGAAAATACTTTTGTACATAAGATTCATGCGAACTTTGCTCCCCTCCATCATCTCATAATTACCACAACAACATCTTTTACACGTTTTCTCTCTCTTTCTCAATGTTTCATTGAAAAATCTTTTTTTTTTTCTCTTTAATTCTTCATATATATTTTTCATATTTTCTTCTCATGGTCCTTTCCATCATGGTTTCCATGTCTTCTCTTCCCTATCTTTCCATAGATAGAGTAAAAAAGAAACACCCTTTGCATGTTTTTTGATTCTCACACGTTATAGTTAACATCATAAGATCTCAATATCATCAAAGACCAAGAAAAAAACCAAACATAACAAACAAAAAATGTTGCAAAGAGCAGCAAGCAATGCATATTCATGGTGGTGGGCTAGTCACATCAGAACAAAACAATCAAAATGGATGGAGCAAAACCTCCAAGGTTCATTCATCATTATCACCTTATCATTTCTTCATTCTCTTGCATGTTCTTCATACATTGGTTTTAACGTTATATATTATGATCATGAGTTTCAAGGTTTAAGGAATTAGATATAGATATAGATATACTCAACAGGTTTAATTGTTTTGTATGTGAAATGCAGATATGGAGGAAAAGGTAAAGAATGCTATAAAACTGATAGAGGAAGATGGAGACTCGTTTGCGAAGAGAGCGGAAATGTATTACAAAAAGAGACCGGAGCTGATAAGTTTTGTGGAAGAATCATACAAGGCTTACCGGGCTTTAGCCGAACGATATGATCATATATCGACAGAGTTGCAGAATGCTAATAATACCATTGCTTCTGCTTTTCCGGATCGAGTTCCGTTTATGGATGAAGATGATGACATTGGATCGCCGAGGACTCCCAAAAGAACACCGCCGGAAGGGTGCAAAACAAATGTTCCTAAGCCTCCTCTTAGAGATTTGAAAAGCGTGATAACAGCAGCGGCAGCAGCCAATAAGAAACTTAATTCGAAAAAGACTATGATGCCGTTGGTTGCTTCTAAGGTTCCGAAATCTGGATTAAGCAGAAAGGAGGCGCTTGAAGAGGTTGACAAGCTGCAGAAACAGATTTTATCTCTGCAAACTGTGAAGGAGTTTGTGAAAAGCTCGTACGATAATGCCATCGCTAGGTACTGGGAAACGGAAGAGAAGATCAAGGAGTTACAAGAGAAAGTTTCGGTTCTGCAAGATGAACTCGGAGAAGGTATTGTTATTGAAGACGATGAAGCGCGACGATTGATGGCTGAAGCTGCTCTTAAGTCATGCCAAGAAACATTAGAACAGTTGGAAGTGAAACAGGAAAGATCAGTTGATGAAACCAAAGTTGAATCCGAAAGAATAAAGGAGGTTAAGGCGAAATTAGCCTCTCTCATGAATGAGTTTGAATATGATCAGAGCGAATCGAAAGAACCGAGGGTCAAAAGAGATGTAAGCAGCGTAGCCGAGGGAAAGGACTTGGAAATCGAAGAGGGTATATTGACGCAACAGAGACATGACTTGCAGTTATTACAGGAAACTGTTAAGGAACATTTTGAGGCTAGCTCCCATTCGTCTCTGGCTGCGACAGAAATGGCCGAGAAGATTGATGAGCTTGTGAACAAAGTGATTACATTGGAAACTTCAGTTTCATCACAGACTGCTCTAGTGAATAGATCGAGAACAGAAACTGATGAACTTCAAGGCCTTGTTCGAACTCTGGAGGACGATAAGGAAAGTCTGATCAAAGATAAAAATAAACTGAACGATCAACTGAGAGAAATGGAACAGAAGATGCTCGCGGTTCAAGATCTAAACCAAACTGTTGAAGATCAAAATAGCAATCTCCAGACTCATTTCACCGAAGCACGTTCTGATATTGATCGCCTATCGGCAGAAGTTCAAAGTTTGCAGCCAAGTGAGGAGGTTAAGGTAACAGATTCATCAGATCAAAATGAATCAAAACATGAACATGAAGGGACAGTTCCAACGAATGAAGAAGACAATGTTTTACCGAATGATATAAAGAAGTCGGAAAAGGAGCATACCGTTTTGTTAAACGAAAATCCAGATAACAAGATCATGGTAACTGATTCACCAGAAAACAATCAAAAGGTCCCTAATACCTTGGAAACGGAAGGAGCAACCTCAGTGGAAAACAAACCTTCAAACGAATTAAAAGAACAAGAGAAGACTCTTAATCCTGGAGATAGTAATGGAAAAGAAACAGTAGCTTTGAGTACAATTACAACTACTGAAAATCGTTCTTCGGAGAGTTCTGAGAAACTGCAAAAAAGTGACGCTGAGCAAGGTTCAACTGAGACAGAGAATACTCTTGGAAGTGATCAGAAAGAGCATGGAAAAGATACAGTGGCTATGAGTACAACTGCAACTACTGAAAATCATTCTTCAAAGAGTTTTGAGAAACTGCAAGAAAATGATGATGAGCAAGGTTCAACAAAAACAAGGAATACTCTTGGAGTTGATCATAAAGAGGAAGCAACAGCACCAGATGATGAACCTGATTGGCGACAAATGTTTTTGAATGGAATGCAAGATAGAGAAAAAACTCTTCTAACTGAGTACACTAATACTCTTCGGAGTTACAAAGATATGAAGAAGAAGCTCAGCGAAATAGAGAACAAAAATGAAGACAAGCACTTGGATTCTTGTTTGAAATCTCAGTTGCATGAACTGAAGACATCAAATTCCTTGAAAGATCAAGAAATAAGAATTTTACATCGGAAACTCAGTCTTTTGCAGATAACCTTGGAGGGAAATGATGACATGACTGACTCAACTTCAATTCTACCACAAGAAGAACATGACATTGAGAAACTTCTAAATATTGATCAACCTGAATCTATATCAGCTATTGAAGAGAAGTTCCGGTCCAAGATCGATGAAGTTCTAGAGGAGAACTTAACTTTCTGGTTAAAATTCAGTACAACTTATGCTGAGATACAAAGGTTTGAAACCACTATCAACGATTTGCAAACCGAGGTATCAAAACTTGAGAAAAAAGGAAAGTCTTCAGAAGGTAGCAACAGCTTAAAGCATAGTCTAAAATCAGATGCGCGGCCGATTTACAAACACCTGACAGTGATTCAAACTGATATAACAGTCTGGTTGGAGAAAAGCGTCTTGCTGAAACAAGAACTAAAGTGTAGATTCTCATCTTTGTGTGTCATCCAAGAAGAGATTACAAATGCATTGAAAGCCAGTGCTGAAGACGAGGATTTCAGGTTCACGAGCTATCAAGCAGCAAAGTTCCAAGGTGAGGTTTTGAACATGAAACAGGAAAACAATAAGGTTGCTGATGAACTTCAAGCAGGTCTAGATATTGTAACATCACTTCAACTTGAAGTTGAAAAGGGGCTTGTAAAGTTGAATGAGCGATTTGAGTTATCAGCTTCAAAGAGAGAAGAAAGTGGTCAACTAAGTCAGTCAGAAAGTCGGGCTAGGGTTCCTCTCAGATCATTTATCTTTGGCGTGAAACCAAAGAAACAATCCATTTTCTCATGCATGGCCCCTGGAATGAATAGGAAGCTCAGGTCTGCCAGGGATTAGAGTAATGCAATATATTTTGCTAGTATCCTATTTGGTTTCTTTGATCAGTCATCAGTTTCATTAGATAGTGGATTGAGAATGTCTTTTGGCTCTAAAGGAAGAGATTTATTTTCCTTTTTTTTTACTTGTCCATAACTGTAAGCAGCAAGTATATGGCAAAATGCTCTTTTTTTTGGTTTACTTGTGTCTTGAGCTCTCTTTTTCAACGTATGATTCCCTTTTCCTCTCAGAAATTTGCCTGAAATTTGATTGAGCCTGTAACTTTTACTTAATTTTCATTCCTCTAAAATATGAAATCACATTCAGTGATTGTAGTATTCAATTAAGAGATAAACAACTTCCATTTTAGGGGTTAAGGAAGATATTTTAGCTAGATACTATACAAGCTAACATATCATTTGAATGCCTCTTGGACAACACTTTCAGATTAACCAACAACACTTGAAGACAATACTTTCAAATTTTAGAGACCAAAAACATATTTAATTCATTTGGAAACTACCATAACCCAAATTGTATATTAATGAAAATAGTTACCATTTCTTCTGATTCACATATACTTGAAATATAACTATTTCCTAATTTACTAAGCCTCTCTTGCCACTTGTAATACATACAGTCAAATAACTAGCATTATATAGCACTTTTCTTGACAAATCGAGCACCAACACCTGGTGCAATTCAACCTCGAGATTTGTCGTTCCCATATGCTCTCTGCCGACTAGGTGACTACCTACTGGAGAAAAAAGATCCTGGTTTAGCAGGTTACGCAACATCTTTTTACCTAGAGACTGCCCCGTTTGAGAATATATATATCAACTTTAGAAACTTCGGCAAAAACTCTAGTAACATAGCCTTACTTTCCCTTCTTAGCATCTTGTGGGAACTGCACCCCCAGGAGCCCAAGCAAATTGGATGCCGGACCAGGAAGCCCTTGTTGGGAAGAAAAAGAATCAAGAAGACTTTGTACTAAATTTACATCCACGTCTATAGGAGAAAAGTCCCCATCCATATCTTCTGCGGCATGTGATGTTCCCTGAAAATATTTTTTTTTTAAATGAATCAGTCATATAACAGCACTGACCAAAGTACAATGATAAAATGAAGAAATGTAGCAACAAGAGGCAGATAGAGAATTCATGTTAAAACAAATGGCCAAAATGAAATATCTTTGCACTCTTATGAGACAAATTACTTATTGTTGTCCCTTTCAATTGACTTTGTGCGGTTTGAATATTTGATGTCATTTAACCATCCATAAACATAAAACATTTAGAATTAGAAAATTCTTCACTCGTGCAAACCCAAACAAAAATACCTCATCCTTCTTTGGAATTATTTTATCAACGCCAACAAAAGTTTTCGGAAGGGTTGTTGGCTTTAGTTGTTCATCCATAGCATTAGAATAAGCCTGTATGAAAGTATTCTCTTCATCATCATTCTCCTCATCAGATTCAACCCCATCATCCTCGTCAGAATCATCTATATAATCATCAATAAAAATGTCAGAGAGCCCAAAAGAGATACTAAGATGCAAGTAAGACACAAGACTGATTGCATAGTCAATTATTTGATTGAATTCCAGTAATCAACTAATTTGCTGGTCCTACAGTTCTATGCATACTAAAACCTAGGTACCGGTTATTTTGGTTAGCATATTTCATACAGCTCAGTGTCGCAAA
The DNA here is from genome assembly GCA_021764765.1 of Vicia sativa. Classification (NCBI taxonomy): domain Eukaryota; kingdom Viridiplantae; phylum Streptophyta; class Magnoliopsida; order Fabales; family Fabaceae; genus Vicia; species Vicia sativa. The sequence goes on from CM038793.1 coordinate 250,577,189, forward strand.
CAACTAAGAAATTTTATTAGTCTATGTTACATTGCTCAACAACAAACTTGAGGAGATAACCAATAGCCAACTTTAAACCAAATGGAATGTCAAACCGGTGAGATGTGATGTGAACCCAAGTGTGCATGCATGAATGGCATATCACAAAAACATAAATGTGATAATGTAACGTTTGTAACATAACTCTTTTACCAATAATCCATTGGCAGAAATAAAGACAGGTTAATCGTAAAGCAAGTAAGAGATGATCTATTTAAGTAAAACTTCACAATCATTAGATAAAAAGTTTCCCTATAACTATTGAAGAGTACGAAATTACATAAACACGAAAATCTTACCAAAGTCCAGGTCAGATGATGATCCTTCTTCGATATTACTGTTGGCAGCTTCACCTGGACAATTCATTACTGATTCCATCTCTTTGAAAAACTGATCTGCATCAAAGTCCACCTCCTTATTTCTTCACAAGTGTCCAAGATAACTAGATATTAGCTTAATGAAGTAATATAGTAAAACCAAAAAGGTAATGTTAAAATAACTGTAATTTAGTATGGAGTGAAAACTAAGACTTTATTGAATTTGCAATAATAAAGAAAAACTTAATCCTACTCTTGTTGGATGAAAAATGGAAGATGTCCGGTGATGCACTACAAGGAAATGATATAAGCAACATTTCGAAGAGCTGCAATGTCCCTACCAACAGAACCCTTAATACCCCTTCCCCTTAGACTTCCCCAGTCCCATATATTTAACAAGTTCACCCATGATAGACTCCCTTAGAATCTCTCCACTCATTCTGTTATTACAGTAATCCATGCGGTTATATCAAATTAACAGTAATCCAATTCTTGCTCATTGTTGTTCCACTCTCATCCTTGCCATGCTTCTTAGCATGTATGGTTGGGCAATGGACAGTATAACAGAAAACAAATTAAGTATCACCCATATATGTATATATTGAGTTTGTGACTACAATAGCAAAAATTAATTAGCAATAGGAATAACCGCTGTACAAATTATTAATATTATCATATAACAAATGGAACTAGTTATTTAAAACAAGATATCAGCGCCTACTTTGCCATAAGTCAATCCAGTTGGTGATAAAAATGTGCTTAACTGTGCTCTAATTATCATATTATTTGTTATAGTAGACCTTGTTAAATAAGTGGCGGTGTTATATAAGTACAGTCTGAATTAAGCTATATAACATTTAAATAGGCCCTTTGAGAAATGCTAATTGAAGAAGAGAATTTCAACAATTCGACAAGGTTGATTTGGTCTGAAATTACAATGAAAATAGATACCACCTATACTGCTTTTAGCTTTCACAATAACATGTTTTTTAAGTTACGAATTTTAGTTTATGAAAATAAGTTCAAAACAGCTTTTTGGAACAGAACTTTTTATTATTAATAAGCTCATTCATGCAGGATAAAAATGCTTCATGAGTAATTTATTTGGCAAAATACTGCATTAATACTTACTGATTACTGCTGTAGATAAGCCTATATAATCTGAAGTTTAATCTCACCCAAACAGGACAGGTTGACTTGTCCAAATCCCAGTATTAACCAAAAGGTTAGAGTTAACGACTTGGATCTTTATAAATGTGTGAAACTTAATACATACTAATGGCCAAACATTATGGGAAAATAAACCTTTTCATGACCTAAATTCTCTCAGAGAAAATATTCCTATATGATAATGGTTGGAACTTGGAAGCATGCATATCAAATATGTAATATACTTGAATAAACATGTATGCAGTGAAACTAACCTGTCTTCAGGAGCTTCAGCACCCTCAAAACTTGACACCTTGTCAACAAAAGCTCGCATAAGTTTTGCTACATCACCAGGATTAAACTCATCAGCATTTGAACCATTATCTTGACCCTTTTTTCCTTTCCCTTTGTTTTTGTGTTTTAAGTCAAAAAGTTCCATCTCCTTTTGTCTTTCGTTAAGAGCGGAATTTAACTCTTCCTCTCCGTTGTAAAGCCAATAATCCGCATCAGATGGAGGAACCTCCTGATCTTTAAATTCGTCCGCAGAATAAGGAAAAGCAAGAATTTCATCTATGCGTCTAACAGGAGCACTCATCAAGTCACTGCAACAAATTTTCGACTTATAATGTTGGAAACTAAAACAAATTAATACTCCACTTTCCGAGAATCTTAGGTTCATTGTTTAGCAAGCAGATTAGTTCAATTAATCTTAAGAAATACTGCTAGCTTAATTGATCCCTATATTCATAAATTAAGGATGCTGCTGAGTGCAAAGCACAATATTCAAGCAATTTTGGATTAAATAGCCTTAACAAAGAAGAGACTGAAAGAATGACGGGTTTCCTCATAGAGCTAAAAACAAATGATATCATAGAGCTAATTCAACTTAAAAAACAAGACTTTATTATAATCACGATGGGTATCTTCAACATTAAGACTAAAGGTAAATCCAAGGAGTTTCACTCGTATTTATTTATCGGTTCTATATTTTATATTCTATCAGGTACAATTGAGTCAATATAATCATGCATGTGAGTGAAGAAAAATCAACTGACTAACCTGGCCTTGGAATATAGAGAAGTGTTTTTATAATACTCTTGAGCATTCTGCATCAACCTCTGATACTCACTAGAACCCGGAAGCAGCCCTTGAAAGTAACCACTTTTCTCCAAACTCTGCACAAACGCTCCCCAAGTAGAACCCTTCCCTTCAACCCCACCACGCTTCCGTTGCTGATACATCATTTCCATCCCACAAGTAATCTTCAACCCCAACTCCGCCTCCGCAAACTCCTCCCTCTTGTCACGACCCGGGAGCTCCGGATAAACCTTTGGAGCCCTAAAAGTCTGCTGAACAAGCTGCGCATACATAGCCCTCGACATCTTCACAGAAACACAAACCATCTCTTCCCCTCTCCCTTTCTCCAAGAATCTCTCCAACTTGGCTGCGAATTTCATTGCATCAATGTCCCTGTCGTAGAATCCCTCCACTGCTAATGAAATCAAGCACGGCTCGTGTTTAAGAACTTCCGCAACCGAAACGGGAACTCTGGCTCTAACACTATGCATGTTTATTCTAGCCTGGTTCGGGTAATCCTTAATCCGGTTGAGTATAGCTGTCTGAACAGGTTCGGAGACACGCGATTGGGAGTCGTCGGAGGTTGATAGGAAGTTAAGTGAATCAATTAAGGATGGGTTAGGGAGAGTGGTAGGTGGGATGATGTGGATACGTCCGTCACGGAGAAATATACGGTTGTCTGAGGTTTCAGGGTTAACCCAGCGAGGGAGATGGAAGGCGGCTTCGATGAGAAGAAACTCGCCGTCGGAGTCCCAGAGGCGGATTGAAAGGGAGGGGAAGTGGGTGGAGATGTGGAAGAGGAGGAAGACGGTGAACCATTCATCGTGGAGATTGTCTCCGAAGCGGAGGTGGCCGTGGAGGTGAGGGAGGTTTGAGGAGGAAGGGCAGTGACAGGTAGGGTTTGGGGGAAGGGAGATGGAGAGGTTGAAGGGATGGTGTTGCCAGATGTAGTCGGTGGTGAAGGGGGAGATGGATTGGAGGATTTGGAGGTGGAGGGATTGGAGAGTGGTGGCTGTGGGTGAGTTGGGGGGGTAAAGGGTGTAGAAAACGGTGTCGTGTGAGGAAGGAGGAAACTCCATTACTATGGTGAATGTTTTTCAAGTTCTGAGAAAAAAACAAAACCTAGTACTAGTACTAGTCAGTTTTAGGGAGGCAAAAAAGAAGTGGAACAAAAATTTAATACTATTGTTTGGATATTTCGTGATGGAATTGACCAATTTTCTTATTTTGCTCAAATTTGAGGAAATAAAAAATGATGGAATAAGATGGAATGCATTCCATCGTATTCAATCTTTTTTTTAATTAATTCAAATAATGTATATCATTTCATCTCATTATGTTCGATTTCATCAGTCCAAATATAGGTCTAAAGTCTAAAACTTGCAACAAAAAAAATCATGTTAGCATCCACGCTCTTATTAAAGAACATATTAGAGGGTGTGAGCATAAAATTTTAGCCAACTCGCAAAAAAAAGTTTGGACGAAACGGACAATGTTTGGTAGACTGGCTCGTTTTGCCTTTTCTTTCATGCTAAATCAAACCATTGTTTCGTAAAAATCAGTTTGAGAGTGAAAACGAGTTCAAACCAATTAAAATGCCCAATGCTTCGTAGTTCATAACCTTATATGCAAATTTGGATCATCTCTCAGCGTATAAGAAAGCTGGTTATGATGTTTAATGGACAGTATAGACGGTTTGAGCTTGAAATTATTTGCATTCATAACAGGACGCACAATATTGGAACGGAGTTCCATATTGTTTGGGGACGCATAGTTTTTCAACATGTGATTAGCATCCATCGATAATTATTTGTGTCTCTTATGCAAAAGTAGTTCAATCTCATGAATTGGTTGAACAAGATCCTCAACACTATAAGTTTTTTGCATTCAACCAAAAACGAAAAAATTTAATAAAAAAATAAATAAAAGGAAAAATGTTTTAGCATCAATGAAAATAAAAGAAAATCAACATCGATTATAGTCCCTAGCAACTGTACAAAGAATTTGATGCATATTCCTAAGTGCATGGTATAATTGTATACTAAAATATAATTCCACTGAAGACTATTTGGATTATTGTTTTTTTATGTTATTTTTATTAGAACAAAGTTTAATTCTACATCTTAGTATAAGTTTTGATGATAACAATATCTCTCTCTCTCTCTCTCTCTATATATATATATATATATATATATATATATATATATATATATATATATATATATATATATATATATATATATATATATATATCTTGTTATGAAAAACAATTATACTCTCTAAATTTTGATAAGTTTTGATGTTGAAGAATAGAATGTCGGTCCGTCTTTATTAAGAAGTTCTGCTAAGATATATTTTATCAGAATATTTATAAGTATCACGCTCAAAAAGAAAGTTATGATAGATGACTTCTTAAAGCACCACGCTGCAAGATTACAACTCTGATGAAAACAATTCTCTGCTAGATCTTTAAAGATTTTGTGTTATTTATCTTTTGATCGAAAGCAAGTATATTATGATGTGTTACTTCCTACTTATTCTTAATCATCAAGTAACGGCTGATACTAAGACAAGATCTGTATTTTTGGAAAGAGCATTAACTACACGTTATTATCTTTCCAAAATCGCCTTCTTATGTTTCCAACGGATCCAAGAGCTTTGTCTATTTAAAGGAAACCTTGAAGAATATTCAAATATATCTCTTGCGCACATATCAAACGTTGAAATTCTTAAAAAGTTTTATTTATAAATCTCTTGGATATTCTTGTGCGTTAAAAGGAGTGTATACATCACATTTGTGATATAGCTTATTAGAAGCAATCATTAACACTCGTTTTTTATTTGTATTTGTAAAATCCTTGAGAAATCAAGTTGTAGTTATTCTTGAGAAGACATTGACTGGGGTCTCTGTGTATTGTAATCAAAGTTTTGATTAGTGAGTTAAGACCTCGTCGAAGAGAGGCAAAATCATCTTAACGAGTGGACTAAAGTAGTTTGAGTTCAAACGAACCAAAATAAAAATTATTGTGTCTTACTATTTTAATTTCTAAAAATCCAATTCAAACCCTTTTTTCTCGTGTTTTTCTATCCTTCAATTTGATTAGCAAGAACAATCTAAAATTGATTGTTTAGTTATTTTTAAGGGTATATTTTAAATAAAGACTAACTTAAGATTTTGATTCTAATCTGAGACAAATCTTAATAATTCGTCATTTCTTTCATGAAAGTTATAGTTTTTACATAATTTTAAATAGAATAGTGTAAATTATGGGCTTCTTTGAATTAGTTTTAGTTTTAAAATTTTTAAAAACTATTTTTATAAATTAATTTTTAAAAATAATTTAAAGAAAAAATAAAACAAAATATATTTGATAATCTTATTTTTAAAAGTTGTTTTAAAGTTGTAGAATATTACGAATTCATTATTAGTTAAAAGTGTCTCATCTTTCTTTATCTTTTTTCTTCTTAATTTTCAAAATTAAAAACCAAAACTCAAAACCTCTAAAACTTATTTTACTTTTTTAATTTTTAAAACTTTTAAATTGAAAATAGTTTTCAAAAATAAGTTTGAGAAATTAGGTTACCAAATAAATTTTATTATTTTGGAACGCACAAGTTGATGACTATTTACATATTTATTTTATTTTTCTATTAAAATATACATTTTTGATGGATCAATAGTACTTAATTTGTATATTTCTTAATCATCATTTATTATGTTTATTTAATATTTATAATAATATTGTGCGACCCTTGCGAAAGTACAAATAGATGACAATTTAAGTATTTCATTTATTTTTTTCTATTAAAAGATATATTTTCGACATACCGAAACTATTTAATTTGTTTCTATATACATTCTTAACAATCACTATATATTTATTTACTATTTATAACTATATTGCACAACCCAATGCAAACACACGGATAGATGAAAACTTACTTATTTCATTTTTTAAACTAAAATATGTATGTTCAATGTACCAAAATTACTTAATTTTTATATTTTTTATATAGAATTCTTAACAATCACTATATTATATTTAATTATTTATAGTAATATTGTGTTACTCATACGGACGCATGTGTCTCTTATTTGTCTAATTTAAAATAGACATTAACTTTTATTATACACAAAAACTATATCTATTATATAAGAAAATCAAGTGTTTATAAAAATCCTTAATTACTCTTATTAGTCTCAAAATGAGCCACGTGGATAGCTTACTCAATAAGCACTCTTTTCTGTTGCAAAATAAAAGCAAATAATATTTCTCAAAAAATCATTCAATTCAATGCACGGTTTCTCTAAATCGGTTTTTCTTCCATCTTCAAAAACCACCTCTAACTACTCCACGATCACATGCCTGCGATTCATCTCCTCTTTGTTCTTCCATTACTTCTAAGTTCTTAAAGATCCAACGTCGAGTGATTCTTCTCAAAAATATTTTCATAATAAAATCTTCTATCTCTTCCTTCCCAAGTGTAAGGTCGTTAGTCCTTTTTCGACCCTCGATCGTACACTTGGCTTCCTCAATTGAATTTTAATAAGTGAACCCCGTTTCACCTCACTCTTTTCTCAATAAAACTTTTGGGATGAAAAAGATGGTCAGGATGATTATGTCCCCTCCATCCGAGTACTTGGAGCATTAGCCGTTGAACGCTTATGGTCTGATACTTGCGCCCCCCATTAAAATCAATTCAAACTCATCAAAACTTGCCCACGCGCAAGTCCTTTTTTCAAACATCGCGCACATGCGACATTCATCGCTCACCCGCGACTTCCATCGCTCACATGCGAATTGCACTAGTGATGTCTTATCGTCCACGTATGATTAAGCTCCTATTTTTATAAATAAAACCAACCAAACAACAAATGTTCTCGCAACCGAGAACGAAATAAGCTATGAGTTTCCCATCGCACTTGGGAAATACCTAGGCACGAGATTCTAACATCTTGGCGAGAACACTTTCAAAAAATTAAAACATGTCTCCTCTTTTCGCATAGTAATTAGAAGATAACAAATTATGCATGTAAGGAATTAGGCCTCAGAAGAGGCTCAACATAAGCTAACAAAAAATTCCCAATAGAATTTCAGAAAATACCACCACAACCAGTAGAGTTGTAAACAAGAGATCCGTCACAATTCCCTTTGGTCCAACCGTGGGGGGGATGCCAAAGAACTTCCACAACGTTAGGAGCTTTAGGAAAATTGATAGGGACCTTGAAGGATTTGATGCGCCTAAAATTCGACATCAAAGAAGAAGCACAATAGGTAGAGTTATTACCAATAATCCTAACCTTAGCTAGAATGGTAGCAGTACTATAGTGCAACCTAACAAATTTTTTCCCAAAACGCGCTTGATTTCTGGTATGCCAGATAGTATCAAAAACAAAAACAATAGCAGCCACAATAATGATACGACTTTGGGGAGAATTACCTTTATTGCAAAGCTGCCAAGCGATATCGATCGAGGTAACAATGAGAGAGGAATTTAAGGTATTGCAAAGCCATCTCCAAAGATTAACAATGAAAGGGCAATGGAAGAAAATGTGGTCCATGGAATCACCAGTCGCCGCACACACGCTGCAACGAGAGAAAGAGAACAACCCCTCGCCTGAATTGCATCGTCCGAAGGAATCTTATTATGATGATACGCCAGACTAGGAAAGCCTTGGAAGGAGCAATGTCATTATTTCAAATCAAATTAGCCCAGGATAACTTGTTATGGAGAGGAGATTTGAAGTCGTATGCGTCCTTTAGCGATAGGGAACCATCAACCGTGTGTTTCCAATACAATGAGTCTGGGATAACACTTAATGTTGGCAGGGGAGGTAAAATAGAAAGCAGAGAAGGCAAGATACTGGACCAGGAAGGAGGGAAAAGCCAGGTTCCATATTTTGCACAAACTTCGAAACACACGAGTTGATGTCAATACCAAGGAACTCGAGGGTTTGTGTAACACCCCAAATTCTACCCAGAAAATATATCGAAAATCAGAGTAATTAAAATTTTCAACAAAACATGGGATGCCACACTTTCAACTTTAAAACAATACATAGAATTTAATGTAAAAGATACATAACACTTCTAGTAATCAGAGGGTCATATAATAACCTACATCATCTTTGAAAACACAAAACAATATTTTATTTATTACGCAGCAGAAAATCATGAGTCATACAACTTAAAACAACTGGTCATCTTTACTCACTCAAAGTAACTAAAAACATCATGTTCAACTTCTAAAATACTGAACAACTTTTATTTCACAACATCATTTAAGATTCAACAATTACTAACAACAACAAGAGTCAACAATATAAACAACATAGACTAAACGTCCCCCCGAGTGCTACGTATCAGAGCAAGACACCAACTAACAACGGCTAATCCTTCATTCTTGGATACCTGCACGTTACCAATATAAAGGCAACGACGAACAAATAGAAAGGGTGAGATGTCAAAAAATAAAAGCAAAAGTATGATAACTAATATATTAGATCCAAAATCATACAATATTCACCGCTTCAACCAACTACAACATAACAATCAACAAAACAACATAGTAAATAACAACCATTAAAATAACTTTTATCACCAATTTAATTTATATATATATATATCAACACTTTATCATCACCACTTAAATCATCACAATTCATCACAATAATCATAAATCATCATAATACAACACATACACACAACAACCCATCAACATCATCATAATCATCAAAATGACATAAGCCCTCGTCATTTTATTTACCAAACATCGGAGGTAAAATATCGTCATTAACATCATCATGAAATCAACAACAATTAATGCATCACCAAATAACTCAACAACTTGAACAACATAAACCACAACGACGACACAAACAACAGAATGTGAATCGACAATGTTTATGCATGTGGTACCCGAGGCTACAACCCCCATTGTTATTGTCCATAATTAGAGGCCATCATCATTGCCATTATGGCTATCAACAAGTTGCCATTAAGGCCGAGGCTACAGCCCCCATCGCTTATGCTGACATATGTGACTCAATAGACACGACTCACATACACAACAACAACAACAATAATCAATAACAACATCAACTCATCATTTAGGCATAAGCCTTTAACGTTTCGTTTACCAAACTCCAAGGTAAAACGATCAACAACAACATCAACTCATCATTTAGGCATAGGCCCTCAACGTTTTGTTTACCAAAATCCAAGGTAAAACGATCAACAACAACATATTTTGCATTATGCAAATCATCAACAACAATTCATCAATCTCCAAAATCATGCATTCAATTAAAGGAAGCATATCAACAATATTCATAATTTAATCAATTCCGGTTACGGATTAATATTCACCAAAATATACTAGTCATTTTATTTACCAAACATCGGAGGTAAAACATCGTCATTAACATCATCACATTTTGCATTATGCAAATCATCATCAACAAAATCATGCTTCAAACCGGTGAAAGTGAGAAACATCCAAAAATAAGCAGATTCCTCAAAACAGCCTGCATGAGCCGACTCATGGTTCCTTAGGTCGGCTCATGAGTGAAAAATTATAGTCTGGCAGCGCTCGGGAAGGCGCACGCCTTCTCCATGCGTCGACTCGTCCCCTGCTTCAGAAGTTTCTACTTCTGGACCATCAGAACTTCTGCCCCATCAGAACTTCTGCACCATCAGAAGTTCTGGACCATCAGAACTTCTGCCCCATCAGAACTTCTGGACCATCAGAAGTTCTGCACCATCAGAAGTTCTGCACCACCAAAAGTTCTGCCCTATCAGAACTTCTGCACCATTAGAAGTTCTGGACCATCAGAAGTTCTGCACCATCGGAAATTCTGCCCTATCAGAACTTCTGTACCATCAGAAGTTCTGCACCATCAGAACTTCTGCCCTATCAAAACTTTTGCACCATCAAAAGTTCTGGACCATCAGAAGTTATGCACCATCAGAACTTCTGCCCCATCAGATCTTCTGCACCATCAGAACTTCTGCACCATTAGAACTTCTGCACCATCAAAACTTTTGCCCCATCAAAACTTCTACACCATCAGAAGTTCTGGACCATCAGAAGTTCTGGACCATCAAAACTTCTGCACCATCAGAAGTTCTGCACCATTAGAAATTCTGCCCTATCAGAAATTCTGCACCATCAGAAGTTCTGGACCATCATAACTTCTACCCTATCAGAACTTTTGCACCATCAGAAGTTCTGGACCATCAGAAGTTCTGAACCATCAGAACTTCTGCCCTATCACAACTTCTGCACCATCAGAAGTTCTGGACCATTAGAAGTTCTGCACCATCAGAACTTCTGCCCTATCAGAACTTCTGCACCATCAGAAGTTCTGGACCATTAGAAGTTTTGCACCATCAAAACTTCTGCCCTATCAGAACTTCTGCACTATCAGAAGTTCTAGACCATCAGAAGTTCTACACCATCAGAACTTCTGCCCTATCAGAACTTCTACACCATCAGAAGTTCTGGACCATCAGAAGTTCTGGACATCAATTATACCCAACACAACTAGTCTGCTATTTATTCTACTATGGTTGTTTGTTTGCTACAGACCACATGCTAAATTCACTATTATAATTATTATTATTATGACTCCAACTATACTAATAGCACATGTATTCATCATACTTAAAAAGGTTCCTAAAAGCAATGCCAAAACAACTACCTAAACCATGTCATCCCCTTACAACTTCATCTTCTTCATCATTTCTTTATTTTTCTAGCACTATGTGTTCTAACAGTTCAATCCAGAATCAACTTATTTTCCAAAAATCTAACTTTTATCTACCAATATAACTACACACATAATCACACCAACACAGTAGTAGCAACAACAACAATTAACAGACAACAATATTTTCAATACTGAGCTATCAATTTCATCACAAAACATCGAATCTACAGTGAATTTATACACCCTAAATCCCACATAAAAATCATCATACAAATGATTATATAAAATCGAACTTCACCCCTTACCTTTGGATTGGAGAGAGCTCAAAAAACTTGATCGGAAACAACCACTCTCGGACTGCAATTTGAGCTTTTCCCCAACTTCTAGCAAAACCTTATTCCCAATTTTTCCTCTTCTTTCTTCTTTCTTGCTACTGTACGTGGTGTTCTTCTTTTCCTCTTCTTAATAGATGGTACACTATAAATTCTAGTCTTGCAACTTAAGATAATACACTTAACTAAATTAATTCCTCAACTAACCAAATAAAATCCAACTTTAATTTAATAATCTAATAATTAAATCCTTATATAATTTAATTAAATAATTAATTAAATTCGGGGCGTTACAACTCTCCCCCACTTAGGATATTTTCGTCCTCGAAAATCAATCCGACACAACCATCCCTAACACCACATTCGCATCTAATCTTTCGATTCAACAATAACCCAACCATGGTTTAAATCTAATACTTATATCTCAATCCTCCAACACTCTTGCAATATAATCCTTACTAACTTGCCAACCATTTTGGCAATACCTTAAAACAACATCTTACAACATAGCAACAACCTTCACTTGCCCTTACTTGACTTATACAACATCGCATCGATGCAACATCCATCGCTCTTCTCACCATTAAGATTGCAAGACAATTACATACCACCCAATACGATTCCGTCTACTATTAACAAGAGATTAAGGGTGATCAGTTCCTCAATTTGTCAATAGGTATCCGACAACCATAATGGAGCATAAATCGTCGTCATTAACATTAACAGTATTCTTTTTCCAACTTGCACCCATGATTCAAAGATCCCAACAACTCCAACAACTTCTACAACTTTTAAAATCAAACCCAATAGTTCTACAACATGGTCTACTTAAACATCAATTCACTAAATTCTATCTCATAGCAACCATTCTTTTCCAAGGCATTCCAACTTGTTAAACAACCAAAATCTTAAATCTATATTACCTTCGAATTCGAGAAACAACAAAGCTCCTACAACGTTTGCACTGTATCCATCAGTAGCATACTAATCTGATATCTCCCAACCGAACACATTCGAGAAGCGAAACTTCTCCCCCACTTAGCTTCAACTTAATTTCTACAACAACAATCAGAAAAACAACAAGTACTGACAGTATTCCACACACTTGTCGCGTACTAAGAAAGTAAACAACATTAGACAATACTGACCAGACAGACCGACCTACTTTGACTAATATCCTATATCCTAAGTTTTTTTACTAATTTGTATAACTTTTATATATATTTCTCAACTATGACTAATTGACTATACTAAATTTATTTATAATTTATCTCCAAAACCCGTACGAGAGATAGACTAAATTAATTTTAGATGACAATCATAATTTCAAATAATTTTTCTTTTTAAATTGTATATCTTTTATATAGATTTATTAACGATTATTATATTATATTTATTTATTATTGATATCCGTGCGAACGTACGGGTCTCTTGCTGGGATAAGTTCATGGCAATCAGATGAGCAAGTTAATATTTTCATTTGTTTTTAAATTTTTAAATACATAATTATATTATGGTAACAAGTTTTATATATATATATATATATATATATATATATATATATATATATATATATATATATATATATATATATATATAAATAATGTAACATACGGGAAAACAATGTATGGTTAATCTAAATATTTTTATAAATAATTTTTTTTATATACGAGAAAAATATATTATTAATTCAAATATTTTTATAAATGATCAAAATATATTAACGAGAACTTACAATTACTGATCAAAATATTGAGTATTAACGCGAACATGAAGTTAATGATTAAAATATTGAATATTAACTTAAACATCAAATTAGCGTATGAATAACCATATTAAAATTCGTGCAAATGCACGTGTTATTATATTTTTTGTACAATTAAAGAAAATAAAATAAAATAAAATAAATGTATTAATCCTAACACGATATAAATGTTTCGCTTTTTAATTATTTATGTGTCTAATATTTTTGTTTTGAAATTATTTTTTATTTCAGATAATACATAGAAAATTTAAATATATATTATTGATGTAAAATAATTTTGATAAAGCAATTTTTTTTTTAAAAAAAAATGTCTTTCTTTTAAAAATAACAAACTATCTTGATAAAATAATATTGTTTTTCTTATTTATGTTGTTTTGGTAAAACAATTATGTTCTTCTGATTTATATTTTTTATTATATTTTAAAATAATTAAATTATTAATTAAAATATTTTTATATACAAAAGAAAATATTGAAGCTAATTTAATATTTCTTTTAAAAATAATTTAAAAAATTGATTAACCAATTTTATCTTTTTTTATTTATTTTATTTTTATTATTATTTAAATATATTTTAAAAATAAAATTATGTGTACTACACATACCCGTGCAAATTATTAATCACATTTGACATACCAACATTTTCTACTTAAAAATTAAGTTATATTTTTTTTCTTCATTTTAATTTATTAAAGTTTTAGATTAATATGTGATTTTAAAATTTTAATTTATATGATAAAATTTAATTGATATCCGTCGTAAAGAATAAATTATTCTTTATAAGGAATAGCAATAAAGAGGATCACATTACAAAGAGAGATGAGACAAGCTCCTTCATGTTCTTAGGATTCTGACATTTAAGAATAAGACAAATATTCGTATCATTGGGGTTTGCAGAAGAATTTTACCTTTCTAAAATTAAAGAAAAAATTCAATAGAATATATTGGAGGCGAATGTTATTTTTCCTAAGTAGGTACTACAAAAAATTTCAACTAAACTTTTTTAAATAATCTCTCTCTCACTGTATGATTATCCCAAATAACTCACTCGCTCTTTCGCATGCATACAATAATACTTGAAGGCTTGAAGTTAAAGGGAAAAGCCAACCAAGTTTTTTAAACTATGATTTTCTACCGAAAAGTTATCTAAAAAAAGATAAAAATTTAACACACGACATTAAAAACAATAGAGAGAAACAAAGAGAATGGAGAAAGTGATGAGGCAAGAGAACATTAAACTTCACGTATCAATCCAACCAACAGCCATATTCTACTCTCTCAACTTTCACTACAGCTACTATAAAATCTCATCTTTATTCTTTCCAGAAAGTGACAATGAAAACCGGGTCGAACTTAGAATCATTGGTTGTTGCAAAAAGTGATGAGAAACCAAGGGACTTGCGTTCATGGGCGAAGAAAACAGACTTTGTTTTAGATTACTCAGGTGAAGCATGGTCAAATGGAAGTGAAAAGTTTGAGCTTTTTGATCAGAAAGGAAGAGGGTCTTCTTCTTCTACTGAGATAGAGATGGGACAGAACAAGGATATTGCGAATGCATGGTGTTGTTGTTGGTTTAAGTGTTTGGGAAATAGAAATCACAAATGAAAAAAACACATGTTTTCATGGGGATTATAATGTTGAGAACTTGAGATTCAAGTGTTTTTATGCATAGAAATGTTAAACATGTGTTTGATACTAGTATCTTCAATGTTATAATTTAATGAATTTTTTTGTAGTACTAATTTATATACCGCCTATGGAATCAATTAGTGTTTTTTTTTTTTTTTTATATTGTCTGCTAAAATTTAAATAGATTATTGTAGCCACCTTCAATAATCCAACTAAATAAATTATTTAATACTATAAATTATAAATTTAAAATATTTTGTTGACTATCACTTAGGTTATTGAGATTATTATGGGTATTGTTTTGGTGAGCATTGTTGATATTATTAAGATTATTATGTGTTTTGGATTTGTTAGAGGCTTGGTCTAATTCATCTCAAATTTATTTTATGTAATCTATGGTATAAAACCAATTCACGAGAAGTGCAAAGTATAATATTTGATCTCCGTTTTTCATTACACTTATTTTGAATTTTGAATTGACTTGGGCGTTGGAGTGTTAATCATGCAGATACATCTTGCGCGGGCGTTAGAGTGCAAATTATGTAGATCCGTCCTACGCCGTCATGACGAAGATAAGCATCGTCATTTCAAGATCACTAGTTCTTTAATTACATCTACTTCTAGTTCTAGAACGAAACAATGATGTTGCTTATGGGAATCGACTTCTGATTCGTACGATTTCATATCCAATCTCCGACTCACCAGTTCATAACCTCCTTAGATAACCAAATCAAGAGCGTTCAGAAGTAGATATGGAGATATGTCGCAGTCGATCCAATCAATTATTGTGTCAATTACGATTCATCAGATCCCAAATTTCTTGTTCCCTCGAGAACTCTAAAACAAAACTGAAGAAAAGATCTTATATAGAGATTCAGATTCACCCCAAGATTACTAGAAGATTGGGTTATTTCCTTGAAGATCATGCTGAAGATTTATGGTCCATTTTCCATTTTAACATCACATGTACTTCTTGTCGCTAATGTGGTATTTACCGTGGCGACATCGATGATACGATAAGTTCATAGTTAATGTCGGGTGTAGATTTGGTGCTGAAGCTTCCTCTATTGGTACCAAAGGATCCCCACCTGATGAAAGGAGACCTCTTAATGCCAAATCCAACAGGTCGTGATGAAGCTCGCGTCACAACTAAAGTTATATCACCCTGACAAAATAAAGTGGGCGTCTCTCATAAAATTGTTCACAATACATCATTTCCTTATCGCTTAAGCCAATCAACTAGCAAAGTTCCACAAAACATAGTTGGGAGAACAATCTAAGTTCCAACGATAAAGGTCAGTGAGGCGTGTCTCTCAAGGAATGTCGTCCTCATCCGACCATCCTCTTGGAAATCAGGGGAAGCTGACTGCATAGACATATCACCTATAAACACGTTGTCAATCACTTATTGCCTTTCTGGGGTAGATTTCCACACCAGAGTAAGACGATAGCCAAAATATTTGGGCCCATGTGATTAAAAAGCTCCTCGTCAGAGCATTCAATAAAGACAATTCCATGGTCTAAGGTTTCAACGATCGTCTTCAAGTTATATCCTCGATGAAGCCGACCATTCAATTATACATTTGCGGACAAAGATAGGATGAGATGCTTTGACATCTTGTCCAACCAAAGGAGATACCGTAAAGAAGCGAAATGCACCCCTTAAGCCCTAAGGGAGAAATATACCAAAGACTAGGGATGTCGTCCGTTCACATTATAGTTACTATTGAAGGTATATTTATCTAGTGTTAGTCTGCAAATTTTAGTTTAGCATTTTTAGACATGAAAGTATAATAAAAAGGTATCAAATTGCTAAGTGTAAAATGATTTAGCTGTAGTTTTAATGTATTTATCACTTCGACAAAGGTGGTGAGTTTGACTCACCTACCAAGTGTTTTGAGACTTAGTATATTTTTTATTAAAGGATTAGATGACCTAGAGACCCATTAAGCATGATTTGGAGGGATTCCATGAACAAATCTGCAAGATTATGACCACCCCCTCTTTAAAACATGTTAGAATCTCAAAAATGTTTGTAGTAATTTGGCATTATCGACAAGGGAAACTAAGAGACTTAAAGATGCATGGGATAGAAGTAGTCATGAGATTTAAGGGCAGTTGTCTACACGGGTAGCATTTTGTAGCAGTTTAAGAACTGAAGACACGTGGAAGCAAATTAGAAAGTAGAAGCCCACATGGTAGGATACATGTCGAGTCGTAGTGAAGTAACTATTATCAGCGGTTTTTGACATGTTTAGTATATAAGTTTATTTTATCCATGTAATAAAGGTTTGAAAATTTTATCAGTATACTTTATATAACTCAAGTATCCAAGTCACGAAGAGAAAAGATTTTGTGAGGAAACATGTATGAATATGCATCCCTTTTCTAATTTGCTAATCAGAGTATTTGTTTCATTACTTTTATTATTTTCTATGTTTACTTTATTTCTTCAAACAATTATGCATTTTTCTTATTGGAATTTATATCCAACCTCTCCCATATTAAAACATCAATACCCAAGCACAAAAAAGTTTCATCAAAATGATTTGCACAAATTTTTGATTTTCTTATAGAAAACACCAGTAAATAAATTGGCACACCAAGTGAGACCCTTTTGTGAAAGAAATTTAAACTTTTCTAGAAAAGTGTTATGTGCTTTTATTGTATATTTTGTTCTTAATACATGAAAGTTTTTCGATGTCTGGGTGTTTATGCGTCAGAGGAGTTGTAAAAATCTTGTTGATATGGCAAGTCCTAAAAATGCTTCCCTTCCCCAGAGTTATGCTCCATATATAAAAGCACAACAATTGAAGCTACAAGTTGTGGTGAAGGTACTTCAACATTCATCGGGGTAACCGCTTCTCCTGTGAGTTAAATGCTAGTTTTGACGACATTACAAGAATAGTGGTTCCTCCACCACAAGTAACGAGTATTCCAACTACTCATAGGGTTACATAAACGATGATATGAGACCTTGGGCATTCTTTCCTCCCAATATTTATGTTACCCCTGGAAGTGTGGAATATCCATATGGCATATACCATCTACAATGATGATAAACCTACAAATTAATGCATCTATGTATAGAGATAATGCAGTGACTATTGCGCCACCTCTTAATCCATATGTAGTGTCATGATAATTTATAAGAAATCCTAGTTAAATGGCATAACCTTAAGGAGGGTTAGGATATATCCATTACCTCTACTACTAGTTTCCTCTTGCATGCCAGGCAACAAATTGATGAAAGTAACCATGATATGGTGAACATGCTCACGCAACAAATTGATATTATGTTTAATCATTTGATAAAAAACACAACCCATACTTACCAGCAATTAGTGTATCGAATGGGTGAAATAGAATATTTATTTGGGGCTCCCCGATGTTGTGACAATATAGCGGCAAGCAAAAAGTAAGGTATTATTTTTACCAGGTGGTATGTAGGTTATATCGTATTGTGTCCACAAAGATTGGTTATTGATTCGTCGTTCAACAATTCTATCTTTAATGAGTTCGGGGTTAAATGGGTTATAAAGAAAAGTATCAATAGAAAATAAATATATACAAAAGTATAAAGGATAGACAACTTATCTGGCACGAATATACACTACTCATTGCAAACTTAAACCTATCGACCAATTATACTCAACCTACGATACTCGTCTATGCCATCACATATTTATCACAATGTAAGTAATTTCTAACTCAATTTGAGAGTCTTACTACATCACCTCGGTAGTGATCTCTCTACCACCTTAACAACACAACAGTCAACTGTGCCACTCGCATCAACGATCTCTCAACCGACACAACCAACACATAGGCATGAATATCAGATACCCTGAGTGAATGTTAGCTCTAAATCTATCTCTAGAGTCTAAAAACTAATAGATAATCATCCTAGATAAGAATCTGAGCAGTATATGTCTATAACTACTAAAATCCCTAACATAGAGTAAGACCCTAGGACAATAACCAACACATATTTGTAAAGCAAGCTTTACATAACATCATGGGTGACAAATATACATATGTTCAGAATAAATATACATAAAAATCCAACAAATAAAGAAATACATAGAGAAGAGAAGAGGTAAACCACAAATCTTTCGGTTTGTCAAAGTCAGTCGACGAGCAATCCACCCTGAATCATCCGTATGCAAGCCCTAATGTTGTTTTCTAAGCTAATCTATTAAAAACTATAAGGTTTATAGAATTGGGAGACAAAAACCACCCCAAAACCATAAAATAACAAAATGAATCAAAAGGAAAATATATACAAAAATCTGGTTCCGCAGCCACCGCCCAACCCTCAAAAGTACCGTCCGACGTTGCTTCTTTAATTATTACTTGGCCCACGATGCTCCACCTCAACATCTTGGAAAAAGACCTTCTCACCGCCCGACGACCAATATCACCGTCTGGCGCTGCTACGCTTCCTCGCCCAGCGAGCCAAAGTTAGGAGCTACTGGATTTTGGACATTTCTTCACCGCTCCTATATCTCTTGGCGACGACCTTGCGCTCACAGTGCCTCATCAAAACCACCACACCGCCCGACAGTGGACACCAGAACAACAACTTTTGTTGCTTTCTCTGCACAACTTGGAGTGGCTTCTCTCTTTGCCTTATTCTTTTATTGATCAAAATTGCATCTTGAAGCTCCATTTGGACTTTATTCACAATGCTCCAAAAATGAAAAATACCTACAAAATAAATACAAAACTAACCAACTGGTACAATATGTACACAAAACACAATTAAACGTATTTACAACAAAAAGCGGAGTTATTCAACGATTATTAACAAATAAAAGTCTATAAGTGCAACAAAAAATATATACAAAATAACTACATTTTTGCAGTTATCAGTTATCACGTGACCGCCTATTCAGTCAGATCCTAATGACCAAATTCTATAGTAAGTTATTCCTCAACCTACCAAATAACTCGTACCCATGGTAGTCGAAGGAGACTTAGGTCGAAATGGCCTAGAAGTAGTGTTGGTCAATAGGAACCATGGCACATATCGAGTAGTTAGGAGTTTCCAACAAAATAATTTTGTGGGGAAAAATAACATAGCCAATGTGGTTGAAAAAATCCTAGCCCAAAATGGTATTAATGTTGGTTCGCATAGGCCAAACTTTATTTTTGCCTTGTCTAAGTATGTATTGCAAACTGAACTCCTTAGGGGTTGAAAAATTTAAAATTTTACTAAATTTGCTGATGATGCTAGTAAGTGTACTGTCAAACACATTGCTCGATACGAAATTGAGGTTGGGGACCTGGCCAATAATGAGAATTTAAAGATGGAATATTTCCCTAATTCTCTGACCAAAAATACTTTCACGTGGTTCATTACCCTCCCTCCAAACACCATATTTAATTGGAATCAACTATAAAGGGTATTCCATTAGAAATTCTATATGGGTCAGTAAAAAACTTAGTCTGAAAGAATTAGCAAGCATGAATAGAAAATTCTCTGAGTCCACAGATGGGTATCATAGTAGGTTTAGGATAATGAAGTTTAGATGTTTTACTCAAGTTCTTGAACATGATTTGGTAGAAATGATCTCAGGTAGCTTAGACTATTCCATTAGAAAGAAATTAGATACATGATATCTTAGAGATATGACTCAATTAGTAAACAAAGTTTTAAAAGTCAAGCAATTAAAAGCTATGAAGCCTATACCAAATTGACACTCTAGAAAGGAAAATGTTACTTATATAGAAGTAGATGAAAGAGGTCAAGAAATATACATAGTTTTTGAGTGTGTCGAAGAAGGTGAGGTTAATTTGGAAAAAATAAAGCTAGGTCCTCCATATATTTGCAAGGTCTTAAGGCCCTCTAATGGGAAATATTATGCTGGACCCAGTAGAAATGAAAAATTCATTAAAAGGATTATACGTTTGGTGTAACTAAATGTGATGACAAGTTTGATCTTTTGGTTGCCGATGGTTAAATCATAGTGCCAGAAGGCCTACAGACACTACCATTGGAACAAAGAAAGAGAAAAGTATTATGCAAGTATCATAATTTTCTTGGTCATAAAACCTCTAAGTGTGTCCTTTTTAGGGATCTAGTACAAAATGCTCTAAAAGATGGAAGGTTGAAGTTTGGAGACAAAACCAAACCAGCCATGAATATTGATTATGACCCTCTGCAAGTCAAAGAAGAAAATTTTGTCAAACATGTCAATGTTATGATGGTCGAGATCATTGAAGACCCAAGTTTAAAGGTGATCTGGGCTGCTAATCAGAATCTGGAGTGGGCCGAGAAGATGATGTTTGCCTGTCTAGATTTTTGGAGAGGAGGGGGTATACCTACAAGGCAATATGATGCTCAAGTAAGAAAGAGTGCAAAGAGTTACAAGAAAGTTATTAGGGTTTTTTCAGAGTGAATATTGGATATCCGACCCACACAAGTGTGAGGGTTTATATAATACATGCGACGCTTGACCACTGTTTCCTATTCTGGGGCCTAGATATTAGGTTCCTAAAAAATAGGTAACTACCAAGACTCGGTCAAAACAAGTAGTCTGCCCGCAACTAGCTATTGGTCCGAGTGTGTCAAGCAGACCTGTGATAGTTGTCGAAGTGGGTAGGTGTGGAGCGGAGGGCGTCGCTGGTCTCATTGTCCCAAGGATGTGGTCGACTGAATATGCTGACATGACGACCAAAGTTAGTGAGTCAATCGTCGTTAGGCATGTGGCAGGAAAAAGCGGATTAGACTCATTCTAGTTATTAGGCTAGTCTAGAATAGAAGCCCCTAAGTCGTTGCTAATGAGTATACGAGTGATGACTTAAAGGCAAATGCTCTACATCAATGATGCTCTCTCTTTATATATATATATATATATATATATATATATATATATATATATATATATATATATATATATATATATATATATATATATTATTTCTCTTCACTTTTAATTCTTTTATTTTAATTAAAAATAAATATTAATTAAAATGTTTTTATGTTATTGTACAAATATAAATAATCAAAATTTTAATTTTATTAAAGATTTCGAATTCATCTAAAAATTTATTCTTAGAAGACATTGATTAGCTTAAAAGCTATCAATTATAAGTTCATCCAAAAAAATTATTGGTTTAGTTACAATTTTGATTTTTCTATTTTTTAAAATAAATTTAATAATTTTTTTATGGTGTATGATGATGATGTTAAATTAATTTATTTAAATAAAATAAGTTAATAAAATTTATAAAATAAATAATATTTTTAAATAATTTGAATTTGAATTTAATAAAAATGATAATCACGCAGCATCTTGCATGTTATTAAAAATTAATTTAAATTAAAAATAAATTAAAATCATAAAAAAAATAAAAATAAAAATTTAGATTTTAAAATTAAAAATAAAAAAATGCAAGAATTAAAATTATAAGGATCATGCTAACACATGACTTAAAGGCACACATCATATTATAATTAAAAAATTTAAATATGATTTAATATAATAAAATATAATAAAATCATATTTAATGTTTTAACACATTGACCGCATGAGTTTAAAAAAATATTTCTATAAAAATATCTCTATCTTTAATATGTGTTATGAGGAAAAATGTTAAGTTTTTCCCCTTAAATATTATTCATATTTACTCCATACTATTATATTTGATATATCTAGATTATATAGATGTGAGATATATAAATAATTTAATAAATTTAAAAAATAAATTTTTGTTTATAAAATTAAAAGAGTTGGAAAAGTTAAAATAAAGAAAAAAGAAAAAAACACAAGTTAATGTAACATTGTAACTAATTTAACATTAAAAAAATGTAGTAAAGGAAACGTGAGAGAGAAACAAAGAGCATGGAACAGTGATGATGAGGTAAGAGAAGCTTGAATTTCGCAAATCACTGCAACCAACGGCCATACACCAGGGTCATTTTTGTAAATCCACACTTACCCTTCTTCACCAGTCACTCTCACTTGCTAAAGAAAGCTTGTACTGTATGTAATGTATGTATGTATTCACCCTCTCAACTCTCAGTGCACCTTGTACTGTTTTTTCTATAAAAATCTTATCTTTATTCATTTCCAAACATTGGGTTGATTTCAAAAAGCATCAATGAAAACTGGGTTGAACTCAGAATCACATGACAAAAGAGGTGCCAGTGTTGAACCACCCAAAGTGGGACCTTTTGTTCCAAAAACTGATCGCAACCCAAGAGATTTACGTTCATGGGCCAAGAGAACTGGCTTTGTTTCTGATTATTCAGGTGAAGCAGGGACTAGTGGAAGTGAAAAGTTTGAGTCTTTTCAACAAAGAGGAAGAGGGTCTTCCTCTTCTCCTAAGATAGAGATAGATCCGGTTTTGGGGAGGATGAAAGACAATAGGGGTGTTGAGATCCAGCCAGCTTCACATGGTGGAGTTGGTTTGGAGGAGAATGTGAGAAAGGAGAATGAGACTGATGGTGAAAGGAAAGTTGGTTTTAGAGGGAATGGTAATGGTGGTAATGGTGGTAATGGTGGGAATGGTCATGGAGTATCTGCAGTTGCTCCGGTGACAGAGGAAAAAGACGAGGAGGAGAATGTGGTACTGGTACATGATGAAGTTAAGGTTAATTTGTATGATGAAGAAGGATTTGAGCCTGTGGATGGTGGATGGAAGGGACCACCAGAATTGAAGTGTGGACTAAAGGAAAATCCGGGTTTTGGTTAGTTTATGTTCATTGTTTTTCTCTTGGTTAAGATTTTGAATTGTCTCTTACACGGTTTATATTTTAGAATGCTAATTTTTTATGGTTTGAAACTAGTTTTATTTGAATTGACTTGATTCGATATTCTTTACTGCAGTATCTCTTATCTATTATGGCTTACAACACTATCTATCATTGGCTGGCTCACTTGTATTGATCCCATTAGTCATGGTACCGGTCATGGGTGGAACAGATGTAAGTGTATGCTATTGTTTATGATAATTGATAGCTCTTCGGGTTTTTTATCTATTCACATTTACATTATTATTCACTAATAACAGAAGGATACTGCTACCGTAATTTCCACAATGTTGTTTCTTTCTGGCATCACGACTATACTACACGTTTACTTTGGTACCCGACTGCCTTTAGTTCAAGGGAGCTCGTTTGTGTATTTAGCACCGGCATTAGTCATTATAAATGCTCAAGAATATCGGAATCTTACAGAACATGTAAGTTTATACTTCGTTAAGAAACGAAAAAATTTTTTAATTCTTCAAAAACACTCGAGGCTCTTAATTCTGGTTATTTCAATTGCAGAAATTTAGACACATAATGAGAGAACTTCAAGGTGCAATAGTTGTTGGTTCAATATTCCAATGTATCTTGGGATTTAGTGGCTTGATGTCTCTCCTACTCAGGTAACAAGAAGTTTTACGCCTTATCTTCATTCTATCCACCATATATTTTACAATGTGTGTGCAGGTTAATCATGTTTTCAGTTCCGAATATCAATTCTTTACGATTTTACAATCTGTTGTAGGTTAATCAACCCAGTTGTGGTTGCGCCAACTGTTGCTGCTGTAGGTTTAGCGTTCTTCAGTTACGGTTTTCAACAAGCTGGTATTTGCTTGGAAATTTCTGTTCCACAAATAGCACTAATTCTATTATTCACTCTGGTGAGTAATGCAGCACCAATCACTGGTTCTAAAGTTACTGCTTAATTTATTAACAGGTCATGGGATTTGAAACTTTATTAAATTATTTTATGTTCAGAAACTCATTATTTCTTCTTTTTGCCTTGTTTGAAGTATCTGCGAGGAATATCTATCTTTGGACGCCATTTATTTCGAGTTTATGCTGTAAGTATCTTAAATTAAGACGATTTTTCTCCATTATATATATAGAATATGTGGCTATAAGAACAAACTCATGCAAATTACCTTTTAATATTTATAGGTTCCATTGAGTGTAGCAATAGTTTGGATATACGCATCTTTTTTAACAGCCGGAGGTGTATATAATTACAAAGGATGCAATCCCGATATACCGAGTTCAAACGTTCTTACAGATGCGTGTAGAAAGCATGCATATACCATTCAACATTGCAGGACTGATGTTTCCGATGCATTGTCTACTGCTGCATGGCTCAGAATTCCTTACCCTTTACAATGGGGTTTCCCTATTTTCCACTTCAGGACTTCCATAATCATGGTCATAGTGTCACTCGTCGCTTCTGTAGATTCAGTAAGTATCATATTTAAGTTTTTAGATGGATTTTCATTTTGAAAGTAAGGATCCCATCTAGTGGCATATCCGGAACTGAGTCATACTTGTCGGTTTATCCTTTTTTCCAGGTTGGAACTTATCGTACCGCGTCTCTTCAAGTTAATTCGAGGCCTCCAACTCCAGGAGTTGTAAGCCGAGGAATTGCCCTGGAGGGTTTCTGTAGTATATTGGCCGGTCTTTGGGGTTCAGGTACTGGTTCAACGACTTTGACAGAAAACGCGCACACAATTAACATCACAAAGGTGGCAAGTAGGAAGGTAGTGGAACTTGGAGCAGTTTTCTTGATCATTTTCTCATTTATAGGTAAAGCAACAATCACTTGGTGAAAAAAATCCTTAGTTCACTAAAAAACTCCTAACCGGCGGTACATTCATCTTTCATTTCTCTCCGTTTTGTTGCATGCTGGTTGGTGAGGAGCATCCGAGAGAACGTGCACCAGTTTTGTTTTGTTGCACTTTTAGTCCTCAAAATACGGCTCTTACCTACTTTATGTTTCAGTGATAAGTGCAGATAGCAGCTATGGCAACGCTATCGCACTTTAGTTAAGAAGAATTCAAAAAAACCGCTATTTTCCGCTATCCACAATTGACAATACATTGTATTTTTGTAGGAAAAGTGGGTGCCCTTCTTGCTTCAATACCACAGGCTTTGGCTGCTGCTGTACTGTGTTTCATGTGGGGGCTTACAGTGACATTGGGCCTATCGACTTTACAGTATGGTCAATCAGCCAGCTTCAGGAACATGACAATCGTCGGTGTTGCATTGTTCCTTGGTATGTCTATTCCGTCTTACTTTCAACAATACCAACCCGAGTCACGTCTTATACTGCCTAGTTATCTGGTTCCTTATGCGGCAGCGTCAAGCGGACCATTCCATTCAGGCCTTAAACAAGTAAGTCACGTCGAATCATATGTTACTCGACACATCATAATATTACCGTGAAGATGGGCTAAGTTGTCATTTTCTTTGTCCAAAACTTATCAGCTTGATTTCGCTATCAATGCTCTTATGTCGATGAACATGGTGGTTACACTGTTGGTGGCATTTCTACTGGACAACACTGTCCCGGGAAGTAAACAAGAACGAGGAGTGTACGTATGGTCGAAAGCCGAAGACATTGCCGTAGATGCCTCACTGCAATCTGAATACTCGCTGCCGAAGAAACTTGCATGGTGTTGCTGTTGGTTAAAGTGTTTGGGAGTCTAATACTTGGACATTATTGTAACACTTAAAGAAAAAATGTCACTCCTAAGAAAAAGGTAAATGTGTACATTGTATTATTAATATAGTTATAGAAACATTAAATTGGAGAAGGAAAAATGTCACAATCATAATCACTTTCTGAATTTAACTGTACAAAATCCAATGAAACAAAAAAATGTATTGGTATTAATTTGCAATTTTAGCTGATTTGTTGCTCTGCCATTCTTCAAGAAAGGATCGGAGAGTGTAATTTGGTGTAAGGGATGTGTGTTTAAGCCTTAAGTTTGTCATTGGTGATGTATCATGTCCTGAATGCAACCACTGTTCTATTGCTTCTAGCTCATATGAAAATCCATCTGCTGCCACATGTGGATTTTTCATTACCTCCTGTGCACCAAACATCATAAAAATGTTACTGTATTAGATTAACCTATACTTATATATAGTGTGCATAATCGTAAGTTTGAGTCCTCAGAGAGTCTGCTCCTTTTAAGGTCTCATGTTTGAATTCCGTTAGGTGCTAATAATATTTGTGTTGTGTCAGTCCATACAGAGCTTTACTCTGACTTTAAATAGTCCTAGTGGACAGTGGGATTGTCAGATTGGTCTCTTAACTTAGTCTGCTGTGAGGCTGGATACCAAACTTTGAAAAAACTGTGAAAAATAATGAAAAAATCAATAGACTAACCTGTTGTATAGGGCAAAGGAAAACACTAGGCACGTCACTAGAGCCTTCTCTATCTATACATCCACCAATGGTTATCTTTCTATCTTCTTTTGCAACTATTTCATCACCCTTTCTTCTTATCTTATTGAGTTCTTCTATGACCTTTGCAATAGTTAAATTTGGGTTGGGTTTGCTTTTCATGGATACGCAAATCATAGCCAGGCTCACAAGTTCTTTTGCTAGATCCAATGGCCATTGTCCTGCCATGTCATCAAGAATGTTAACCAATGTTTCTCTATCCATGTCCATTGTCATGAGCTCCTCAATAGGCCCAGCACAATTTCTTCCAGTCAATAACTGCATCAATAAAACCCCTACATCGCGTAAATCTTCCTCGACATCGCATTCAATGTTGTCATCTTTACACTCTTGAAGCCCAAAGCCTGTGATTTTTGCAACTAAATTGCGGTCTAGGAGGACGCGTGCTGGGCTCAAATGACAATGAATAACAGACCTTTGTTGAGATGAATTCAGAAAGCCCAGGCCCGAGCATACTTCTGTAGCAATACGTATTCGATCGTGCCAACGTAAGCCTCTATTTCTTCTTCTGGTAAACAACATGTCTTGTAAGCTTCCATGGCCCATGTATTCAAAAACTATGCATTTCGGCTCGGAGCAGAAGCCAACCACAGCAACTAGATGTGGGTGCCTAATATCACCAAGAAACCTCACCTAAATAAAATGCATTAGATTTTAGTAAATTTGGATTACAATCAAAAAGACATAATGAACAAGTTCAAATTTTATTTACCTTAGATTGAAAATCTTCTCGAGACAAAGAAGCAAAAGAAGACATCATCTTAATCGCAACGGTCGAATGGTTAAACCGTCCTCTATACACGTTTGTCCATTCTTGACCGCACTTCAACCGCAACCGCTCAGAAAAGTTATCAGTCGCCAACCTCAACTCCTCCTCACTATACTCCCTCATCCCGCAACTCGTGCCACCATTGTCTCCTAACCTCGCTGCCATACCTATAGCATCTTTCTGCTTACAAAAATCGATCCTTCGATTCAATACATCTCTCTGCTTCCTCAACTCCTCTATCTCCCTCACCATGTCAGTTCTCTCCCTCACTGCTCTCTCTACCTGTGTCTCTACTCTTGATCTTGATATTGTTGAGATTTGAAGCTTGTTTGATAGTTCTGATTGAAGCTCTAGTAATGAATTCATCCTTTGTTTTCTCTCTTTAATCTCTGTTCTCATTTCTTCTCTTTGCTCTTTCTCTAAATGTAGTTCCTTGTTGAGATTCTCCTTTGTACTCATTTCTTCCCTTATTCTACCTTCAAGTTCTTCAGCCTAAAAATGTACCATAATTTATTATTATTATTATAGCATGTAAGGTTTTTTTAATTTAAAATGTCTCCAAATTGGTTTGACTTAAATCAAATAGTTAATATCTGAGATAGGACACATGTCACACATATCAAACATCAGACATATCAAACACGTATATCATTACCCTGTTTTTGCATAAGTTAATCGCCCATTCAGCTTTTCTGCGTCTTTCTATATTTTCCTTGGTCTCTTTTTTCTTCAACTCGATGGTTTTGCATAGGATCTCAATTTTTTCTCCAGTGTTCTGTATGCGAGAAAAATCAACCAATATTAAGCTCAATAAATTAAATACATGTAATTTGAAATAATTAAAGTATGAAATGTCAAACATTTGGTATCCAAAAGAAAAAATGGACATTTGACAGCTAATCACGGATTTAAGACAAAATTGAGATTTGACAATGCATAATCACTTAAATGTTAATAAAATCACTTAAATGTGATGGCTAATTTTGACTTTCAGGAAAAAAAAACACAGTCCAAACCCCAAACATATCCTAAAATTTATCAAATTTCTTACAACTGTAAAGTGAAACCAATGATCTAACAAGTCTCAAGAACAAACAAACAAACACAACAAAACAATATCAACATTAATCAATGTCCACATATTTTATTCAAAATATCCATCTATTGTTTATAGAATATTACCTTATTAGAATTGTTCAATTCAATGACAAGTGGCCCAATTTTTGTACCAACGTGCAACTCATCATTCTCTTGCACACAAATTCCTTCCTCCAAATTTGAAGATAATAACAAATGTTGATAATAATTTTCTATATCTTGAAGATAAAATTCCCATTGATTTTGAACCAAATTGGTTGATGAAGGAGAAGCACTTAATCTATTATGAGAATAATCACTTGTTTTGTCACTAAACATTTTGTCTAACCAATCTTTAAAAGTCACCTTATCTTTCATTTTTGCAACCATTACTCCACTATCATCTTCCATGATTTTCTCATCATTGTTTCCTCTTAGAAACACTTGCTTCCCTCCACATATAATGAATAATTCACATGAACTAGGTTTGTGTTGATGAACATAGAATAATCCACTAATAGCACCTTTTGATTTCCTAATCAAAAATTAAGAAAATGAAATATTAAATAAAAATATATTTTTTATAGAATTTTTCAAGAAAAAAAAATGAAGATTACATACAATAAAGAAGACTTCATGAATGAAAATCCCATAACTAATTTGATTATTTCTAATTCGTTTATCATATCTATGATGTGCTTCTGCATTGGTTCGTCAAATTTATCGATTTCAAGAATTTCTGTTGGCACCTGAAATATATCATACAATAGGTTGTTCAACTTTATTTAAAATTCGGTTAGATTTATATGATATGAGGGATTGAATTTTGTTATTAGAATTCTAAGATGAACATACCTTGCCACAAAAAGCAATATATTTGGAAAAGAGCTTCTTGATTCTCTCTTTCTCATCTTTTCTTAGAACTTCAAGTTTCTCATCATTCAAAGATCTTGCTGGAAGTTTTCCAACTACAAGAAGAAGAAAAATCACAAAACTAAGCTAATCTCAATTGAATTTCAAAAGGAAGAAAAACTAATCTTATGCACAAACCAAAAACTTACATGGTGTATAAACATAATCCTTAGAAATGCTATGAGTCACATGAAGAATAACAATGGAAATTGGATGAGAATTCCATTTCTTAAGAGCCCAATTTAAAGTAATGAATCCATCTTGTGCATCATCACTAATAGCAACATAGATTTTCTCCTTTTGTGTTGCATCCATTGTTGTCTAGATTGTGTTGGGAGAGAGGTCTAGTGTGAAAACAACCTTGTAAATATCATCAATTTCAAAGGTTTGTTTTGTGTATTTTTTTAAGTGTTTGGTTTTAAACTTTGTATTATTATAATATAATGTTTTTATCATGATCTGTAAGAGAAGAGCCCGAATGAAACGGCCAGGTTTGGACTTTTGTGTATGGAATGTCTTGATTGGCAAATGGAGCTGGGGTCATAGATTTGCAATTTCTATGGTTCTTCTTAGAATTCACTTTTGTTTTTTATGGATTAAACTAAATAAAACAAAGTGAAATTACTAGCTTCACTTGGACTTAATGATTATCATTTTTGAACGACTTCACTTGCATACATTGTATAATACCCAGAGGTTTAAATGAGGGCACTTTCTCTTTTAAATATAAGTCTTCTTAAAAAAAAAAATTGCCTCCTTTGTGATAGTTAAATATAGTTATTATTATTTTCACTAAAACTAGTTATTATAACTGTTTCGAGCCGACTAAACGTTCTAATGAAATCAACCCAATTTAAAAATTCAAACCGGAGGTTTGTTTGCCTAAAAATGATGCACATGTAAACTCTCGCCAGCACTAGAACGTGACCCTACACTCATTGATACCAATCCAACGATCTTCCGTATTCCACGTTGCATTTGCAAGAGGAGGTTTTAACCACCACTCATATATAAACGCGACCACACGGCATGCCAAAATGCAATTTCATTCTTTCTTGTAAGTTACACATCTCTAACCTCACTGACTTGGACGTTGGAGTGTTGATCTTGTTGGTACACCCTTTATCCTCCCATCATAGACTCTTGCCGTCATACTAGAGAGCTTTTATGACACCCTTTATCAGCACCTCACAAATTTTGTGTTCCACATCAGAATAATGGTGTCGTCCATGAAAATCAATTTCTTGATTCTCACAGATACCCACGATGATATTCTTTGTTTTTCCTGAACAACCACTCTTGTTAACTGATCAGGTCATTGTAAATTGTCTCAAATTGATCAGGTCATTGCAATGGTAGCTTCAAAATTAAATATATTAGCCACTCATCGCAACATCAGCCTTGCGGAGGCTGTCATTGCACAATCCTTGTGTCTAATCATCAAAATCATTCTTTTCCCGCTAGGGAGGCAATCCGGTTCTAGTAACACGATTCTTTATGACGAAACATTACAACACAAGAGGACCTCCATAATCTCAAAAACACTGCAATTTTAAGGCTCGAAACTCTTTTTCTCTTAGTTTGAGAGGCAATGATGATAGTCATACCCTTCATGAAGATCACCCCTAGGATATGTTTGTCACTCAGTTCCCAACAGAAGGACATGGAAGATGTAAAATACCAGGCCCCTGTCATATTTAAAAGAATCCTTTCTCAAAACATATTATTGATTGTAGAATTAATAAATCCCTAGAAAAACCGCCAAAGCCACACAATTATGACCCAACCAAGTACATTGAGCACATATATACCATGCTCAATTATAACCATGTGAGGAGCATAATGAAATGTCAACTATTCATGTTGACTCTCAAATAAGGTTCTATGACGTGACTCAAAATTCTAGAGGATGATTTTATCAATTCCTAGAGGAAGTTGTATGATGAATTCATAATGCAAAAATGAAAAAAAAAAGAAAAGAATAGTAGTCCTCATCGGGATTCACCAAAAGAATAAGGAAACCATTTGAGAATATACCGACTGATTTACAAAAGTGGCATTGGAAGTAGGCAGATCCAACGACAAGATGAAATGACAGATCTTCGAGAAAAGATTTAGGATATATTGTATGTTCTGTGAGAATGTATGACGCTAAGAGCATGAGTGACCTCCTCACAAGAGCCCAACCATATATTAATTATGAGGAGAAGTTGGATGAAACATAGAAATAAATAAAGGGTATAAAAACCTAACAAATGACCAACTAGAGATAACAAATGCCGAGATAACGGGGATATAGATTCACATCGGGGCATAATCTAGGTCCTAATCCTACACCCTCTTATCACTTTAAGAGAAAATATTTTACAAGAGTGTGCCAACATCGAAGTCAAAAACACAAGGGTAAGATACCCCCACCCTATCAAAGAATCTTCCATGATAGACAAGTGGAAGTTTTTCCACTTTCACAAGAGCCATTTACACAACAAAAATTAATGCACCCATCCGAAAGAAGTCGTGAAATAACTAATTAAGAAAGATAGATTAGGCATATATGCTCAAGATGATGGAAGAAAAGACGATCGTGAAAGGAAAAAAAAGGCTCCCACAGGGAATCCAAAAGCTAAAACAACTCATCACGTGAGAAATGGTCCCCCAATAGATAAATATCATCACCAAAGAAGATAATTGAAGTCATCGGGGAGACCGTGAAAAGAAAATATGACAACAACGACAAGGAGGATGTTTTGAGAGGAAAACAATAATTCAGCTTCTGTTATAGGGGCTATAATTCATCGTATCCATCATTGAAGGTTTCCTTCACCCTAAGATAGTGTCGAAAGGCCCCATGAAAAGAAATATCACTGAGTTGATGATTGCAAATAACAAATGAGAAAAGTCATTGAAGAGAAACTAAAAAGGCCCATCCTAGGGTGCAGAGACAACAAGAAGGTAGGAAAAATTCCAAACGAGATCTTCCCCTTGATAATTATGGAATATGGATAATTTCTACGTCTCAAGAATCCTCATAGATAAAGGGGTCTCATGTGATATTATGTATGCTGATTTCTTCGAGAAGTTGGGCTTGATAAAAAAGAAGTTGTCCCCTTATAAATGTTAAGATCTATAAGCTTTCGATGACACAATGACCTGACCTTGGGTTTTATAGAGCTCATGGTTACCTCTGGGGAGGGAAAAGACGCCCATACTGTAACACCCCATTTCTATCCGACAATTATAATTAAAATAAGAGTTTCAAAATTTCAACACGCAAATAGGATATCACATTTTCAACTTAAAACAACAACATAACAATCATATTTGACGCATATATACATAACACATCACATTCGAATGAACTGATAACAACCTGTTTATTCTCAAAAACATAAACCAACTTTATTTTAATAAAACAACGCAACAGATTCTTAACATAAACTCCAAAATAATCATAGCATCTTGCTCAACATAAAACAACTTAAAATAGAATAAACTTCTCAAAAGAAACAACTTCAATTCAATTTAATAGCAACAAAACAAAACAAAGCGTTCATCCCCCCGAGTGCTACGTATCATAGCGATAACACCGACTCGAACTAACAACAACTAACTCTTCACTCTTCATTACCTACACGTTATCCACGTAGAGGCAACATCACAACATAAGGGGTGAGATATCTACCAATATAAACAAGTGTATGATAAATAATATGCTAGGATTAAATCATACAAAATTATCTCGTCGCAATTTACGACATCACAAACCACTTCACATCGCAACAATCATATTTATGCAACTCAAATGAGACTCAACAATGCAATTGCATCTGGTACCAACCAGGGCTTCAGCCCCCGTTGCCAATTGCTAATTAATAGAGGCATCAAACAAGGCATAAGCCTTCGTCGCTAATTTTGCCAATCCAGGTCGTCGCTAAAATATGCAATGTAATGCAACTCGATAATGCACAACACACTACATAAACAACAAATCCATGTCGCCAGGCATAAGCCTATATCACCAAATGCATTACTAATAAATAGAGGTAAACATCGTCATTGAAACATCCTGCAACTTCGCATAAAACAACAACAACATACATCAATAATACACATCACTGATACATCACAAGAAACAACAACACAACGTATTCGACATAATTCACAAAACAAATCAGTTACAATTACCTACTAACTTATACGAACTACCTCGACAATTTTCAACGAATTCCGAACAACTAATTTTACCACTTAATTTACTAATTCGGCTAATTCGATACTGATTTCAAGCACTATTATTACTACCAAATAATATATTATTCCTGTCTAATTATGTTACATATATACTTAATTTCCCGCATCTAAAATTACACTGTCATTATAATTTATCACCAGTTGTTCTTCTGTATTCTGCTGAACCTGCTATCTCATGAACCGACTTTATTATATAACACCTAATGTACTGTCACATGTGTATTCCTTCTTTTTATTTTTTATTTTTAATGTTACAGACTAAATATTTAGTATACTAACATAATGTATTATAGTTAAGTTAATTAAGTGATATAAAGTACCTACTGTAAGTATGAAATGCGCCTAAGAGGGTAAATTAGGTGTTTAAATTTTTTATCGGTTTTTATGAGTACTTGATACAATATTTTCTGGTTTGGTGTATGAAATTATATGAGTGATTCTTTATTTTCTGGTTAAGGTATTGATGAAAGTGGTAAATGCGGAAAAGTAAAGAACACAAGGATGTATCCTGGTTCCCCTCACAGATCGAGAGTACTCCAGTCCCCTTTCAACACGAAAGAGATTTCACTATAGTTAGAATTATTGTACAACCTATTCACACCAATGGTGATGCTTACTATCTAACCTATAGGGAGACCAAAGGATCTTAAAACCTTTAAAGTCTAAAACACTAAGTGCAAAAAGAACAATCCTCTTCAATGCACACCTTGCCTCCAACAATCATGGACAACAAGAATACAACAAGAATATATGATTTTTTACAAGAGTTTGAATGGAGATGAAGAATATATCAATCACTTAATTGATCTTCTCTTTCAATATGACAATTCTCAATAGTATATAAGTGCTCAATGGAATGTATATGATGCTAAAATTTTTCTGAATGTCTTTGATAAAGAATGTAGAAAATTTTCAATGAAAATTATGATATCAAGCAAGAACACTTTTGATTGAAAATGAGAGAATAAACGATTTGAAAATTTTAATGAAAGAGGTGAATTTGAATTCTGAAAATATATGATTTATATAGCACCTTAATTCCTCTTTGAAAGTGTATACAATCATGAAAATATGCCATGGTAAAAAGGTACAAGTCCAAATTCGTGCATGTAATTTTTCAAGGTATATTGGCACTGGTTCAATGATGTAACCAGTTACTTCAATGGTGTAACCAGTTACATTACTGTAACGTTAAAAAATTTCAATAAAATTGTTGAAGTAACCGGTTACTTGGCTGAAATAACCGGTTACATTATTGAAGATTTGCCAAAAATATTTAAAATCAGTTTTGGAAAAGTTGAGTTGACCGGTTACTTCAATGAGGTAACCGGTTACATTGAGAAATTTTTGCCTAAAACCTTTAGCAAACTTGTTGTAACCAATGCCAATCATTTTTAAAACTTATTGCATGTATGAAAATAAATGCACTTCTTGAGCATTAACATATACTAAGGCATGAATTAGAAACTTGTACCATAAATCATGAAGATTATCCATAGCCTTTGAAATTGTAATTTTGATCCAATGTCTTAGAGATCTTTTGCTCATCCTTTTTGATCCAATGCAATTTGTCTTCATCAAACCAATAGAGTATTTGGAGATGCTTGATTTTACATTCTCCCCCTTTTTGATGATGACAACCAATGAAAATTTGAGAAGTGAAAAACTTTGATTTTACATTCTCCCCCTTTGGAATTATCAAAAAGGATGGGGAAAAGATAAAATATAAAAGATAGTGATCTGAATAAAAGATCAGAATTGGAGACGGTCGGAACGATTGATGATCCTTCGAGCAAGTTGATGTTGAGGAGGGGGTGGTGTACCTGCAAGGCACTCGGATGCTAAAGTAAGCAAATGTTCAAGGAATAGGATAGAAAATATTAGGGTTTTGAGTGTAAGAAAGTGATACCTTGCCCTCAAAGATATGAGGGTTTATATAAGGGACATAAGAGGATTATCATTGGTTACTATAAGTGATACTTTTGATGTTTTCACTAGATCAATTAAATTTCAACTACCCAGTCTCTCCATTGATTCTCATGTTGATGTAAGTATTTGTTCTTTAATTGTCATCAGATTTGACATTGTTTTCTTTTAGTCACTCCATGAATTTTCCTTGTTCAAATTGTGTTTTTGATTATCAAGGTTGGGTGTTTTTAATTATCAAGGCTGGAGGTTCCAGTTCTAAAAGTGTTGTGCCGGATGATACTGCAAAGACTGATAAAATTGAGGACACACCTAAGGAACATGCCTCAAAGAAGAGCAAGAGGAAGGAAAAGGAACATGTGGAAAAGCCTCATAGCAAGTCACAAATTAAGAAAAGGCTTTCAGTTTTACCTCTAGAAACATCCATCATTGCTATTGTCTTACTTATATTGTTGGGTGCCTTCTATGTGGTAATTTTCAAATCATCCCATCGTTCATTAGAATTTAGAAGTTAACTAGGTTTCTGAACCATAATATTTTTCAATTTATCTTTTACTTTTCAATACATATTTTTCCCCACTAGGAATTTAGTATCTAGTTATCCCTTTTTATTCAACTTAATTTATTTCTTTATTATTACTTGGCAATTTACTTTCACTTTTAGATAAATCATGCTTGCTTGTTAAATCCGTGCGAGTTAGTACACAATTAGGTCTATTACGGTATCTTGTATTAATATTTTGTTTTATGCTTTCTGCACAACAGTCAATAAGGCATCCTCAAGCTGAAGTGTATGTCAATTAAAAAAACCTTGATGTTTACATTGATAGTTTGCACACTGTCGTTTCCTCCGATCTTTTTTGAGTTCTTTTTCTCTTTCTTTATGTTTTCTACTTCTGGTATTTAATCTGCTTCTGCGTCACTTTCTGGAACTCGCGCGTTTTTTGTGCGTGACTTGCTGTTACTGCTATTATTTTTTGGGTTTGCAGTTTGAGGTGATTTGAGTTGTATGGAAGGTATGTGTTTGCAGGTGGGAGATTTGTATAGAGATTGTGAGTTGTATGAAGGTGAGTTGTTGCGAAAATGGAGTAAGGAGTATGTGGCGGTGAGATTAAAAGAAGGCTGTGGGTATGGAGAGTGAGACGTGAAGGTAAGGGTCATTGGGTGAAGGTGGTTATGAAACAGATGAGAGGTGGAGAGTTACTGAGTGTTCTTGAAGTGTGGATATGTTTTGAGATGATTTTTTGTTTTAGGGTTCTGGACTTAAAAAAATTTGGGAAGAAGATGAACAAAATTGAAATTTCTAAAAAAAAACTTTTAGCGTCGGTTTTTCCGACGCTAACTCCGTCACTGTCACTGCCACGTAGACTTTTAACAGATTTTGACTAACGGAGTTAACGAAAAGGACTCATATGCATCTAATAAAAAGTTGAAGGATCAATTTGGCACGAAAAAAATTAAGGGACCAAACTAAGCCTAGGGGTATAGTTAAGGGACCAAAAAGGGTATTTCGCCTTATATGAAACACATGTTCATTCTTAACTGACACAAAGTCTAAATTAGAGAAAAGAAAGAGGTGATGTCATAAACACCATGAGTTTACAACTAAAGCAATCAAGCTCTAATTACGAGAAGTCACACAATCTACACAAAAACCTCGAACACAGAGGTGGGGGTCTTAGTTCACCGTCCTTTTGGTAGCTAGTCACTCAATAGCACAGAAGGTCGGTGTCATCTATGTTGGTACCAAACCAAGTTTTCAATTGGGGTCAAGGAAGAGGTGAAGACTCTCTGCTAAATGTGCTTCACATAGATGTCTAGTAAAGCATTAATACACAACACCATGACGGATACTAGAGACCAAGAATACCAACCTCAAATCAAGGAAGGTAAGAATAAGCTCATGACTTTATGGCTCATTACAAACAATAAAGAGTCATCACCCATTTTCAAAATAATATAGGGGTCCAAAAAAAAATAAATCTCATGAAGGAGCATATCCCTTCCAATAACAAGAGCATCAAGATTTTCTTTGAGGATTTCATTCTCCTTTTAAAGACTCCCATGCGCTAGAGCCTCACCATTCCCTACATCTCCAAAAGCCAATGAAGCAGTAGGCCACACATCTGGTATAATATTTTCGTCATCTCTTTTTTACTGTTAGTCTCTGCATTACCCATAAAGTATGCATAATCTTCTTAAGAGATGTAAGACTAAAGCTCATTAGCTATCAAAGGGTCTGTATGGGCAATGAACGACATAGATATGATTTTTGGGGAGGGTGACATTCAT
This sequence comes from Vicia sativa, assembly GCA_021764765.1. NCBI lineage: Eukaryota > Viridiplantae > Streptophyta > Magnoliopsida > Fabales > Fabaceae > Vicia > Vicia sativa. Next base: position 250,615,654 of record CM038793.1, read on the forward strand.
AAGCTCTTTATCCATCCTAGGACCTGGATGTGTAAGGAATGACGAGGTCATAATTATTGGGGAGGGTGATAAGCTCCCTTCACAATCCAATCTTCTCGAGTCCGATTCCTCATCTTGAGGTTTCTTAAAGGAAAACTCATCAAAAGAAGGATCATCGCCCGTTCCTCTCCTTTGGGAACCTTTTCCAACCACCCAGGACATAGGCCTAAAAATAGTCTCATCATCAATGGGACAAGAATGACCTCTCTGCCTAGGTTGCTCAGGTTAAAGAACTTCTAAAAAGGTCAATTTCAGAGGGTCGTCCTCAAGAAGATCCTCCACTAGAGTGCTCAACAACAACAACAAATGGTGATGGTGTACTCCTGAATGCTATTCTCATCTCAAGCATTGTCTTTAAAAAACCCATCTTATCTATGAGATGAGGTAAGATAATGTAAAAGTTAGTAAGTTTCCTCGATACCGAATAACCGAATACACAGATGATGTTTGCACCCTTACTAAAAATATTACGCCTCTCCTCTTAGGTTGATGTTTCCACTAACAAACAAGTCTCGATGTGCCGCCTCTTCTACTTCTTGAAGGTCACATTAGAAGAACTTACATTGTCAACTTCAACTACTTCTCTTCTAGGGTAAATCATCGAGTATATATATGTGAGTTCCCGATCTTACTAAGAAATGTTTTTGGCGCTAAAATTTAGAAAACTTGTTCGTAGACTTGACGCTTTTGACTGTGAGCTTATTTTTCAATTAATTCTCTTCAAATTTTTGTTTTTGTTTTTTGTTTTTTTTTGTTTTAATTAATTCAAATTTAAATTATATTAAAATTGATCTTTAAAATACAAAATATTTATTTTTGATTCCTTCAATATAATAACATAAAAGTTATAATAAAATATTGTATTTATTTTAGATACCAATTCTAATATAAATTAACTTTATAGAAATTGAAATTTATTATAGTATAATTTTTTTTAATTCCTTCAATATATTATCGTATAGATTTTTTAAGCTAATTTATCATAAAATTTAATATTATTCTTGAAATATACTTCACATCACAATCTTTTTTGATGAAAAGAATGAAGATATATTTTGGAGATTATATATACATTAAAAATAAGAAGTTTTAGAAAGTTAGTCGAAAAGTTAAAAATAAAAAATCGGAGAAAAATTGGGTTAGGTGACACTAGAGATGTGGCAGTTGTCGGAATCAGTAGTGATCGATTAGAATTGACGGCAGATGGAACTGCAGAGGTCGGGAAGAAGTCGACGACGGCGATCCGAACTTTTATGGTGGCGGCAGACCAGAGTGCGGCGGAGCATGACGATGGTCCGTACGACCAATGATGACAAATATGTATGGTCGACGATAGGTCCGTACAACAAGGTCTGAGTCGACATTAGAATTTTTGACAGTTTCTCGATTTGCGTGTTTTGAGCTCTTTCAGTTCGATGTATGAATCCATTTGTGATTAAGTTGTATTTTTGGGCTTTGCTTGTTGAGTATTTACTATTATAAATATGTATTTCTTTTTTATATTTAAAGTGGGTCATTCTCAGAGTTTACAACAAAAAAGAGAAAAGATTTAGGATATTACTCAAGGAAATTGAGAGTTTGAGAGATTGGAAAACTTTGAGAATTTTGAAGACGAATGTTATTTTCTTGTAACTCATCTATAATTTTTATAACAACTTTTTAAGTATAATGAATTTGAATGGTGCTCTCCTCCAAAATATATTGTTTGATTAAATTGAACAAATATTTCGTCTTTTATTTTATCTTATTTTATTATACTATGTGTATTGATTATTATTGTTGTAAGTTATTTATTTTAATTGAGATGTTCTTAATGTCGCATTTAAAATTAAATTTTGTCGTAATTTAATGATTTGATATATACTGATACGAGATACTTAATAATTTAATGATTTGATATATACCGATACGAGATACTTAGTCTTTTGATACAAAATTATAAAATATTCATTTTAATATATCTTATCACTAATAATAATTTTGATATATTTCATCATCCCGCATGTTCACGTTAAGTCTACTAACACAATTGTGATGTGTAAGTCTTTGTGACAGCTACTTGTAATAAGAAGATAGAGATAAAATAATTCAACAAAAGAAAAGAGAAAAATAAAATACAGAATTACTATTTGTCAAAAAAATATAAAATACTTAAAAGAATTATTATATTTATCATATTAAGATCATTTACGTATTGCAGGATACATTTCTCTGTCTTGAGTCTTGACCAAATCATATGTACACGCCTGCGCATGTTAAATTTATTTAGTTTACTTTTGATCAATTAATTTTATAATCCAAATAAACTAGTAGACGCTTTATAGAATCTTGACCAAAATTATTTTATGTATATAATTGAACAAATTATATTTTTGGTCATATTATTTTATTGGATTTTCAAAATCAATTTCAAATTTAAATAATAAATTTAATTTCTCTTTGCATTTTAAATTGATAATGCATTTATTTTAAAATGATATTTCCTCTTATCTCATATATGAGCAATTTTACAAAAAAGTCCACCTTTTAAGAAAGATATCTAAATGCATTTAAGTCTTACACTCTTTCTAATTTTACCCATATTTTTTGTCTTGGAAATCGTTAAAAGCCTAAAAATGTGAAAAAGTAGGGTTATAATTGGAATAATAACATTGAATAATAATTATATGTTACTTTTGCTTATATTTAAAACCATATAATTGTTGCTTACATTCGAGACCGAAGAGAGTATGTCAACTGCGAAACATTGTAAAGTCATCATACAAAAACCTTGGACCTAAAACATGTTTCTCTCAACTATCGGTAATGATTAGTTTTCTTCACTACTACCGCCTAAATCCTCTTTTCCTTCTCTTCCTCCCTTCTTCGTTTCCTCTGTATCGCTGCTTTATACTCTTTTTCGCATTCCTTCCCAATGGATGCTTCTCTGCTATTTCCCGAAACTCACATTGTTATGTTGGCTTCATCTTTGCATAAGGAGATTCCATCCAAAGTTCAGGTCAAATCGATGTGGCGGTGATTTCTAACAATGTCTGTGACATCCCTCTAAGTCAACTTCCTATGCCATGTTTGAAAGGGTATAGGCTTGCTATCACATTTCTGGAGGAAGAGTACATCCTGGGTGTTGAGGCTTGTAAACACCACCTTCATGGAAGAGTGGTATGATCGAAGGGGTCATCACTTCTAACTGTGGTCAATTTGAAATCAAAACTTATGGAGCTTTGGTCTTCAATAGGAAAATGGGGAGTAACCTCACTTGGGAAAGGATTTTATGAATTTGTTTTCTCCTCTCTTGAGGATGTTCAAAGAGTTAGATCTATCAGTGTGTGGTTCTTACCTCAAGGGGGTCTTAAGCTCTTCCCCTGGACTAGAGACTTTATACCTTCTAAGCTCAAACAAACTTTGACACAAGTATGGATATGGATTCATGATCTCTCACAAGAGTATTGGAGACCTCAAATCCTCTTTGCCATAGCTAGCAACATTGGAACCCCTATCTGCATTGATTCAACTTCCAACAAATCTGCCTTTGAAAGGCCTTTTGGTCACTTCGTCCGGATCCTTGTAGATTTAGATCTAACCAAAGAGTTCAACTACAAAATCCTTGTAGAATGAGTTGGATTTTCATTCTTCGTGGATATCGATTACGAAAAAGTTCCAGACTTTTCTAGTTTCTGCTCTTGTATTGGTCATTCAATCTCAAACTGCAAAAGGAAAATGCTAACATTGCCAAAGAAAAGGTAGTGGAGAAAAGAACCCCTAAGGAAGCTTATGTTAATGTGGAAAAAAAGATAAATGAAGAGAACAATCCAACAAACATTCATAATGCCAATTTTTCGACCGATAACCACGGTGCTGTTAATTTAACAGTTCCTGTTACAGATATACCTATCCTTAATGAGGTTAGAGAAAAAAATGGCAAGAGTATAGTTGAAATCAACTTTGGCTCATCCAACGAGGATGTGAGCAAATCAGAGAGCTAATATATTGATGCAACCCAATTGGTGAACTTTGAGCCAGAATCTCAGTTGGACCCTAATCTTTAGCAACAAGTAAAGCTTTCTTAAATGAAGCTTGGGATAATATGAGAGATCTATAAAAATATGATGACAATGGGATAGACTTATTTCCTGAAAAGGATTTCAGGATGATGACCTCAAAAAAGAAAACAAACAAGAAATCCAAATCTGATGGTATTACTAGACATCAGTCTAGTCAGAACAATCTGTCCTTATGAATTATCTGTTCTGGAATTAGGGATGGTAAAAAAACTCATATCCGTAGATACCCGCGGGTAAAATCCGTTACGGGCAGGGGTATGATGGCTTAATGAGTATTCACGGGTGAAATAAATGGATATTTAGTTACCCGTTTACCTACGGATACAAATGTGAATTTGATGACACTCGTACCCGCGGGTATCCGTATCCGTTAATAACTAGCAAAAATACTTAAATATCAATTTGTTTGATCAACACTTATTATTATTATTATTGTTATTGTTATTATTATTATTATTATTATTATTATTATAATTGTTATTATTTTGTTAAATATGATATTATTATTACTATTATTATTGTTATTATTTTGATAAAAGAAGAAATAAAATGAATATAACTTATTTGTTTTTATTTATTATGCTTAAATTTGAAAATAATTTTTTTTGTCTTTAAAAAAGATTATATATATATATATATATATATATATATATATATATAATATTAATATATTTATATAATAGTATTCATGAATACCCACAAATACCCGCGTATATCTCAATATCCACGGATATCCATCTAACGAATACACGCACGAGTATGAGGCTGGTACGAGTATCATATTTACTAAATGGGTCGGGTAGCGAGAGACTAGTACCCGTACCCATGGATACCCATTGCCATCCCTTTCTGGAGTATAGGAGGCATTGCAAACAGTGCCTTAAGACTTGATCTTAAGAAATTAAGCCTCAATAACTCTCCCGAGTTTGTTTTCATTGCTAAACCTTGGATGGAATTTGGAAAATTTCCTCAAGGTTGGAATGCCAGGTTTGATCTAAAGCTCTTTGCTGTTAATTCTAGAGATAATTTGTTGCCTAATTTATGGTGTTTTTGCAAGTTCTTCTTGGACCCTAATATCATTAGTATTGATGAACAACACATAGATTTCACCATAGACTTTCATAACTCTACTATAGGTTTCTAAGTTGTTTATGCCTCTACCAATTATTTACAGAGAAGGAACTTGTGGCACTCGCTAGGTAATATCCCTGAGAATATTCCTTGGTCTTTCATAGGTGATTTTAATACTATTATAATTGCTGGTAAGTATAGAGGCAGACATACTCATGTCAAAGCTCATATCAAGGACTTTCCGAATTGGACTGATAACAATAATTTTATTCATCTCCCAACTTTAGGCAGTCTCTACACTTAGTGCAATGGTAGAAAAGGAATGCATAACACTAAGAAACATTTTGATAGAGTTATCTGTAATTTGCAACTGTTAGATGCTTAGAATTCCATTGTTTGTAACACCTTTCCTAAAGTCAAATCTGATCACTATCCTATCCTACTTACTTTTAAATTTGATTCCATTAGCTCTAAGTGACAATTTAGATTCATAAAAATGTGGACCCTCCATGAAGATTGTGCTAAGATAGTAACTGGTACTTGGAAAGTTAAATTGTTTGGTTGTCTTACATACATTCTTGATAGGAAGCTCATAATTCTTAAAACTAGATTTAACGATTAGAATAAGTCTACCTTCGAGAGTGTCCAAGACAATGTTTGCAAAGCTGAGAATTCCCTGAAAGTGGTTCAGTTAGATATAGACAACTTAGGATATATTGATAGCTTGCATGATAAGGAAGCTAAAGCTCAACATGATTTGGAGCTTGCTTTGAACATTGAAGAGGAACTTTGGAAAGAAAAGTCTAGAATTAACTAGCACTTAAATGGGGATAGAAATACTAAGTATTTTCACACCTATGCCAAAGTCAAAAGAAAAACTAAACTTATTTCCTCTTTTGTCATTAATGATTTAGTGGAAACTAACCTTTATAGGCTCGAGGCTCACATTAAAGATAACTACAAAAATTTGTTCAACACTAATTCTATTTTCCAAGACTCAGGTCTGATATAGAAAGTTATCCTTAGTTTAATGAATGATAGAACCAATGATCCGCTCACTATGATTCCTATGCCTGATGAAATCCACAATGTTGCGATGAACTTAAATGTTGATTCCGCCCCTAGCCCAAATGGTTTTGGCGGCATTTTCTTTCACAAATTTTGGGACATTGTCAAACTGGATGTTATAAATGTTGTTAATCATTTTTTTTGCAGGGATGGCTCTTACCTAATTATAATGCTAACACTTTAATCCTCCTTCCCAAAACCAAGAATGTTAATTGTCTTGGCTAATTCAGGCCCATTGCTCTTGCCAATTTCAAATTCAAGATCATAAGTAAATTTTTTGCTAACAGACTTGCTACTAGTCTTCGGAGAAAAAAGGCCTTGTGGATGGAAGGAATATCAAAGACGGGATATGACTCGCTTCGGAAGCTGTAAACCTTCTTAACAATAAAAGCTTTTGTGATACATGGCTTTAAAAATTGACATTGCCAAAGCCTTTGACACCCTTAATTAGGATTTGTTGATGAAAACTGTATCTTGCTTTGGCTTTAGTGATAAATTTTACACTTGGATTCTAACCATTCTTCACTCTGCTAAGATTTCTATAGGTTTTAATGGTAAACAAATTGACATAATTGAAATTATAACGTGGATTTTAAAATAAATATGAATAAAAACATCAGCAAAATTGAAATTATAAATAAAAAAAAAATTCCAGATAGCATGACACATAGGCACATGAGTGTGTCATTTTCTCCGAAGGTCTAAACAAACAGAATCTTGAAATGACAAGGGTGTTTTTCCAAAAAAAACATTTACAGGGGACAAAATCAGAAGTCGCCTATATGGCAGGGGGTAAAATGGTATTTACCCTAAATAATATTGTTGGATAGTAAGGTCAATGGAGTGGTAGGTGGGTGATTAGTAAGGTTAGTAGACCACACACATGCACGTCGTCCGTAATGTCTCAAGATCATCGAAAGGTTGACTCCAATATCATACATAACAACATCAAAATTCTTGTTTCAGTGATGCTTCGTTAAAAGTGAAACATATAATTGCTCATATTTATGAGAAATATAACTACAAAATCTCTTTTAAAAAGACATGGATTTCAAAGAATAAAGAAATAACATCTATTTATGGAAATTGGGAGACTTCATACAAATGACCTTCCACAGTGGTTATTGGTTGTGAAAACGTTTATACCTGAGACTATGGTGGAATTAGAAACCCTTCCGACATTGATGATGGAACAAAATATCTTGCCAATTTCGAAATTGCCAGCTTGTAGGGAGTATCTTGGTCCTCAAGAATCACAAATATCCAGCCTTGCATTTATTAATTTGATTTTTGCATTTTATTTTAATTAAAATTGGATTTAAGTGAATAAATTCCAAAATAAATTAAATAAAATGAAGAGAGGCGTGAAATTGGTCTTGGAAGTCATGGACCCTCTTGAGAACAAGTTTGGATCACAAAAACTTAGACCCATTTGGAAAAAAATTGATTTTGCTTAGTATTTCTCTTCGTGCACTTCTTCAAATTTCCCAAACTTGCACAAGTTGTATCTTGCTCAATTTTCAACATTTTGAAGTGTTCTTGGACATTTTAGAAAGCTAAAGATGTTCTCTAAACACTAATTTTGGTTTCATCTTCATTTAAGTTTCCATGCTCATGTACACTTATTTTGAAAAAGATGACTTTTTGTTAACTTTTAGAAGGACCTATAATGTTTTGATCCATAACTCTCAAATGAAGCATTTTTGGTCAAAGCTTGTGAGACACAAAGTTGTATAGAATTTAATTCTCTTCAAAATGAGCTTTAGTGGAAAAATTTCTGATAAAGTATATAAAATTTATGCTTGGTCAAAGTTCTGTTGACTTTTTGTCAAGAAACCCTAATTTAGAAACTTTGACTTTTGATCAAATCTTGAATTTTCTTGATGAATCATGATCAACCCTTGATCAAATGATGAATGTAACTTCAAAATCTTGATGTTGACCAAAAATGATGAAGTTTGATTGTATTATGACCACAATTGACTTTTGTCCAATACAATTGATTTTCAACCATCTGAGCAATTGACTGAGCAAACTTGAGTTGTGAGGCTTGAAACTTGACATGGTGATACCTTGAGACATATTAGGATGTATGATGATCACTTGAGGAAATAGAAAATATCTTTGACTTGAGAGAATCAAAACCCTAGTTGTGGGTTGATTTCTTAGGAGAGGGTTCATCTGGCCAACCCTTGAGAAATTCTTGATTATTGAGATGTGAATTGTCTTGAGAAATAGGAGGGAAAATTTTGGGGTATAACACTAACCCTTGTCTATATAACAATCAAAGTATTGAATATTGAATTACAATTACTCTATTAAATCAAACTTTATGCCTTTGAATATGAATGTAGGTGCTAGATTGGCTCATAAACAACAACACAAAAAAAAGAATTAATAGAAATCCTAGCAAAAATAATATTTAATCCTTGCACACCCTCTCAAGAGAGGTTTTAGCCTCCTTAAATAGCAATGCAATTGAGAACTTTTCTACTTTGGATATTAGTTGCGATCTCGCCTAGATTTGTATAAGATTTAGTTGGATTCTGTTTTTGATTTGCTACACACACAAAAAAGCTCCTAATAAAATATATGATTTGTTTTTAATTCAAATTTAGATCTCTAATTGATTTAATCTGTTCCTTTTTATCTACCAAATAAATCTAATTAATGAGTTTCTTAAAGATAGCAACAAATATGATTGAATCACAACCAGAAAATACGCAAAGAACAACTTCCATCATGGCCTGATGACAAGGGCCATATGTTGCACACATGTTCAAACATATGATCCCATATGTGTTTGTTGGGTGAGAATATGGAGTTATAAAATAGCCAAGAAGGGGGTGAATAGACTAAAACAAAAAGTCAACTGATTTTCCAAAAATGGATTGTCAGAGGTTTTTTTTAGAGTTTTCCTGCCGAAGATTTAGAGCGAACTCTTAAATTGTTTCCCATTGGAAAATGCACAGTTCCTTTTTATTTTGACAATTATTTCAAGAGTTCATACAATCACTAGTCCAAAATAATGCTGAAGAAAATAATTCTTCTATCTGGATATTATTTTGTATACAACTTAATGCCAAACTATTCTACGTAATGTTTACTCGATTAACACTTTTGAATCTTTCAATATCACTAATTTGTTTCAAGTATTCCTGTGTAGAAATCACCTATTGATCCTAATGATTCCTTGAGCGATGAATTGTCAAAATATATGAGAAGAACTCCGCCTTACATGTAGCCTTCCCGACAGTCACTACCAAGGTAATATAGAGAGAAGAACTTCCTTCTTTTCTTTAGAATTTGTTAGCACCAATGAAAACACCTCAATAATGAAAGAACTTGAAAATATTTACCCAATCTTCAAGAACGGTTAGTTCCATGGCAATATCCCCCTCAATCAATTACAAAGTTCTCATTATCAAGATCTGAAATCAAAACAAAGGTTGAAGAAGAAAGAAATTAGTATGCAAGGGTTTTGAACTTTTCAAAAGTGAGAGGTAGTTGATTTCAAATAGAATCACAAAATGATTTTGAGATTCACACATGAAAAATGATGAAAAAAAATAATGTATATGTGCTTGAGATTAAGTATAAAAATGAATGGAAAAAGTTTGTTAGATTCGAATCAAGAACATTTCGTGGTTTGAGTCAAATGAGCAAGTGAAGTGGAATAAGAAGGAAAAATATATTTGACCCATTTATCAATTGATTCCACTCAAGAAAAAAAATCCTAATTCAAATCAAAGACCTTGTGATTGGAATCAAGTGCAAATCCTGATACGAATCAACTATAATAGGGCCAAATGGAAAAGGTTGAAAAAGTTGTCTGATTCGAATCAAGTGTTAAGTTTGACGTGAATCAAACCGAACATAGGTGACAAAAAGGAGCTTGATTCGAATAAGGTGTAAAGTCTGATTCAAATCAAAGTGTTCAAAAATATATGGTTTTCCTCTGTCCAATTTGATTTGAATCAGAATGTGTTTTGATTTGATTGTGAAATTTTGGTATCAGATATGGGATGTCGAAGGTAATGTCAAGACACTTATATCTGTTTACAACACAGTTAAACATATAACAGTGCAGAAAGCAATAAAAACACAGAGAGTTGTTAACCCAGTTCGGTTCTAACTAACCTACATCTAGGGGCTTCCAAGCAAGGGATGAAGTTCACTATTAGTAGTATTAATTCAGAGCTAAACCTTCCCTTTTTACACCTTCTCACTTAATCAAACTACCCAGTAACCCTCTACCTAAGATACCACACTTAGATATGAGAATACTCTTCTCACTCCCTCAGTACCACAAGCCGTTATACTAAAAACAACTAAAAACTGAAGATACTCTTCAAAGACACACAATCACGCTTGCTTCAAATCTTATGGTGATTGAAAACTAACAACTTAAAAACGTCTTTCTCAAGTAACTAAAAAGATAGGCTCACAATTAGCAACTAACAACCAAAACAATGAACAATCAAAAGTAAAACTAAAACTCTCTAAACTGGAATGGCCAGCTGCAAAATAAGGATTGCAACCCTTTAAATAGAGTAACAACAACTAGGGTTGCTTTACTCACAAGTCTTCAGCGCCTCCTGTCTTTTCTCCATGAAACCAGGACATTAAAACTCCAAAGATATTGCTGAAGACGATTTACCAACTTCCTTAATCGAAGCACACAATTAATAACAAACTGACTTCCTAAAAATTCTGCACTTTAGTCAGTTACACATGTCAGGACATCTGCTACTTCAGTAAACCTCAAGACATTTCTTAGTAGAATGTTTTACCAAAATTACTTCCAATCAATAGAACCAACAAACTCCCCATTTGGTAAATTTTGGCTAAAACATTATTTGGGGTGCGGGCCATACAATTAAAACTTCATTCAAGTGCATACATCAGAGCAGCATAGTAAAAACAACATCACAATCAAAAACAGAGTTAGCAGCAGATAATTAACATAGATGTTACAACATCAGTTGGAACATTTAAAGATGCAGTATTTTACTCCCTCTGCACATAGCACATACAGATGCACAATTGATAGTTAAAAACTTTACTCCCCCTACACAACAACTTCTCCTCACATTGTATCTCCAGTGATACACAATCAACAATAAACATTTCAGCTTTTCCTTTCAGCAATTAACATCAGCTTCTTCTTAGAATGAGAAGAACACAATTCACATCATACAATTCACAATGAATCATAGCAACAATTCCTCCTTATCATATCTTCACATTAGTTGCTCACACATGGAAACACACACATAGAAATAAACACAACACATACATTCGCTCATAGCTACAACAACACACAACTTCTCCCCCTCAACTTAATGTCTAATTAATCTAAACACTCATACTCTAAACACTCATACTCTCCCCCTTTTTAGCCATAATTTAGCCAAACCAGAAAACCAGTCAAATTCACAGGAGGATAATAGAAATAAATACTAGATATAACTAAGTACTTAGGATCTAGTGTTAAGTACAACACAAAAATTCAAAGCATGTCATGCACTTATGTGCCAAAAATACATAGAAAAAAATGACAATAGCCAGATGGAAACACAATCAACATCTTCAGCCCAGTCAGTGCTCTTCAGAACTAGCAGACTCTCCTCTTCCTCCACTTCCTGCACTTCCTTCTTCTTATGATCCAGCTTCAGAAGAGCTTTGAGTTCCTGAGCTGCTAGCTTCTTCCTTTGTTGCACAAGTGTCAGCATGCTTTAGATTTTTCTCATAAATATAAGTACCATAGTCAAATGGTATCTTTATTCCAACTACATAGATAAATTTTCCAAATCCAACTGATATGGTTGAGGTGTGGTTGGTTGGCACCCAATTTGCTGCACCAATTCTATGTAGAATTACATATTTCACACTCAATTTTCCAACAGATAGCTTCTCCTTCATTGGCCAAGACTTGATTTGATTTGCAATTATGGTTCTGCACAGTTGGTCATCAGTGACTTCAATCTCACATCCTTCCTTATCACTTTTTCCCAGATATTGATTTATGATAGAAGGTGAGAACTTTACAGATTTTCCTGACAAAAACTTTCTGAAACTCTTCACTTCTCTTATCATCACAATCTTCAGGTATGTTGATTATGAATTCCTTGACCAGGATTTCATAGCACTTTGATAATTTTGTGACTGTCTTTATTAGACCTACTTCAGAGATCAATTGCATTACTTCCTTGCGATCCAAGGCATCATTTCCTAACTCTCGTTCTAAGTCCAATCTCCTCTGATAGATGTATTTCCATCTTGCAGCAAATTTGATGGAATGGAATGAGATGTTGTGAGTAGGAGCATCAGGGAAATTGTCAGTGGTCCTCTGAACTATGGACTTCTTTGATGGAGGGATGTCCGGGACATCAGTCTCGACAACATAATAAGAATCAGAATCTGATCTCATTTTTCTCTTATTTGCTAATGGAGTCGCCTTGCTCTAACCTTTAGGAGGTCCATACATAACCTTCTTCTTGACAGGTTTTGATGGAGTGTTGGAGGTAACAACCTTGACTTTTCTTAACTTCAGTCTCTTTTCAATTCCAGGGTTGACATTTATGATAAGCTCATTATCATACATATTTTCTACATCTATGAGATCATCAGCTGCATCTTTCTCAGTCCTCTGATCATTTGAATCAACAAAATTTTCTTGAGGAGTCTTATTCAAGGATAATGTTTCAACATAATTTGTGACTTCATCAAGAGGAGTTACCTTTTCAATATTCTCTTCAGAAGACTCTTCTTCCCTCACAGATGATTTGGTGTGCTCTTTTGGATCAGCTTCACCAGGCATTTGATTAAGAGGGATTGTGATCCCTTCAACAAGTAACCCTACTTTTAGGGTATTAGCAACCATTCTCCTTATGGCCATGTCTACACACCTCTATCTTGATTAATTTCATCATTAATAGGCGATTTAGATGCATTACCTCCAATTGGAACAAATGTATCCCTTGGCCGTCTTGTATGGCGTGTGTAGAGCTTTTTGATCTTGGTGCATTGTGATGAGACATTTTGATGGTATAGTGTGAATGAGTGATTCTCTGAGGGTTGTAGGTGAATAATTTGATGTTTGTAGGAATAGTATAGCGTGTGGTGAAACTGTGAGAAATTTGAACTTGGGTTGGCCTTTTTATATGTTGCGCCTTATGTTATAATATCGTTGAGTGATATTTTGAAAAATTAGGCCATTTAATGACATTCCCACACACTTTTAATTTCTATAAATTCTTTAGCAAAAAGACCCCTTGCTCTCTTCTTGATTATTCATATACATCCCATCCTCTTGAGTGACAATTGACCAACTTCAATTTTGAAAATTTCTAGGTTGGATTCATAGTGTTTCCTTCAGCAGATTGACCATTAACTGTGGTTAAGTTACCTGATGTTATGACATTCATTGGGACATTATGATCAATTGACTTTTTATTAGTCTTGTCCTTTAGGTAATATTTGGTCATAATTTGTTTGACTTCCACACATATGTTGTGATTTGCCTCCAGGGGAACCCATAAGTAGAAGTTGCCTTTGTTTCTTCTACCCTTCATCGTGACTTCACCATATTTATTTGTAATGATACATTCATATTTTGTGAAGTTCATATTAAATCCTTGATCACATAGTTGACTTATGCTGATTAATTTGGAGGCCAATCCTTTGATAAACAGTACTTCTTCAATGTTAGGGAGCTTTGAGCTTTGTATTTTTCATGTACCCTTGATTTCACCCTTCATTCCATCTCCAAAGTTGACATAGCTAGTTGGGTGATCCTGAAAATCTTTCAATAAGCTTTGATCACCTGTCATATGCCTTGAGCATCCACTGTCAAAATAACAGTCTTTTGTAATTTTTTCTGTTGAAGACGTGTGAGCCAAGAAATATGTAATATTTTCTTTGGGAATCCACTATTTCCTTGGTTGAACCTGAGTCACATTTGATTTGTGTGTAGATTTGGGGTAACCATACAACTTGAAATAAAATGGCTTTATGTGACCATATCTTCCACAGTAATGACATTTCCAGTGTCTATGTCTTCTGTAACACCCCATCTAGATACCCCGAATATATTAATTAAATTAATATCTAAATCATTCTTTAATCAGAGTTAACACGGCATAATACGGGATGTCACAATTAATAATTAAAACAACTTCATCAAACAGTAGCCATGCTACACTGAGGATCATCATCCAACAATTCAATGATTGTAAAACCATGTCTTACATAGCGGAAATTCCAAAATGAAAATTAATAAGACATCAAGGTCATCAAAGAATTCAAATCCAACATAATTAAACAGTAATGATTCTCTTAACTAAGCTGCGTGTTACAATCTAATCGAGCATGACACCGACACACGGACTAAAAGATAAGCTCTAGAGCCATCCTCACCGACTCACCGCTAATTTAATCAAATGGTAAAGTAAGGGTGAGACTTCATAATTAAAGCACATTATACGCCTTTCAATCAATAATATATCACAAGCATATCATTTCACCCATTTAACATAAATTCGATTCACACACACAACCATATTCATCATGCTTAACCATAATAATCAACGAAGAGTAACACCGAAGACATCCTAACATGTTACCACTTCATACAAATATAATGCGACTCAATGCATGCGGTACCGACTGTGACCAAGTCACCTAACACCGATCCATCATCAACCGGATACAGACCATCGATTCGTCCATAACCACTCGACACTAATCCAATTTAACCACCCATCCTCACTCATGTTATCGGCAATCCAAGCCAAATTCGCACAATGGGAATTAGCTTCACCAAAACAATGCATATGCACGCACATCAATAGCATGCAACATTAATCAGTCTATGTAATACATCACTCAACATAATGAAACAACCATCCAACATGATATCTCAACCAATCATGCATACACTCAACATCAGCATAAACATGCAAACCAATCAACATGATATATCAATCCATCATGCATACATCTAACATCAGTGTAAACATGCCAATACATCTATACATTATCAGTACATCCATCAACACAGGATCTCCACTACACACCATTAACTATGCGTCAGTCAAAAGTCACTTATCTCATAAATTGGCTCATTTTCAAAATAATTTCAAGTTTTGGAAAATATTTTCAGTTCATAAAATAGAGCATTAAATTTAGAAAATAACGTCCAAAACGGCGCTCAAAACGGACTTACGGTTTGAAAGTTATGAATTTTCAAAGTTTGGCATTTTTCAAAATTTGTTGGAACCCGTTCACATATGTGAACCGGTTCTAAAAGTCCCAAACCTCCTTGCTGAAAATGGGGAACCCGTTCCCACATGCGGAACCGGTTCCCACGTGTATTTTCGAGTTTTATAATTTTCAGGGCAACCTGTTCCTACCGATAGAACCGGTTCCCACGTATAAAATGTCATTTTACTTTTGACAAGATCCTTCCAATTTCAATCACACCCATTTTTACCCATACGAATTCCATCATTGGAAACACCAAATTACATCATTTTGCATCATTCATCACATCAACAACATATTTCCATCATCTATTTTCATCTACTGACACTTTAATCATATTTCATACACATTCTGACTCAATCTGACACCCTCTGACACTCTTAGGGACACATTCATGGAACCCTAGAATTTCACAAACACAATTTCCTAACATGCTATGATCTATAGAATCAACATCAAAACCTGTAATAAGCATTAATCAGTCGAAATCACCCCTTACCTTGTGGGTTCTTCGAGATTCTGACGCTTCTAGGTTTTCCTTCTTCTTTCTCCTCTTCTCACTTCTACGTAGTCTTGTTTTCTCCAAAATGAATCTATTTCCTTCTTTTCCTTATTTTATTCCTTTTATTCCTCTTATTCCTTTTTAATCATAATTAAATAAAATAAATATTAATCCTTCTCTCCAATTAATTCCATCATTAAACTTAATAATCCAATAAACTAAATAAATTATGACCTCAATTAATTTAATAATTAAAAATCATAAGTATTTAATTATTGCATTATTTTGGGGTGTCACATCTTCTGTTAGGCTGTTTGTAATTGTTCCTTTTGGGATGTTGAAACATTTGATTCGACATCTTAGATTCAATATGACTTTGATTAGATTCCGTAGGAGACTCCTTTGTACCATTGTATCCTAATCCAGTCATGTCTCCTGCAACTCTTCCAGCTTGAAGTATCTCGTCTAGAGTCTCAGATCCACTATTTAACATCTTGACAAATTTTGTCATTTGATCAAGGTCACCTTTTAGCATAGTTACTTCGCTTCAAGCTTCTTAATTATCTCCATATGCTCCTTCTTTATGTCTTGCACTTGTAGTATGAGCTTTTTTTGCTTCTTATTTTCCTGGAAAACTTCAACACTTTTGATGCATAGTTCCTTATATGTAGCAGCCAGTTCTTCAAATGTCAATTCTTCATCACTTGAGTCTCCATCAAAGATAAATGTACCATTCAGAGCTGTTACATGTTTGGCTGATTCTCCACCTGTTTCACTTTTAGAGTCTTCATCTAACCATAACACATTCAATCCTTTGTCTTGTCTTTTGAGATAGTTTAGACAATCCCATTTAATGTGTCTAAACCCTCCACATTCATAACACATTATCTATCTGTCTTAAGCAGGTCTTTCTTCAGCTTCAGTCTTCTTCCCAGAGTTACTTGTTCTGTTGATGTCATGAGGGATGTTACTGACATTTGATCTTGAGCTTCCCTCCATTCTTTTCATTACTCTGTTAAATTGTCTTCCAAGATGAGCTATGGTTTTTGTCATTCCTTTTTTAGTATCAAGATTATATTCCTCATATTTCTCCTTAGTGTTGGACTTGAAGGCTATGCTTTTAGACTTCTTCTAAGACCTCTCATAAATACTGAGCTCAAATGTTTGCAGTGAACCCACAAGTTCATCCACTTTCATGTTGTTGATATCCTGAGCTTCTTTAATAGCTATTACCTTCATATCAAATCTCTTAGGTAGAGATCTGAGCATCTTCCTTACCAACTTTTCTTCTGGAATCTTCTCACCCAAGGAACTGCAAGCACCAACAATTTCAAGAACATTCATATGGAATTCTTGAATACTTTCCTCTTCCTTCATTCTCAGGTTCTCAAACTTAGATATGAGCAGCTGTAGTTTTGAAATTTTGACCTTGGAGGTTCCTTCATGAGTAGTTTTGAGTATTTCCCAAGCATCCTTGGCTACTTCACAAGTATTGATTAATCTGAAGATGTTTCTGTCAACTCCACCGAATAAAGCATTCAAAGCCTTTGAATTTTCAAGAGCTAGTTCATCATATTCCTTTGACCAATTTTCTTCAAGTTTCAGCTCACCAGTAGGTTGATTATCAGCTCCAATAATCACAGGATGTGTCCATACTTTTAGAATAGCCTTCCAAGCCATGCTGCCCAAGTACTTTATATAAGCTGCCATACGAGGCTTCCACAGATCATAGTTAGAGCCATCCAGAATGGATGGTCTATTCAAATATATTGCCTCCTTGTCCATACTACCAGAAAGTATCTTTCCTAGATCTCACCCAAAGACAAAGCATGATGCCTGCTTTGATACCAATTGAAATTCTGGTATCAGATATGAGATGTCGAAGGTAATGTCACGACACTTATATCTGCTTAGAACACAGTTAAACATAACAAACTATAATAGTGCAGAAAGCAATAAAACACAGAGAGTTATTAACCCAGTTCGGTTCTAACTAACCTACGTTTGGGGGCTTCCAAGCCAGGGATGAAGTTCACTATTAGTAGTATTAATTCTAAGCTAAAACTTCCCTTTTACACCTCCTCACTTAATCAAACTACCCAGTAACCCTTCTACATAAGATACCACACTTAGATATGAGAATACTCTGCTCACTCCCTCAGTACCACAACCCGTGATACTAAAAACAACTAAAAACTGAAGATACTCTTCAAAGACACACAATCACGCTTGTTTCAAAGCTTATGGTGATTGAAAGCTAACAACTTAAAAACGTCCTTCTCAAGTAACTAACAAGAGAGGATCACAATTAACAACTAACAACCAAAACAATGAACAACCAAAAGTAAAAACTAAAACTCTCTAAACTGGAACGATCAACTGCAAAATAAGGATTGCAACCCTTTAAATAGAGTAACAGAAACTAGGGTTGCTTTACGCACAAGTCTTTAGCGCCTCCTGTCTTCTCTCCATGAAACCAGGATATTAAAACTCCAAAGGTATTGCTGAAGACGTTTTACCAGCTTCCTTAATCGAAGCACACAATTAATAACAAACTGACTTCCTAAAAATTCTGCACTTTAGTCAATTACACATGTCAAGACATCTGTTGTGACATCTGCTATTTCAGTAAACTTCAAGACATTTTTTAGTAGAATGTTTTACCAAAATTGCAGCCAATCAATAGAACCAACAGATTATTTCAAATCAAACACGCAAAATCTCAATTTTTTTATTATTTTGAAAACACTTTGAGATTTTTCTTTGATAAAAAAACACATATTGTTCTTATTCCACTGACTCATGCTTTAGAATAAAAGCATCACGATCAATTCCAAATATAACCATTAATTTATGCATGCTAAAAAGAATAATGAATCAGTTTGAACTTGATTCAGAGATGTGAAATTATGAGGGAGACTTAATAAATGATAATAAACGAAAGCGAAAAGATAGGAAACAAAATCATTGTAGTGGGGGACTCCCCCTGAATGTGTTAGGGACATGCCACAATCTCCCCTAGAGATATTCATCTTCATTCTCCCCATTTTTTATGCTTGGAAATCTTTCACTTGGAATTAAGTCGACTTTGAGTTAAAAGCAAAAACAACTTGTGCTTCCCCTGAAACATTGCACACATTTAACAACACACATTTAAAATATTTAAATGAAAATAGGAACAATCAAAACATGCTAGCGATGAATGATTAAAGTAAAGAATGTAATAAGAAAACCAATGAATTTATCTAGAACTAAAACACACATTGATATAAACTGAATACAAGAGTTATAGAGACATACCAATGTAGTCAAAAAAGTATGATACACTATAAAATAGTGTTACTGAAAACAAAATATATAGAAAATGAAACAAAACATAATTCCCATTCTATTTAAATCACGTCAGAGCCACTACACATCAGAGTCATCAGTAGTCAGTCAGTCAACACACAAAGTTGAGAGTTAGATGTCAGGACAGATTCTCAAGCAAGTGATCACATAACTAAACAATGTAGCATTCTCTAAGAACACGTCAGAACATCAATTTTCGTAGAAGTAGCACAATAACAAGTATGCGATAAAACAACCATACAAACACACACCCATCATACTCCCTCCTTTGGCCTTAATTTGGAAAAGGCGTGAAAAGAAAGAAAACCAGAGGAATACTACCAAACAGCTCAGAATAAAGAACCATATCTTCCTTAAAATCATATCCAATTAAATATTTTATTCAATGCAAATCCAATATTCTAAAACTTCTTATATAAAAATAAATATAATCTCTTTTTCCAAACTTATTTGGATTAATAAACTGCATCTAAAATACTTATTATGGTCGTTCCATAATCAATAGAGATTTTATAATCAAATGCAATACTCGATATTCTACGCACCAAGATGTCCCACATCATATTCCATTAATCTTGCTTTCTATTTTGTCTATAAAAATAAGGCATTCAAGGGAACAAAAATCTCCCTCTTTGGATATTTTTTCTGGTAAATCACATATTAAACACTTCTTCAAGATGGAACCACAACTAGTGCTTAAGAGAAAAACAATATTTAAGAAGTGTAGCCTTTTCTTTTTCTCACCCTTTTTGCCTCAAAAAAGACAAAGGACATAGAACCATCATCAAATAACAAACCAACAACAGATCCTACTTACAGGCATGATGCTATATACAACCTTCCATATTAGATTACCATAAGCACAAGCTTATAAATAAAAACAACATACAACTTCTTACGAACACCAGTTGGAAGCCACATCCTTTCTTGAAAAACATCATATCATCATCTCACCCACAAACATGAAGTAGTAGAAACAACAAGTTGAGGTGAAAAATATCAAACATTTCTTCATCAAAAACTAGATCAGTTTCATTAATAGGTACACAAATGTTTATCATAATGTCTAGGACATTTTTCCCAACATTAAATATGTAACTCAAATTCTGTAACCCATGAGAAATAACATCATTCTTAACCACAATTTCCTTTATCAACATAGGATAACCAGAACCATTATTCAACATTTTTTTAAAAAATAGAGCATGACTAACAAGCTCCATAATTTCATTATACTTCTATACTTCAACATAATTTTCTTTTTCAAGAGTCATTCTCCTAGGATGAGTAATATTACTTTTCTTCCTAGTTGATTTCTTACTAACTATCACATATTTCTTCGCCTTCTTGGGTGTCTTCTTTGCCTCGGTGGGAGTATGGATCTTCTTGGAAGGAGTCATTTTAGCCTTCAGTATAACCTTTCAATTTTCCAACCTTTTCTTTGACTTCTTGTCATACCTTTTACTAAGAAAAACATATTTAGTTACACCTTCATTGTCATGAGCAGGCCCATCATGAACTTCATTATTCTCAAGGATATAATACTCATCAGCACTAATAGTATCATTAACAACATCATTCAATGTTGTTACTCATATTTTTCACCATATCAATCACTTCAAAATTAATAGTGGCAACTTGCCAATCCTTCATATGAGTTGAAAACTCATTCACCAACATGTCATACATGTTGTCTGGTACATATTGGTTGATATCTTCATTACCATCTTTATAAACAGTAATATTACAACCAATATCTTTAGTAATCTTGTCAAAGAAGGCACCTTGTCTGACCATTCAAACTTGTTTCTGTCCAAATAGTCATTAATGATGGAAGAAAACTTCACACACTTTCCTATATTATACATATATCTATACTCCTTTATTCCTTCAAAATTTCAATTAGAAAAGATGTTTACAATACACTCTTTGTCCAGTCTTTCATAGCAAAGACCAATATTAGTAAATGCCTTCATTAACCCATCAACTTTTATGATTTTTTTTTCAATCAACAACTTTTTTACCTTAGGTCTCTCTTAGTTTCAATCTTTATTTGAAAATCATATGACACATTATCCATGGAAGCAATAAAAATATTCACATGAATTATCTTTCCACAAAATTTTCTCCTAGAACATCCGCTTCACCATATGTCCTAGAATCACTGGTTTGAACAAGTCTTCTCTTAAGAGACTTTTCCTTAGAAGTTTTCTCTTTAACCTTTATTTTATTGCTCACATGCTTCCTTTGAGGACTTTTATTCTTCACATTATAGTGTTCTTCATGAAGATTTTGAGAGGAACACCGTTCTTTAATTTTCTCTTTCACCACATCATCCATAGACCTAGATATACTCTTTGTTACTTTAACAACAAGTGCTTTATCAGACTCAGTTTCTTCATCAACATTCATAACTTCTTTATCATTTTGTTGAGTAGCACCATATATTGTGACTTGGTTATATTCTGAATGGTTCTATTAATTATGTTACCAACCGGAATGTCATTATCCTGACCAGCTTCCACATACTCATCCTTATTAATGATACCATCCTTGTTAGTGACATATATAAGTTCCTTGTTTTTGAGGATTGACATTAACTTTAATAAAACAGATAATAGCAGCAACAATGTAATGTATAATAGGATATTTAACTTAAATGATTAAGAACATTTAATCCTATTGAAATGCATGAACATGTTGTGTTGAATTAAATCAACAATTGGAACAACATGTCGAAGGAGATGGCATGACATCAGACATCACGCCTGTTGAACAGTTAAATCAGTTACAGTTCTGTTTTAAGTTATGCAGAATATTCAGGGAATATTATGCATCCTATGTGGTGTGTTATTGAAGGCATAGGTGAAGGTCTAGAAGATTAAATCAGAAGCTAAAGAGAAAAACCAGGAGACTTAAGATTGAAGAACTTAATTGTAGCAGAAGTTTTCTGCAGTTTGTTTTTTGCAATTTGTTACAAGGATATGTTGTTGTTTTAAGGCCCAAGTCCAGTTTGGGAGAAGGTTATAAATAAAGAGTTTGTAACCTAGCTTAGGCAGCTAGCCAATTATAGTAAGGATGTAATCATTAGGATTAGTCGTGTGTGAACCATCCAGATTGTGGAATGGTCACTGAATTGTACCTCAAAGCCTGTAGGAAAGAGGATATTTGTACTCACTCAGAAGTTGTGAAGAAATGAGATGAGTTATTGTTCTTCGAGGAAGCTGTGAAGCTACTCCAAGGTTTGTGCTAAGTTAGAAGCATGTTGTTTTTAGTCTTAGGTAGTTTGTGACAGAACTGTAGCTTCTGATCATGTGTGTTTGAAGGGTCTCTTCAAATATTTGTTATTTGTTATAATCACCGTGTGTGATTGAGGGGGGAGTGAGATGGGTTTCTCATATCTAAGGGGTTCTTAGATAGTATGGTGTGTTCCCCCCCACAAGTGCTGAGTATTAGTTAGTATAGATGTTACCCTCAGAACTATACTAAGAATGGTTGATGTCGTATCAGATGTTGGAACATCATCTAAGTGTATTCATCAATGATGGTGTGTATTGGCTATCATGATTGGATGTTATCAAAGATTCAGCAAGCATCATAGGTGTGAAGAAGAAATTTGTCAGTGTTATCTAGTGTGAGTAGATAATCATGTCTGACTAACTAGTAAGTAATTTGACGGAAGACTAAGTACTTATTAGCATGTAGCTTGAATTCTAAATACATATACTTTGTCGGGAGCTAAGTAATTGTCTGATGTATTCATGCAAAATTATGAGCTGAATGCCATTAATCTTTACAAGTCTAGGATGTATAGAAGAATCATCTGGCGGTAGTATGAATAACTGATTCCTTGTAGAAGAGATGCATACAAAGAATGACAAATATCTTGATGGGAGCTGGATATTTGTGTGATAGTTGTATGCAAGTCTAAATTATGAATTTCTTATTCTGAATCAGGAGAAATGAAGTATGTGATGTGAAGAAAAGGATGTTCTACATGAGGATGTAACATCACAGCTGTTGAAGACACCAGATCTTGAGAAAAGGCAGATAAGATTCAGACTTATCTTATGAAGACGTATCTATGGTCATACACATAGTTGAGAATATAGTTTCTTCTACTATAAGTAACAGAGTATGGAAATCTGAACCTTGTATAGAAAGAAAACTAATGATTCTTATTTTTGAACATGTGGAAAATTCCAAATCAAAAGTGCTTATTGTGTTAAGAGGACCCTAACAATTGTGTCCTTATTTTGTGTAACTCAGTGAGTTTGAAGTGCAGGGATCAATAAGGTTATCCATGAAGAGGTTATTTTGGAAAGCTTCACTTTTGAAATCTGAGAGGAGAACATCAAAAAAGTCAAGCTGCTACTGATGGGGAGAAATCATTTTCTGCCATAAATAGCAAGAATGAAGGGGAGTTTATACTACTATGGATTAGAGTGTCCTGGGGATGAGATTATATTTGATGTTTTGAAGGAACTGCTGAGGAATAATTATGATCATAGAACCAAGGCAGATAGGTTCTGTAATAATGCTATAGATGTCCCACATGATGTTGGAACATCAATGTTCTTGTGAATCTCAATATTCTATGTTCATATTTATCAGTGGCTGGTATGTCTATTAAGTTGAATAGAGAGATGTTGAAGAAATTGTATAGTCTGAATATGAATGAAGTAGTATTGTTCACCATGAAAATATTAGTGATTAAATTTAGACTACTGTCTCATGACCACTTAAAAAGAGTCATGACAATGTGTGGACACTTAGGAGTAGAAGTGAAACCTTTGCAAGTTTATCCCCTTGAAGGAATTATGTAGACATGTGTAGAGTTGTGTTGCAATGATACATATTTATTTAAACATGTATACTATTCCTCATTACTGATGGTATATGATAGGAGAATGTCAAAACAACATTGTAAAGTCATGGACAACTTGGTAAAGAGTCCCTGATTGGTTGGAGAAGAAAAGTAAGTTACATGAAATAAGAAGACAATGTCTGACTGAGTGTCAGGACATTATACAAGACATGTTTATGCATGGACATGATAAGTGAAGTGATCGATGCATGTATTGGAACTGATTCTCTCAAAAGAAACAGTCAAGAGCTATTAAAAGTATTCAAAGATAGCATGGACGGTGCACAATGTGTCATGCATCAGTTTTTCAGCCTCAATTAATGTTACTTTGACCAAGATTCAAATAGAACTGATAATTCCTAAGTAAATCTTGTGCTATTTATAGAGCTCACTTCCTCCCATTAGTCTCAAGTAAATATTTCAACTATTCATCGTCACCATGAGTTTTTCTAGAGCATGGGAAAATTGTGCCTAGATCTGGTTTGGAGAGGGATTTCGTTGCCAAATTTCAGCTAAAAAGGGGGAAAGAAATTTTTGTGTCACACAGAAATTGAAACATGAGAGGTCGAGATCAATATCATGTCCAAGTCACCTTATCCAAAAGGTAGACCATTCCAAAAATTCTATCAGGTTCCTGATTGGATATTCTTTTGTGACTTGTGATTTGAGTTACGAACATAATTGTGACTTGTGTTCTGAGTTACCTAGGAGAATTTCGGGATACCTCTTAAGTTTCCTCTTATGCTTCTTGAGGGGTGGTTTATCTCCCATGGTCCTCTTTTACCACCCACAGTGACAAAAATTGGTTCCTATCTTAAGGAGAAGTGGAAGTTATCTTCTTCCTTGTGTACACTAGGACTTTCCTTCCATTTACCCGGGTTGGTTCAATGGAGGAATTCAAAAACACGAGAAAATGTCAAACTGGATGTTGAGACATTGTCTTCAACTGACAGGCCATCAGTGCAAACCTTAGAAGCACTGCTGCTACAGTTTGCTCGCCTGCTCTTAAGGTATGGAGTTGCTGAAGAACATTTTAATTGTTAATTTTTAATTGTAATTGTTTTTGCTGTTTTGATGTAATTTATTGTAACTATAATAATTTGTTTTAGCCAAAATTTACCAAAGAGAGAGATTTTAAGTTCCTTGTTTTTGAGGATTGGCATTAATTTTAATAAAACAAATAATAGAAGCAACAATGTAATGTACAATAGGGTATTTAACTTAAATGCTTAAGAACATTTAATACTATTGAAATGCATGAACATTTTGTAATGAATTAAATCAACAACTGAAACAACACGTCGAAGGAGATGTCATGACATCAGACATCATGCCTGCTGAACTGTTAAATTAGTTACAATTCTATTTTAAGTTATGCAGAATATTCAAGGAATATTATGCATCCTATGTGGCGTGCTATTGAAGGCATAGGTGAAGGTCTAGAAGATTCAATCAGAAGCTAAAGAGAAAAATGAGGAGACTTAAGATTGAAGACCTTAACTGTAACACCCCGATTCTACCCCACGTATTTATTTAATAAAATATAAGAGTTTTCAAAAATCATCGTTTATTAAAATCCACATAATCAGAATGCCACAAATCAATAGCAACACAACGTAAACATGTCATCATCTCTTCAATAAATACATATCACTACTCAACGGTTAACAACGTAATCAGTTCATTAAACATGCAACGGAATTCAAATGGTTCTACAATGCAAAACAAAACATTTCATGACTATTCAACAAGATCAGCTTCAACATAAAACAACGAAATAATAGAAACAACGCGCATTTTCCCCGAGTTCTGCGTATCAGAGCAGACGACACTAAACCGGGACTACATCAACAAAGACTCCTCCTTCTGATCACATGCACATTACCAATATAAAGGTAACGGAAAAAACAAGCAAAGGGTGAGATATCAAACCATATAATTGAGGTTATGATAAAAAATCTATAGTTCGAAATCATATAAATCACCATTTTGTAATCACACGACTAATCAACAACAATACACAACTATTCCATAACAAAACGCATTTATTCACAACATAATCTGTTGGTAATGATGGTTTATACTCCAGTATGATTATCGGATGTCTATTGACAAATTGAGGGCTTGATCACCCTTAATCTCTTGTTGATAGTAGATGGAATCGTATTGGATGGTATACAACTGTCTTGCTATCTAAATGAGGCATAAAGTGATGAATATGAATGAATTTTGGTAGAAGCTTGTAAACCATATGAGTTGATAAAGACTCTAATAAGGACAAAGAATTAAGATGGATGATCAAAGTTGCACAACTGTTAATGATGGTGTTGTGGTGTTTATGTTGTATTCTTCGACGGAGGTGAAAGGAAAGGCTAAGAGTGATGAATTGCCAGTGGTGAATGAATTTCCAGAAGTGTTTCCGGAAGATGTTAGTGAATTGCCACCTGAGATAGAAGTGGAGTTTACTATAGATTTGATTCCTGGAACTAGTCTGGTGTCGATGGCGCCTTATCGCATGTCGGCATCTGAACTATCTGAATTAAAAAAGCAGTTGGAAGAGTTACTGGAAAAGAAGTTTATTCGTCCGAGTGTTTCACCGTGGGGTGCTCCTGTGCTGTTGGTTAAGAAGAAAGAGGGTTCGATGAAACTGTGTGTTGAGTACAGGCAGTTGAACAAAGTTACAATCAAGAATCGGTATCCATTGTCGAGGATTTATGATTTGATGGATCAACTGGTTGGAGCTTGTGTATTTAGTAAGATTGATTTGAGGTCTGGATATCATCAGATTCGTGTGAAGACGGAAGATATTCAAAAGACTGCATTCAAAATGAGGTATGGACATTATGAGTATTCTGTTATGCCGTTTGGAGTTACTAATGCACATGGTGTTTTCATGGAGTATATGAACAGGATATTTCATCCGTATCTTGATAAGTTCGTGGTGGTATTTATTGATGATATTCTTATCTATTCGAAGAATGACGAAGAGCATGCAGAACATCTTAGAGTTGTATTGGAGTTGTTGAAAGAGAAGAAACTTTATGCGAAGTTGTCTAAGTGTGAGTTCTGGTTAAGTGAAGTAAGCTTTCTTGGTCATGTGATTTCCAAGAATGGCATTGTTGTTGATCCCACAAATGTAGAAGCGGTATCTCAGTGGGAAGCGTCGAAGAATGCTTCTGAAATCCGTAGTTTTCTTGGTCTTGCAGGATACTACAGGAAGTTCATTGAAGGATTTTCGAAGTTAGCGTTTCCGTTGACTAAGTTGACAATGAAGGGTCAAGTGTTTGTTTGGGATTCTGAATGTGAGAAAGGATTCCAAGAGTTGAAGAAAAGGTCGCTAGTGCTCCAATTCTGATTTTGCCAAATCCGGCAGAATCTTTTGTTGTGTATTGTGATGCTTCGTTGATGGGTTTAGGTTGTGTTTTGATGCAAGATAAGCAGGTTGTGGCTTATGCTTCAAGACAATTGAAAGTTCATGAAAGGAATTATCCGACTCATGATTTAGAGCTGGCAGCTGTGGTATTTGTGTTCAAATTGTGGAGGCATTATTTGTAAGGTTCTCGATTCGAGGTATTCAGCGATCATGAGAGTTTGAAATATCTCTTCAATCAGAAAGAACTAAATATGAGGCAGAGAAGGTGGTTAAAATTCTTAAAGGATTATGATTTTGGTTTGAATTACCACCCTGGTAAGGCAAACGTTGCTGCAGATGCATTGAGCAGGAAGTCCTTGCATATGTCAATGTTGATGGTTCGTGAATTGGATTTAGTTGAGCAATTCAGAGACTTGAGTTTGGTATGCGAGAATACTTCTGATAGTGTTAAATTGGGAATGTTGAAGTTGACTAGTGGTATTCTTGAGGAAATTCGAACTAGACAGAAATCTGATGTTGGTTTAGTTGATAAGTTGACACTGATTAACCAAGGTCAAGAAGGTGAATTCCAAATTGATGAGAATGGTGTTATGAGATTTGGTGACAGAGTGTGTGTTCCGGATATTGTAGAACTTAGGAAGAGTATTTTGGAAGAAGGACATCGTAGTGGATTGAGTATTCATCCTGGTGCTACTAAGATGTACCATGACTTGAAAAGTTATTCTGGTGGCCTGGAATGAAAAAGGAAATTTCTGAGTTTGTTTATGCTTGTTTGGTTTGTCAGAAGTCAAAAATTGAACATCAGAAACCGTCAGGATTGATGAAACCGTTGTTTGTTCCGGATTGGAAATGGGATGACATTTCTATGGATTTTGTGTCTGGTCTACCGAGGACAGCGAAGAATTGTGATTCTATTTGGGTTATTGTTGATCATTTGACGAAGTCTGCTCATTTTATTCCGATAAGAATGGATTATCCTATGGAAAGGTTGGCAGAATTGTATGTGGAGAAGATCGTAAGTTTGCACGGTATTCCTTCTAGTATTATGTCGGATAGAGATTTGAGGTTTACGTCTAAGTTTTGTACGGGGTTGCAAGAAGCTTTGGGTACTAAGTTGAGGTTGAGTTCCTCTTATCATCCGCATGTATGGTCGACGAAAAACGATTCACCGTTAGAGGATTTGTCATGAGCTTGGTGTTGGAAAAGGAGCTGAGATAGTTATCTACCATTGATTGAGTTTACCTACAATAATAGTTTTCATTAGAGCATTGGTATGGCTCCGTTTGAGGCATTGTATGGTAGGAGGTGTCGGACGCCATTGTGTTGGTACGAATCTGGAGAAAGTGTTATGATTGGACCGGAAATTGTCCAATGATTTTAAAAGATTAAGATGATTCAGGAGAAGATGAGAGCTTCTCAGAGTCGTCAGAAAAGTTATCACGATAAGAGGAGGAAAGATCTCGAGTTTAGTGAAGGAGATCATGTGTTTATGCGAGTTACTCCGATGACTGGTATTGGTCGAGCTTTGAAGTTAAAGAAGTTGACTCCGCGCTTTATTGGTCCTTTCCAAATTACCAAGAGAGTTGGGAAAGTTGCTTATCAGATTGCTTTACCGTCATCGCTTGCGAATTTGCATGATGTCTTCCATGTATCTCAGTTGAGGAAGTACATTGCTGATCCGTCTCATGAGATTCAGGTAGATGATATACAAGTGCGAGATAATCTGATCGAAGCATTACCCGCGAATTTAGGATCTAAGTCAAGCAGATAGGTAAAGAGATAGCGCTGGTGAAAGTAGCTTGGGGGGACCAGCTGGTGGAAATGTCACTTGGGAACTAGAGAGCCAGATGAAGGACTCGTATCCCGAACTTTTCGTCTAAGGTATATTTTCGAGGACGAAAACTCTTTTTAGTAGGGGAGAGTTATGATACCCCAAATAATTCAATTATTAAATAATTAGAATTTTAATTATTAATTTAATTAAAGGTTTAATTATTGGTATTTTTGAATTAATGGATTTAATTAGTTAACTAAATAAATGGGAAGTGTTGGAGGTGTGTGGTGGAATTGGGAGGTGTTAGAGTAAAAGGCTCTAATTATTCTAATTTGGTTATTTTATTATTGGGAATAATAAAAGGAATAAATAAAGGAAAAGTGAAAAGAGAGGAATATTAGAGTTTTTCATTCCACGTACTTTGGAGAAGAGAAGAGAAAGAGGAGAAAAAGCCAAATCGTCAGAATTCGAAGATTCATCGCGAGGTAAGAGGTGATTTGATCAGAATTATTATGTCTTGTAGGTTTTGATGATCAATAGAATAATTTAATCCGTTAGGAATCTCGAATTAGGATTCTAGGTTGTGTCCTAACGTTATAATCCGACGTAAAAACTTCAATTGGAATTATTATGAACGGTTAAATTATGTAGGATGATCGTAGGCTAAGTAGAAAGTATAATTGGTGATCAATTGGATGTGAAAATACATGAATTAATTCTGTTTTGGTGTAATATAAAGTTTGGTACAGAATGGAATTAATAGGAATTGGAAAACAGTGAAGAAAAACTGATTTTTGGTGACAAACAACAGTATGGGTCGACACATGGGACTATGGATCGATGCAAGTAGCAAAAATTTAGAAAACCAGAGGCGTGGGAAAAGCATGCATCGATGCGTAGAGTCATGCATCGACTCATAGGGCAAAAATCAAAGCTATGCATCGACACATACGTGTTATGCATCGATGCATACTGAACAAAAACTGAAAAATGTCAAAATTTTAATTGTATGCGTCGACGCATACGATGCATGTGTCGACACATGCTGTTTATGTATTGATGCATATTGTGCTGGAACAGAACATAACTTTCTGAAAACGGTTTTGGTCATATCTTTGCGACCGTAACTCCGATTTAGGCATAGTTGGTATCGTTGGAAAGCTTAGAACGAGTACTATCTATTAAAAACATTTTCAAAAACAGTAATTGAGATCTTGAAGGATTAATATGGCTTCTGTAGCAAGAATTCGTTGTAATTCGTGAAGTATTCGTTGCGTATACTTGCTGTATGTTAATTCCATATGTTGTAATTAACGTTATATATTCATGATTTGCTGTTATCATGTGTTGTTGTTGTTGGCTATGAATGGAATAATGCTGTGTGATCATATTCCGTATTTGGATTATTGCATGCTTTTGATGTGCATGCATATGCATTCCGGTGATGGTTAATTCCCATTGTGTGGAATTGGACCTGCAGAGCCAATACCTGTACCTAGTGGATAGTGGTGGTGAGGCTGGATTCTTGACCCAATGGTGTATGGGAGAATCGTTGTTAGCTCTGTTTCCATGGTGTAAGCGGAACAGGGTGTGAATTTAGTTCACGTTTGATACCACATGCATTGAATCTGCATTGCATATGTAATTATAACATGTTAGGATGGTTTCCAGTGTTATAATTGCATTGATTGTTGTTATATGCATAATGATCTGTGTGAATTGTATTTGTGAATCGTATTCTGATGATGCTAATGAGGGTGAAATAATGTATTGATTGTTTTATTGTTTTAAAGAAACGTATAATGTATTTTAATTGTTGATGAAATCTCACCCTTACTTTGATGATTTCAGATTGAAGTGATTAGCTGCTCAGGAATTGGTGAGGATGGCTTTTAGAGTTGTGCTATTTAGATAGTTCGCGTGTCAGTGTCATGCTCTGGTAGTTGTAACACTGGGGAACGATCGTTTTGGAATTTTAAGGATTAAACTTGTTTCTTTTGAGTTTATGTTTGGAATAACTATGAATTGTGTTTATTCCGGGTTTTATGTTATTTTCGCTGTGTAAAACATAATTGTTGGTTGAATCGTTTAATAAGGTTCTTCAGTAAATGCATGACTACTGTTATGATTGTTTTATTACTTTAAAATTTTAAATTGTGACGCCCTTTCGTTATGTTAAACTCTGATTAATTATATAATTCGCGGGGAAATTAGAAGGGGTGTTACAGTTTCCTAGATAGAAATTGCATTTGGTAGGGATTAAGTGAGGAGTTGTAAATGGGGTTCTTTAGCTCTGAATTAATACTGCTGATAGTGGATTTCATCCCTGGCTTGGAAGCCTCAAGATGTAGGTGTGTAGCACCAAACTGGGTGAACAATCCTCTGCGTTCTTTATGATTTTATGCACTGTTAATTTATACCTTGTCTATTTGTTTAATGTCAAATAAGATGTCTCGACATCCTTATAGGACATATGAGGCTGCTGCACCAGAATTTCAACATAAATACCAACATCATGATTGACCTGCACATTCAAGTACCTATTGAGGAATATACATTTCACATCCATATGATAAAGTGTAAACATAAGGCTATAAGACAAACCTAACAACATTCTGATGGCTTCAAAATGAGAAATAGGAGTAGAAACTTCATCTAAGTCAACCCCTTTGATTTGAGCATAGTCTTGTGTTACAAGTTGTGACTTTTCTAATAACAATCTCATTAATTTTCTTGTTGACAACATCAACATTAGTTATAATAGTATCAACCTCAACCTCTTCACGGACATGATCATCATCAATAGGGGTGGGAATAGGCCAAGCCGGCCTACAGGGGCCTATGGCCTAGCCTATATGGGGCCAGGCCAGGCTTATTTTTTAAAAAGGCCAGGTTTAGGCTTTTTCAAAAGCCTATTTAATTAAATAGGCCAGACTTAGGTTATTAAAAAAAGCCTATGAAACCTTATAGGCCGGCCTATATATATATATATATATATATATATAGTCTAAATAAGTTGGTCTATATATACATATATATTAGATAAAAAGGAAAAATAGACTAACACACACACATATATGTATATGTAAGACTAACACACACACATATATGTATATGTATATATATATATATGCACATATATTAGAAAAAATGCTAAATAGGTTGGTTTATATGCATATATAGGTCGACCTATAAGGCTTTATAAGTAATATAGATTTATTGAAAACCTTAATGAGAAACAGACTTTTAAATAGGCTTTCAGACCAGGCTAGACTTTTAAAACGGCCCAGGCCTTATAAATCCTATCCTAGCCTAGCCTAGCCTATTTCCACCCCTAATCATCACTCCCAGAATTATTCTCAGGGGTCACATTATCAAGATGTAGAATATTATGGGGAACAATGTTTAGGGCAGGTTTTCTTACATGCAACTTATCACTGAGATTCAACACACTAAGATGCACCCCAATTTGAGATTTACCAAACACAATATCATGTTTAAAAATTCCACAAATATGAGAAGGAATTCCAATAGGAATAAGTATTCCATAATCATAATCTTCTTTTGTTTTTTCTTCTGAAACACCATTGGTTGTTCAATTTTGGGAGGACCTTCGGCCCGACCATCTGCCTTCCCTTCAATGAAAAATCCTTGCATGAGTCTTATAAAGTCCATAAGTGGTAATTTATAAACGTAAGTAAGATGTTGAAGGATCTTGTATGATATCTTGGTTTTCTTCCCAACTTGACAAACATCATAAATTTTACATACTTCACTTTTGAGATCAGACATGCATATGACCGTTTTTGTGTAACAAAGTTCATCATACTCCCAAGATTTCCGTGACATAGCTTAGTTTCTAAAAACTCGTTCATGATGACATGAACATGTTCTTCGTCATTCTTGTGGGAGGAACAAGCAATAAAACTAGGCTTGTCATATTAAACTTGTTGATGATGCCTCTAATAATTCTCATTCCATTGGGGATACATATATTGATGATGCAATTGATTTCCTTACAATGAAAGGAGGGGACAAAGTTAATGCAATGGTAATCATATTTAACCAGATGTTGAAACATGTTACTTGGCATTGTGCATTATGTTTTTTGAATAGGACTATTACACATATTCTTTGAATTTGATGGCTCACTAGTATGTATAACCTATTTCATGTCTTTTAAAGTCACAACAATGTATGCTTGATCAAATCCACCTTTTTCATTCATCTTATCCTTAGTGATATGGTAGATTTTTCTTTGTATCCTATGAAAGCTTGAGCATTCAGCTTTAACATGTCCAAAATATTTGCATTTAAGTCATTGGATCCTGTTGAGATTTTCGCAACCTATTATTTTACGCTAAAAGTTACACCTCTTGAACTTGTGTTGCTGATTGTCTTGAATATTTGTAGACATATTATTCCCAAATCTCATTTCTAGTTTTCTCAAAAATTTATTAAAGATCTTAGCAAGCATGGGTTTTTCTTCTGTACCATACTCTACATGGTCTTCACAATCTTCACAATTGTCTTTTGCTACAACTTTGGAGGACTCTCTTAGAATCATAAATAATCTTTTTTCCTTGAATAATACTCCTTCTTTGAAATTTTCCATCTTGAACAGAATAAGAACCCTAAAACTCACCCAAACAAAATATGTGTCTGCTCTGATGTTAATTGAAATTATGTTCCCAGGAGGACAAGTGTTGGACTAGATACCCGAGACAATAATTGTAATAAGTTTATGATAGATGATAGATTCTGGGGAAATATCGATACAATGTCTGGGACAACGTATACCAGAAAACTAGAAACTATAATTTAAAACATAAAGCAATAAAGAACACGAGAATTGGTAACCCGGTTTGGTGCAACCTTGCCTATGTCTAGGGGGATTAAAAGCCCAATAAAGGAAATCCATTATTTAATAAAATTAGTATAAAGTGTCTTATATGAACAAAGCCATGTCTAATGGCTCTCTTCTTAATTCTACTCCTAGTGCATTTCTATTTATGACTCCCTTAAATATGAGAACCCATATTGATTTCTCTCAATCACTAAACCTAGTGATCTATACAATACATCAAAGTATTGAATGTTAACTTACAACTCAACTAACAAACCAAACTATATGCCTTTACATATTACAACTCACTAAACCATTTTATAACACTGCCATCCATGTTTGCAGCACCAGATCTGGCCACTCAATTTTTGATTGAAGTTTGTTAAATGCATGGTGTACTAGGATATCTATAAAGGCCTACAAGATATGTAATAAAGAATTCTCCAAGTATAAGCGGCATAATATATTGCTCCTTTCCATATTTGTAGTAATTCATTTATTTGAGCATTCACCCGAAATTTGTAATGATTTCCCTTTCATTGCAATGCTCGCCCATTTATGAAAACAATGGGATGTATTTGTCCTTACCCATAACAATATAGAGAAGAAGTCAATAAGGTAAAGTCACATTCTCCAAAGTAATTGGGGAAGTAACTACTTGTTTTCCACACTCTTAAGAGTGGAACATGTTGTTACTACTTCCTTTGAGCCTAAGATCCAAACCCAAAAGATTCATATAAATAACTCAACAGTGAGATCGAGGAGGGTGGTCAATTCACTATGAAAATACCAGATACAGAGTTTCTCACTGTCCTTGTGTTAGACTGCTCTAACACAACAACAACACTAAAATCCTCTAACATCCCTACACCACAAAAGGTTGTCACATATTATACATTTAGCAAGTGCACATGGCGTCCACTGTGGGGCCCTGATAAAACTGACTTGGGTCACCATCATATCCATTGGATATATTGTTACCCTCGTGTCCAGCTCCCTTTTCCAACTTGGTGAACACGAAGGTAGTAAATTCGACCAACAGTGAGTTTGTCGATGATGAATATGCCATGGCAAAAATGTGTGCTGCCATGGACTACTTACATTTACAAATCAAACTCTAGAGGGTAACGTCCTTTAAATCCAATAGTTCCACCTGAAGGCTGAACCTTATGAGGAGATTGTAATCCTAGACCACTTAACCTTCCACTGATGAGAAATGAAGGGAACATGTGTCAAAGAACTTTAAACCACCCTCATTGCCCTAGTTTGATGGGCGCAACAACCCAAATGAGCATGTATCCTCCATTAACATGTAGATGCAAATAATTGGAGCCTTTGATTCCTTGAAATGCAAGCTTATCTCTAAAAAATTCAGAGATGTACCATTAAGGTGGAACATGAGCCTACTGTGGCTCTCGGTCACCAGCTACCAGAACTTGGTAAAAAAATTAATTCATCAGTTTGCACCAAGCTGGCAGAGAAAGATGTCCATCACCAGTCTCTTTAACATTCACAAAAGACCTTCTAAATATTTGAGGGAATATTTTGTTTGCTTTAATGCAGCAGCAATCAAGGTTGTTCACCTTAACCATGAGATGTTCGTGGGAACATTCTAGAATGGGTTGATGGCCAAAAGTTTTAATGAATCCCTCGCTTAAAAGGCCAATGGCTCCCTTGGCAGAGGTGGTGACGCGTGCAGAGTGCTCTATATAAAGGGCGAAGAAAGCAACGTTGAAAAAATGTCAGAGATGTCAAAGAGCGAATAACTAATAACCTTGATAACTTGGAATAGTCCTGTAAAAATAATAAGAGTGTTGGTTGATCAAGGAAACTCTACATATATCCTTTATTAGGATAATTTTTTGAAATACTAGGATGATTTTTTAAGAATAATTGATTCTATTGATTAAATATAAAATTGAATACTATAACTTCACATTTTCCTGCCTACCTTTCAACATTTACACAATCACATTTATTATGTTCCAACATTTGTTTTAATTTATAATGGGTGGACTCAACCGAAAAATAAAAAAATAAATAAATTAATATAGTCTCTCTGTTTTAAAATGATTGTCGTTTAAAGATTTTGCACATAGATTAAAGAATGCGATAATATTATCATAAAACATTACACTTTTACATGATTA
This sequence comes from Vicia sativa, assembly GCA_021764765.1. Lineage (NCBI taxonomy): Eukaryota > Viridiplantae > Streptophyta > Magnoliopsida > Fabales > Fabaceae > Vicia > Vicia sativa. Next base: position 250,652,023 of record CM038793.1, read on the forward strand.
ACCTTATTAATGTATTGGAAATAATGTCTAATAAATACTTTATTTGTCTCATATTATTTATCACAATTGATCATTTCACACATATTAAGAAACAACAATAAATAAAAGGAAGAAAATAATAACTTTATCAAATTATCCTGTTTAACCATTAATTTATTTAAATTAATAAAAATAATAATTATTACTATATTAAAAAGTAAAAATAACAATATTTTAAAATAAATTTTATTTATTAAAACGACAATCATTTTAAATAAAAAGAGTAAAAGGAATAAACATTCATTGCATTCAAAAACCGATAATCATACCCATTGGCAGTTTTATTCCCCAAATTCAACACTATAGTTTCATGCTCCAACAAATATTTGTTTATCAAGTATCAAACAAATGTTTTTCATATAATCAACAAATAGGTTGCAATTAACGTATGATTGCTCACACTCTTGCAACAATTGTTGATATGCTACTTCATAATTTTTTGAAAATTTCTTTTTTCTGTTTTTAATAAAATAAAATTTTAAATATTTTAATAACAATAGTAATAAAACTGTTTTTTTAAGGAAGAAAATAAAAGTGTAGAGTTTGAGGTAATTTTTTCTAAAAATAGTTGTGTTATGATAACCTTTATTAATGTAGAATGGCGGGGCCATGGATTAGGCTTTAATAAAAAACACATCCTTAAGCCCAGACAAGCTTGGGTTTAATTGGTCTATATCTATGAAAATTTTTCTTGCTACCCAACATTTAATCTGAAACCCCCAAATTTTTTATTTCAATTTTGTCTCTGTTAAAATTTTCAAGAAATTTTGAAATTTTTAATATATCAAAAATTTTAAAAATACAGAATAAAAAAAGTTTTGGATATCGGAAATTTGAAATTTCCGGAATAACGGATATTTCAAATACACTATTGGAAATTTCAAATACTTTCAAATACACAGAATAAAAAAAAAAATTTGAATACCAGAAATTTAAAATTTTCGACAAACCGAATATATTAAATACACTACCGAAAATTTAAATTACACAGTATCAAAAAAAAATCTTTTTCTCAAAATTTTTTATTTTTTATTGGAAAATTTAAAAATTTCAATATTTTGACCAAAATTTCCGGTACATCCCATAAATTTTCAATAAAAACAATTTTTTTTTAAAAGTAATTTTTCACAAGAATGTGTAGATAAAATTATACCCTAAGAGGATTGCAGGAAAAATAAAACTGGGTGACAAATAAAATGCTCTATATCTATTAATTGAGATTTCTACCTGTTATTCACACACTCCGTATAATTATAGTGTTTTTCCTGTAATATTTTTTGTTATTTTTTATGTTATTAGAAAATGATATTTTCTAATATTTTTGAAATTTTTAGAGGATTTCTTGAGTTTCTAACAAATTTTGGAAGATCCATAATTTTTATTGAATTTTTAAAGAATCTATAAGTTTTTATCTAATTTTTCAAACATTCTAATGAGTTTTTATCAGATTTCAAACTATTAGATATACTACTAAAATTTTTCAAAGATCTAAAAAAAAATTATTTAATTTTTTAAATATACTATCAAAAATTTCAAAAATCTACGAATTCTTATTGTATTTTATAAAAAAATTATAAATTTTTATTGAATTTTTCAAATATGTTATTTTAGTTTTTTTTTTCATTTTAAATGAACTTTGGATATCTTAAAAATTCAAATTATCGGATATTTTAATTTTTTTTTAAAAATACAATAAGAATTCAGATATTTTAAAATTCAAATATCTTTAGATACAATTTCATAAGTGTGATTCTTATTTTTCTCTAATAAAAATATTATAAATATATTTAAATATTTTTTAAAGAATAAAATTAAAAAAAAATTACATATGTATAAAAAGAAATTGTATATTTATATAAAAGATTATACATTTATTATATTTTTATTAAAAACAATTATGATCTATATTTAATGAATTATACTTAAATTTTTCCCTTTTTCAATTGTATTATTAGATTTTTATTTTTTAATTAAATTTTAATTAAAATGTTTTGAATTTATAAAAAATTAGAAGATCTTAAGTGTGTGGGGTGGTTGGAAAAAATTTCCTATTAATCCAGCAACAAGAAGAAAAGGATTAATGTACTTACCATAATAAATTACTAAATGCATAACATAAGCTTTAGGTAATTTCAATATAGTTTAGGCAAGTCACGTGCATTGTGGGTACCACTTAAATTACTACTACTAGTACTAGCATCAACGTGACTTTACACTAAAAAATTAACATCGGCATTAAATTAAGGAACAAAGGGATACATTGAAAGCAAGCATGTTTAAAATAATGAAAAAGAGTAATTAAGTTAAACAGTTTAGGTATGATTATGTTAGTACATGTCGGGACAAGGGAGTGCACGTGCGTCGCCGAAATCATCGTTTGTGTATTTTTTTTGAAAGAAGAAAGAAAAAGATGTGGGGCACGTGCCTTTCAGTCAACGGTCAAAAGCTAGGGTTTCATTAAGCTTTATAGAAAATGATTAAGATGAGAAGGATGATTAGGATCCCTTGCTCTCAAGTTTTGTTTTCAGAATCTATTTCCTCATCATCATTGTTCAATTTTTTAATCAGGATGATAGGGATTCAGTAATTTAATTTTGGAAAAATTTTTAATATTTCAAATTGTTTTAGTTTCACAGTAGGAAAAAAATATTTTAGTTAAAAAGTTATGATCTTTAGATTCTCTCGAAGAATTTGTCATTAAATTAAATGTTTTAGTCTCCATGATTTGTTGTCAAGTAAAATTTATCTTCTTTTTAATGATATTTTCAGGAGGTAATTTAATATTTTAAAAACTGCATGAAAAATCCAATCAATTGATTTAAAGTTTAATTGATTCTATCGATTAAATATAAAATTGAATACTATAATTTATTAAATATATAAGTAAATAAACTATTATATTAAGTTATATTTTATAACATTGGTAAAGATGAGTGAATGATTTTTATTTGGAAGTGAATTAGAACTTTAATTTATTATTTATTAATGTTGATTCTATTGTTTATGATCGCTTAAAAGCGTTTTTTTATTTGTTTGAATTTTTTGGTGTTGTTCGATTAACTTGAAAAGTCAATTTAGATGATATCTATAATATTCATGATGGTTACAACCGACTCAACATATTTGAATTTGTTAAAGAATACAACATACGATAATCCTTGGAAGTGGATATGCCATCATCCTGCTCATGAGAAGGTGAAATTCTTCTTTTAGACGATTTTACATAAGTCCTTTTCTACGAGATCGATATTTTTGTCATTGTGAAATGCTCTATGAGATCGATATTGTATCTATACTATGAAACTTATCACTGTGAATTTATGTTAATCTATTAGATAGATATTTTCTCAAGCATACTTTGTCTCATCTGAAACTCTGGTGCTATCACACTCAGGATGTCGTGACATCTGATCCGACATTGTAAAACAAACAAAGTAGAACATACAATTAACAGTGCAGAAAACAAAAGATCACAAGGAGTTGTTAACTCAGTTCGGTTCTAACCAACCTACATCTGGGGGCATACCAAGCCAGGAATGAAGTTCACTATCAGCAGTATTAATTCAGAGGGAAACCTCCATGTCTACACTTCTCACTTAATCAGACTACCCAATGACCCTTCTACCTAAGATACCACACTTAGATATGAGAACCTCCGCTCACTTCCAATCACCTCAGTGATGTCTATCAGTCACTATCACACCAGTAACTGCATCAACTGTTTGACTCCTAACACAATCAGCTTGGAGATACCTTACTCCAAACATAACTAAAGCAGTTTGAAGATACCACACTTCAAACACAATATAAAACTGTCACACATGTGACACAAACAAAACTTGGAATTGCTTCGTAGCTTTTTCCGAGGACACAACTACATCATTGCTTCACAGCTTCGGAGTGAGTAAAATAATCCTCTTTCCTACAGGCTTCGAGGTACAACTCAGTGACCATCTCACAATCCGGGTAGTTCACTTACATGGCTAACCCTAAAAATTACATCTTTCTAAAACTGGCTAGCTTACCAAAACTAGATTACAACTGCTTATTTATAACCTATTACCCAACTGGATTTGGGTCTTCAAAGTAACAGCATAAGCTGTAACAAAACATTTGCAGTAACAAACTTGCTGCAGAGATAAACAACCAGATAACTTCTGCTACAATCAAGGTCCTTGCTGATCTTTCTCCTTATCTCTTGGACCTCCACATAGCCTTTAAAATCATGTCATATAAGATGCATAATATTCCCAGAATATTCTGCTCTAATTAAAACAGAATTGTAACAAACTTGACAGTTTCTATAGTGTGATGTCTGATGTCTCGACATCTCATATTACATGTTATTTCATATGTTGAAACTTTTCAACACATCATGTTAATGCATTCTAGGTAGAATTATTAGTTAGGAATCCTATTGTACAAAACATTGTTGCCGCTATTATTTGTTTTATTGAAATTAAGCCAATTCATACAATTTCAGGAACTTACAATCCCCCCTTTGGCAAATTTTAACTAAAACAAATAAATACAGTTACAAGCAGTTTAAAATAACAGCAACAATTTACAATTAACAATTAACATCTTCTTCAGCAGAAACATATTTTGTCTTCTGCATACATCTTCAGATCTTGAGTTCCTGTCCATGTTAGGATATCCCATTTGACATCTTGTCTACTACCTTGCACTAACACAGGGTTAGTGTTGTGATGAATAGAGAGACTCGATGATGGAATTTGGGATATACTGCCGCCTGAGTAGCCTAATCGAAGCTTAGAGTGTTCTGTTCAAAACTCAGATCACAAGTCACAATTAATATTCTTCTTTCAGTCTGGGACCTGATCTTTTTGAGAGCATTGTGACTATTTTCAACATTTGTGCAACGTGGATACAAATACATTTTCTCTCCCCCTTTTTAGTAAAAATTTGACAATGGGAGCCTTCATAAAACCAGATCCAGGTACATGACAACTAGATTCGAATGAAATTCATTTTGGTGTAGTTATCACTTTCTTTCTGAAGCATAGAGGTCAAGGGGTCCTCTATAAATAAATCAGCTGAGGCTTAGGAATTCACAGTCTTTAGTCCTTGGTCAAGCTTTGGATGAATGATTGCACTAGAGACAAACATGTACTATCCAAACTAAGTCTGACTGTCTTTAATGTTATCTGTCAGATTTCTTTGAATGAGTCAGTTCCAATGAGTTGTGAACCATGTATGAGCATTTGATTGCCACCTCTTTTTCACCAATCCTGATTGCTTCTTTTTGATATATCATTCTTTGATACTTTGACCATATTCTGAATGATGTCTAGCCTTCAACAACTAGTAAGGACACTGTTTGCTCGAGTTTCAAGGCGTCCCCACATATCCGTGACTTCTTAATAAGTCATGTTCCCATAGTCTGAATTAGCTTGATTAATATTTATTGGTCTTCAGACTATGTTAACAGAAGAGTTTTCTTTTTGATACTTCGCAAATAATTATTTCTTATGTTTTTGTACTTCACTTATGGTTGATGATGCTTAGTGAAGTTTAATAATGCCAATTATGATGTTTCAACATCTTATGGGACATTCATACAGGGCCCATCTGCCTTGGCTTTGAGATAATAATAATACTGCTTCTTCAAGATGTTCATCATATATCAGTATAAACTACCTTTTACATCAGCTAATGAACAATCCCCCCTTGACATTAGCTGGTCATCAACATATACAATAACATCGCCTTCTTTAAGAACATATCCAATTGCACTAGACAAGGCAACTTTCATAATTGACAATTAACAATTAACAATTAATAATAGACAGTTGCTCTTCAAATATCCAGTTCCTCTTCATATGGACTGTTGCTCCCCCTTAATATTATACTTCCTACTTTTAGCTTTCAAGATGAAGCTTTTCATTAGGTTGTTACTCTTACTCCCCCATAAGTTATCCAAAATAAGGATATTTTTTATGCTGGTCCTTATAATACTTGAAGCATTCTTCATTTGGACTTGCCACAGTTTCCAAATTAGGAATCCTTAGTCTGCTTGCTATACAAGTTTCAGGTTGCCACACTCTGTAACTTATAATAGAAGAAACCTCATAGTTAACCATGCATAAAACCATAAATACGTCTTCAAAAGATAAGTCTGAATCTTATCTTCCTTTTTCAATCTCTGGTGCCTGCAATAGTAGTGATGTTATAACTCCATATAGGACATTCTCTTTTATTCATCACACACTTCTTCTCATCTTGTTTCAAATTACCATACAAATATCACAAATATCCAGCTCCCATCAAGATATTTGACTTATTTGTATGTATCTCCTTAGCTGAATCAACTCTTCAAATAAACACCAGATAACATTGGATCACACTCTAGTCTTGTGAATATCATAGTGAACTTTAATACTGATATTCAGTTCACAGAATACCATGAATCCATCAGACATATAATCAGCTCCCGACAGAGTGTAACACTCTAATTCTACCCCTAAGTAATTAATCAATAAAATCAGAGTATAAGATTTTCCAACATAATCAGGATATCACACGTTTCAACTTAAACACATAAACCTGTCATTTTTATTCAAAACAGATACATAACACTTTAAAGAGGCGGAACTAACACAACACATAATTTTTAGTCTTCAAACATAAACGACTTCATTAATCATGCAGCGGAATCATAATAGTTTTTCACATAAGATATAACATCTTTTGAGTCATAAACAACATCAACATAATAAACTCCTCAATCAACGACATAAAATTCAACACTAAAACAACAAAATAAGGCACGTGTTCATTTCCCCCCGAGTGCTACGTATCAGAGCAATGACACCGAACTTGAACTATAAACGGTAACAACTACTCCTCCTTGTTACCTGCACGTTACCAATATAAACATAACTGCGAAACAAATGAAAGGGTGAGTTATCAAACTATATAATTGAGATCATGATAAATAATATATAGTTAGAATTATATAAAAATCACTATTTTTGCCATCTCACAACCAATCAACAACAAACACAATTTAACCACACAACAACATGATGATGCGCTATAGTATGCAACTTGAATAAATGCAGATGCATGTGGTACCATCGGAGTAAAACTCCTAACTTAGAAATATGCCAGTTTACCGAAGCATCAACATGGCATAAGCCTTCAACTTAATATTTTGCCAATCTAGGCCAACATGTGTCAATCCATGCCAACTTAATAATGCAATGTATTCTATGCGACCTTAACTTCAACAACAAAATCACGACAACGTAACAACATCAATAACACACAACAACGACAACATAACAACTAGTCAACCACAATTCAACATTGGCCATAAGCCTACAACTTAATATTTGCCCATAAATATAGGCAGTACAATGACATCATCATCAACATCATAAACATCATGCAACAATATTACATCATAATAACATTATAGACTTTATTATAATAACAACATAACAACAACATAACAACAACTTAACAGCAGCAACAATGTGAACAACAGGAACACCCAGTTCACCATTACCCAACATTACACACTGAACACCACATTGATTCATCAAAAGTTCACCCATTGTGTTTGAAAATATTTTTATAAGATAGATCATAATTTTAGCTTTCCAACGGTCCAAACGACAATTAAATCAGAGTTATGATTGCAAAGATATGACCAAAATAGTTTTCAAAGGTATTTTTCATTTTTCGTACAGTATGTGTCGATGCATAAGCTCATGTGTCGACTCATTCCTTAAAATTTTCAATTTTTCAAACAACATGTATCGACTCAAAGCTGTATGTGTCGACACATACATCCTTCCAGATTCTATTTCTCAAAATTAACACATATTTTAACATCATGTGTCGACCCATAGCTATACGTGTCGACGCATACTGAGTTTAAACTTCTATTTTTAAAACTCAACACATCATGTATCGATACATAGCCTCTTGTGTCGACACATAATATACTCTTATTCGGCTTACTAGGCTATACCCCCACTTTGCTACAACCAACATAATATACTTAACCCACTTAATAGCAATTTCTACAATTCTAATATTATTAATATTATTCCTACCACTTATTTCAATTAATCACCCTATAATCGTATAATGACTTAAATTGACATTTTACAATATTATCAATTATTCAGAAAAGTATACAAAAATATTAAATTAAATAAATAATTAAATAATTCGGGTGTTACACAGAGTATAAGTGGTTTGGCATTCAGGTTACATACTAATAAGTACTGAGTCTCCCATCGAAGTACCTACCATCTTAGACAGTTAGAATTTTCTACTCAGACTAGATCATCCTGACTGATTACATCTTCACATTTACTTCTACTTTTAGGTAATAAAATATATTCAAAACTGAAGACATTTAGATGATGTTCCAACATTTGATACGACATCATCTATCATAGAGTGGTTCTTGGGGTAACATCCACAACATCTTATTCATAACACTTGGGGGAACACCGGAAGCACAATATACACCAACTTTACATCCAAAAAATTAACATGATTAAGGAATAATATGATCCACATCTCAATAAGGTTTTCTTCAGACTGTCACTTTTGATTTTGAGATGATGGATTCCATAGTCTTTACTTATAGAGGAGATTCCCTCAACTAAGTTTCTGGAACAAACTTAATTATGACATGACACATAATTATTCAGATTCTTCATAGCAATATGACCTCCTTGTTTCTTCTTGACAATACCCTTCCAGGACAATTTAGGGCAGTCAACATTCATGACCATGTTTCACTATGGTTGATACACAGTATTCAGCTCCAATTTGTTCCATGGTAATGAACAAATCTCCATATATCTGGTTTCTTTGATCAGAAGAATGTAACAGATATAAGATCATCTTGATCTTACATAAAGGGATAGAGGGGTATTCCTTTATGAGTCTTTTACTTGTACTGAGCTTGACTTCTATACTCCCATAATCTTAGGTCAGAAATAAACTAACATCTGGAGTATAAGAGCTTGTTGATCGTGTCCTTATCAACTAATACAAACTTCTCCTCTTCTAGATCAGGAGCAGGCTCCAAACATATGTACTCACAATATATTTGTTTAGCACCCAAACCATCTGTTCTTCAATTGGTAGCTTCATACTAGTAGTAATTTTCTAACATCATGTAGAACATCGGTTCCATCTCCTTGGAACTCATCATCCTTGATAATCTCCAAGGTCTTCAAATAACTTGCAGATGTATATGAGAATCATTGATCAATTGATACTCATAAACTCTATTAATATATGTCTTTATGAGTGGACTTGAGAAGGATATCAAGTATCTTTGACACTTATAATATAGTTGTAATAATCTACCAAAATATTTTGTTGATAAAATTAACCCTAGGATCCTTTTTTCACTATAGGGGTTGCATCAGAGGCTATGCAACGGAAAATATCCATGCTTCAACAGAACTTACACAATGCTTACTCCATAATTTAATTGTAAGCATAACACATAAGGATTATAAAATAAATCAACCCTAAAATATGCTTGCTTCTTTATCAAGTAATAAACTAGACCCAACCAATATCCTGACCATATGGAAACACATAAGCAAAAGAGTTACCTTATCAATGTCTTCACTCCCGCAAGAAGGTTTTGACAATTCTCATCTCTGTGCTGAATAAAAGGTGAACAATTCAATTCAAAATATTCACTCCCGCATGTAGTCTTTGAATTTAACTTTCTTATTCCAGCATCTTTATCTTCTTTCTCCAAGAAGGTACAACAGTTCTGGTCAGGTTGGTCTAGTTCTCCACAAATAGGTCCATCCTCCACTTCTAGGGACCATACAATATGAACACTCCTTGTACACAACCAGAAAGTATCCCATATGGATCTCATCCAGAAACATACAGGATGCCGGCTCTAATACCAATTGAAATTCTGGTGCCATCAGACTCAGGATGTCGTGACATCTGATCCGACATTGTAAAACAGACAAAGTAGAACATATAATTAATAGTGCAGAAAACAAAAGAACACAAGGAGTTGTTAACCCAGTTCGGTTCTAACCAACCTACATATGGGGGCATACCAAGCCAGGAATGAAGTTCACTATCAACAGTATTAATTCAGAGGGAAACCTCCATGTTTATACTCCTCACTTAATCAGACTACCCAATGACCCTTCTACCTAAGATACCACACTTAGATATGAGAACATCCACTCACTTACAATCACCTTAGTGATGTCTATCATTCACTATCACACCAGTAACTGCATCAACTACTTGTCTCCTAACACAATCAGCTTGGAGATACCTCACTCCAAACACAACTAAAACAATTTGAAGATACCACACTTCAAACACAATATAAAACCGTCACACATGTGACACAAACAAAACTTGGAATTACTTCACAGCTTCTTCCAAGGACACAACTACGCTCATTGCTTCACAGCTTCTTCCAAGGACACAACTACACTCATTTCTTCACAGCTTCTGAGTGAGTAAAATTATCCTCTTGCCTACAGGCTTCAAGGTACAACTCAGCGACCATCCCACAATCTGGATGGTTTACTTACATGGGTAATCCTAAAGATTACATCTTTCTAAAATCAGCTAGCTTACTAAAACTAGGTTACAACTGCTTATTTATAACCTATTATCCAACTGAATTTGGGCCTTCAAAGTAACAACATAAGCTGTAACAAAACATCTGCAGTATCAAACTTTCTGCAGAGATAAACAAGCAGATAAATTCTGCTACAATCAAGGTCCTTGCTGATCTTTCTCCTTAGCTCTTGGACCTCCACATAGCATTTAAAATCATGCCATAAAAGATGCATAATATTCCCAGAATATTCTGCTCTAATTAAAACAGAAGTGTAACAAACATGACCGTTTATGTAGCGTGATGTTCTGATGTCTGATGTCTCGACCTCTCATATGACATGTTGTTCCATGTGTTGAAACTTTTCAACACAGCATGTTAAGGCATTCTAGATAGGATTATTAGTTAGGAATCCTACTGTACAAAACATTGTTGCTGCTATTATTTATTTTATTAAAATTAAGCCGATTCATACAATTTCAGGAACTTACATCATCCAACGAGAAAAATCTTGTGGAATGCATATAAAAGTAGCAATATGATTTTGAATATTGATGGCAGCACTCTCAGTAATCTCGACGTCTCAGGTTTTTGTGGATTAATTCGACATACTTATGGTGCTTAGATTCACGATTTTGTGGGTAATACTGGTTATTCTAGTATCCTTCATGCTAAGCTAATGGCGTTATATCATGACTTGCGTATGTCTTTGAATTTGGCATCAAAGACCTTTTATGTTATTCTGATTGCAACCCTGCCATCAAACTTGTCTCAAAGTTCATTAATGTTTGACATCACTATGTCGCAAATCTTTTCAAAACTAAAAATTTTCTCTCTAGGGAATGATAAGTTTAAATATTTCATACACTTAGGGAGGATAATGATTGCACTGGATATCTAACAAAACATGAGAATGATAATCATAAGGCATACTATTCTTTTATAGAGCTTCTTTTTGGAATCATCACTCTAGCGCATGCGAATGGACTTTAATTTGTAGATAATTTCCTTTTTTTTTCCTTTTCCCCTTGCATAAAAAAATAAATATTGATAGAATTAAAGTTTGGCACCACTCATTCCTATAAAACCAACTTGTAAGGTGAGAGGTGTCACTTTATATAAACTCTTTGCGGACTCTATTTTTAACTAATGTAAGACTTGAGTTTTCCTCAATTCCACCATTCACACCCAACACTATTGAGCTTCGTGTGTAGATATAAACAATAAGTGATCAGAATTATCGATATGTGGTTTTTGGGCATAGTGCACATATATAAATGGTGAATGATCTAGATCAATAGGCTCATGGTATCATGATAGAATTAGAGTTGGCCTAACTCATCCATACAAAACTGATTTGTAAGGTTATGTGTGTCACTCTATATAAACCCTTTGTAAGATATATCTTTAACCAATGTGGGACTTGGGTTTTTCCCAATACATCCCATCACACCCAACGCTAATGACTAATGGTCTGCATTATTGCATTATCAATATGTGGGACTTTATTTTTTCAATACATCACTAGCAGTCAAAACTTTTTGGGCTTGATGTGCATATATAAATGGTGGATGGTTTGAATGGATAGGCTTGTGATAGCATGATAAAATTAAAGTATGACCTAAATCACCTCTACAAAACCAACTTGTAAGATAAGGGTTGTTACTTTACATAAACCATTTGTGGGTTATATCTTTAACCAATGCGTGACTTGAATTTTTTCAATAAATATTTCAAAAACTTATTACAAACTTAATACAACAAATCAATAATACACATAATACTTAACAAAATAGACGATATAACTATGTTTAAAATGGAGTGTGTGATATAAGAATTTTAGAAATTTTTTATTGTAGAAGAAAGAAGAGTTCATTTTTGAGGAAGTAAAAATATTTTAAATTTTGATGTTAATAAATTATATTTTTATTAGAAAAAAATAAAATTGGTCAATTTCATGCATTTATTTGAAGTTAGTAGTTTAACAAAATAAACTTTGAGTATTTAGTTCAAATAATTTAAGAATATTCAATTAAATTATTTCATTTTACATCAGTTTGATTCACCAAAAATTTTACTACGCTGGCTAGTTCAAATTAAGCTAATTCTCGATCCAACTGATTGAATCGATTAAGTCGATCAATTTTTTAAAATATTATCACAACAACTATACTTATTATTATATGACTAAACTCTCACTAAATTTAAACTTAAAAACTTTTGAGAGTGAAACTCTATTATGATAAATCTCTACAAAATTAGTTTCATCAATGTGTTTGAATACACCAATGAAACGTGACACGTAGGCAAAGCTTAAGCTAATAAACCTCAGAAGTTAAACTAAGGTTCTGGATATGCAATTTCTCAGTTACATTGAGGAAGGTTCTGAAGCACATGGCTTCTGAATAACACATTTTGAATCATGAATTACTTCTAACATCATCCTTTAATTCATATTCAGCTAACTAAAATCCACAATACCAATTTCATCCCTCAAATGAATAAAGTATTAAGTTTTTATAGCTTTAGTCAGAACATCTACAAGTTGCTTTTAAGTGCTACAATGTAAAACTTCTAACACTTTAATTTGAACCTGATTCCTCACAAATTGAAACTCTATGTCAATGTGCTTGTTTCTCCCATGAAACACTAGGTTATTAGTGTCTTATGGAATATTTGTTGTCTATCATCATCTTCACATGTATGTTCACATTGATCTTCATATCCTCCAACAAATTCATCAGCCAAACATCTTGACACGCAAACAAAGCACCTGCAATGTACCAAGATTCATAAGTTGTCAAGGCAACCACTGGTTGCTTCTTGGAACATCAAGAAATATGACCTTCCAGATACTTGAAAAAATATTCAAAAGTAGTTCTCCTGTTAACTCTGTCTCCATACCAATCACAGTACAAATAACATATCAGATCTGTGTTATATTTAAGACTAGAAACGAACAACACTCTATACTTTAGAGTCCCCTTAATGTACCGCAATATCTTGACAACTACTTGGTAATGTTACCACTTTGTCTTGTTCATAAACCTACTCATCATTCCAACTACATTGAAAATTTCAGGTCTTGTGTTATAAATATATCTCAATGAGCCAACCAACTATTTAAAAATTGTAGCATCTACATCATCATCCTCATCATCAAAATATAGCTTGTGATTTGTCTCAGTATGTGTGATTGAATTTTTGAAATTTGTTATATCAAACCTCTCTAAAAGCTCAAGTTCATACTTCAGCTGACACAAAATTATACCCTTCTCAAAGTATATATTCTCCATCCCTAGAAAATATACCATATTTTCCATATCAGTCATCTCAAACTTATTCATTAGAACCTTCTTGAACTTGACTATTTCATATGGAAAACTCCATGTTAGCAATATGTCATCAACATAGAGATACACCATAATCATATTGCCTTTAGAAGTATTTTGTACATAAATGTCATACTCCATCTCACACTTTCTAAATCCTTGAAGCTTGAAAAATGAATCAATCTTCAGATTCTAAGCTCCAGAAGCTTGTTTTAGTCCATATAACGCTTTATTTAACCTGTACATCACCCCTTTCTGATTATTTTTTTTACAAATCCAAGAGGTTGTGACACATAAACTTCCTCTTGTAAAGGACCATTCAAAAATGCAGATTTCACATCCAGATGCATCATAGGCCAATTTCTATTAGCAGATTTAGAAATCACCAATCTAATTATTTCATGCATAGCTACAAGAGTAAACACCTCAAAGTAATCTAGTCCATGTTTCTGTAAAAATTATCTAGCTTGTAACCTTGCTTTGTGCTTTCCAATTGATCCATCTGACTTCAACTTTATCTTGAAAACCCATCTAGATGTTGGCTTTATTCTCCTTTAAAATCTTAGTCAACTCACAAGTCTTATTTCTTTCCGTAGCCTCAAGTTCTTCTTCTATGGCCTTTAGCCACATTTTCTTCTTGAGAAATTTTCCAATACTAACTAGTTCAGAGTATACTAACATGGAACAGTGAATGACTTCTCCTATAAAGTCTACCTTAGTATCTTGCAACATGTCAAACTCTACAGATTTTCTTGGTATTTGTCTAACTCTTTATGGCCTTTGAACATGTTCAGAATCTCCTTCTGAGTTTGGAACATTATCAGATGATTAACCACCTTCAGAAATTGGACCACCTCCAGAAACATAACCCTCATCATCTTGACCACCAGAATTTGTATCCATTAGAATTAGGATCAGAATCAGATTCAACTTCTGAGTCATCTTCTGACTCTGGTTCATCTTCCAAGTCTGCTTCAACTTTATATTCGCCTTATGAATATAACTCATCTTCAGAGGCAAAATCTCCTTCATACTTATAAGTATCTTCAAAATTTAACACAAGTGTTAACGCTGCACCAGAGGTTGATTGTGACTTGTTCCAATCCTATGCTTCTGACTATTACACAATGATGTCTCTGCTGACTTCAACTTTATTAGTGACTAGACAATAAAGCTTATAAGTACATGTACTTTGGTACCTAATCATCAATGTTACTTTGCTTCTATCGTCCAACTCCTTTCTAGTAACATCTGGAATATATTTGTAACAAAATAAACCAATACCCTAAAATGACTCACATTTTTCTTATCTCCAGTCCAATTTTCAAAAGGAATAGTTTCCTACAAAAAAATTTGTTGGACACCTATTGAGCACATATAATGAAGATGCAACGACTTCTCCCCAAAAGGTGTGAGGCATATTATTCTCTTTTAGCATGTTCCTTGTCATATCAGGCAAAGTTCTATTTCTTCTTTCAGCAAGACCATTGTGTTGATGAGTGTATAGAGAAGTAACCTCGTGCTCAATTTTATTCTCCTCATATAACTTATGGAACTCTTTATAGTTGTACTCACCTCCACCGTCAGTTCTAAGAACTTTTAGCTTCTGACCACTCTATTTTCCAACCTTAGCCTTGAGCTTCTCAAACTCAGTAAACATTTCATGCTTAAACTTTACGAGTGTCACCCATGTCATTCTTGTGAACTCATTCATAAACGACACAAAATAATTGTTTCCCCATACATCATAATGCACTACTCCCAAAGCATGCTTTGCTTTTGGGGCCACTTCTGATGGAAATAAAAATATGGGTTGCTTGTCTTTCATGCATATCTTAAATGACTTATTAGGCTTCACAATCTTAGGAATTCTATGTACCAACTTATTAGAACTCATATGTTCTAAGCTTCTGAAGTTCATATTCCCCAATATCTTATGGCATAACTCACAGTCACTTTCAACACCTTCTACACTAAGAAATTTAGTTTCATTTGTCTCCACATTCACCATGAATGTTCTGTTGATTTCCTGCTTATATTGCATAATCATATTATGATTAGAATCATACAACTTCAAGAGATTGTTCATCATAGTTACTGAAAAGTCTTTCTCAATAAGCTGCCCTACACTCATCAGACTTCTCTTCATGCCAAGAACATACCAAACATCCTTGATCAGAACAGTTTTACCACTCTTTACTTTGACTTTGATTTTGACATTTAACACACCTTCAGAAATAATGTATTTATCATCAACACATGTGATCTTTGTCCTCTTTCTAGAGTCAAAATCAATCAGCCGTTGTTTGTTTCTAGTTAGGTGATTTGATAAGCCAATGTCCATATACTACTAGACTACCAAACGTCCACCATCAAATTCAGAATCCATCAATATAGGTTCATCATCAAAATCTCCTATGGCTATGTTTTCTTCTCCTGACTTTGTTTCCTTGTTTGACCAATAACCCTTACCAAAGTGACCAAACCTATTATAGTTGTAACACTAAACATTTCTCTTGCCAAGCTTCTCCTTTCCTTGTTTCCTTGTTTTCTATCTCTCTTTTAAGGTTCTCTCAATTAGACGCAACTGTTGTATCTTTAGACAACTCTATAACTCTTCAATTCTCATGGTGTTGAGGTTCTTAGAATGTTCAATTGCTATAACAACTACAACAAATAATACATTTCATGACGGAGCTTTCATGTCCAACACGCTACAAAACGAGAGAATATGTCATGGGAGCGCAATGTCTGATTACATTAATAAGATAATAAACATGGTACGTCGGTGTTACAATAAATCGAGGTAACACAACTATAAGTTAGTGCCTTATTTAATCCATAAAACTATAATAAACATGTTATCTCATTTTTGTTTTAGAACCGAGGTAATATATCTGAAATTCCTGGAAGCAGATACGTGATGTCACAAAGAATGTTATGACACACTATCTGACACTCTGTTAACAATTCACACAATAAATTTAAACAGCAGTGAAGAACACAATAAGTTGTTTACCCGTTCGGTGTCTAACTACACCTACATCCAGGGCTACCAAGCCGGGAGGAAATTCACTATTAGTAGAATTAATTCAGAATAAACCAACCGTTTATCTCCTTCACTTAAAACCTACCCAATGCAACTTCAATCTAAGTCCTACTTAGACCTGAGTTCCTACTCACTCCCCCTCAATCACAGCAGTGATATCAACCTATTGAATAATTGAATTGTGAAGACACACTTCAATAAACTATCTTGATTTTGCTTCACAACTTTAATCAAGAGACAAACACTCGTGCTTCAAAGCTTTGAGTGATAAACTACCCTTACAAACAAATCCTAGTCCAAGGCACTTATCAATTGATAGTTTCTTGGCTCATAAGAGAAACTAGAATTACACAAATAACAACCTGCTATATCTTCAATAAATTCCAGAGGCGCAGCAATAGTATAAGGGTTGAATTCCTTTTATAGAAGCAGTCCTGAAACTTCAGTTTTGGGCTTCCATAAAGATAGCTAGGGTTCACTTAATTTAATCCTAAAAACATGGTTTGTTCAACAACCAATTTAGGTTTAACTAAGATTAACCTAGCAGCCACGTGAGCATGCATTCTAGTAACAGAAAAACATAATATAGCAGCTCAACAAACTTCCTGAAAAGTCTCAGGAAAAACAGATTCTGCAGAACAAAATGTCACACTGAATGTCATAACATCTGGTATGACATCAGGATATTTTCTGCAGAATTTCCAGCACAGCTTTTAGCTTCCAGTTCTGAGCTGTTCTTTAAACATCCTTGTCAAGTAGGATTTATCTTCAATCTCTGAATGTCATGACATTTATCAAGACATGTCATAACCTAGTTTTACCAAAAAGTAATGCCAACCTAAAACACTAACAAACTCCCCCTTTGGCACATTTTTGGCTAAAACTACTTAAGTTATCAGAGTACCTATGCAGCAGAAGACAAACTAGTTCTAAGCTATCCTAAGCTTAAAGAAACTAGAACCTAGAGATGAGATAAATTCTACCCATACAGAAATCCCACAATTCCCACAATTGCCCACATACAAATTTAAATTTCCATACAGTTTCCCAATATACAGTTTCCCAAATATTCCAATACTTCCCACAGTATTTCTTCTTCCCCTTTTTAGCCATAAAGGGCCAAAGGAAACAATACAAGTACCCCAAGCATTGACGCATATAATTAAAGAAAGTGCCAACAATTTTTAAGTGTACAATGCTGTCAACAGAAAATTACAATCATCCAAAAAAAATGGGAAAATACAGAACAAGAAACAAGAAACAGATGCAACAATGCACAGGAGTACAACTCAAGTGCTTTCCTCTCCAGAAGAAGCACTGTGGAAGAAAGCAACTTCTGAACCTTCTTCACCAGCAGCTGCTTGATCAGCATCAGCATCTTCATCCATATGTGCAGCAGAATCATCACCATCAAACCCTTCTTCCTCAACCTCTGTGTCTTTCTCCTTTTCAGGTGTAGAGATCAGTTCTTCCAGACTTTGCTTTCTTGCTTCAAGCTCCTTGCAAGTTGCTTTTAGCACAGCAATGACATTTGCCTTTTGAGAATTTTCTTTGACAGTTGATGTCTTGGCAGATGTCATGACAAAATCTGGGACATGTTTTCCTTGGAAGAGCTTGTAATGAAATCCAAGAGCAAGAGCTCTTTTGCATATTGAATCTCTATCACCAAGTATGTCAGGGTACTAATCAACTATGAGTCCACACAGGAGGGAGGGAAAGGCTATGGGTCCTTTGATAGCATAGCTTTCAGCATGCTTGAGGGTCTGTTCAAATATATAGGATCCATAGTCAAATTTAGCCTGAGTGCCTACTGCATATATGAATCTTCCCAGTCCAATAGAGATGGTGGATTTGTGATTGGTTGGGACCCAGTTAGCAGCACCAATCTTATGCAGGATGGCAAATTTGACACTCAACTTGCTGGCTGAGAGTTTTCCCTTCAGAGGCCATTGCCTTACTTGTTTGGCAGTGATGGTTTGACAAATCTTGTTGTTAGTTTCCTCCAGCTCTGGCTGAGCATCATCAGATCTACCTAGGAATCTGTTGATCACACTGGGAGAGAACCTGACTTTCCTCCCCTTACATATACAGTCTTGTAGTCAGCAGACCTCCCATCCCCACAGCCACTTGACAGATTGACTATGAACTCTTTCACCAAAACTTCATAACAGTTTGAGAAACTCACAACTGTGTTCATCAGACCAGCCTCTTTAATTAAATCAACAATTTCCTTGCACTCAAGTGCACTTTTATTCAACTCTCTTTCCAGAGCCACCCTCTTTAAGCAAACATACTTCCATCTTCCAGCATTCTCAGGATGATGGAATGAAATGTTATCAATGGCCACTTCAGGCACCTTGGGCAGTTTCCCAAGAGTTTGCTTCTTTCTGGGATGAATGTCTGTGACATTCTCCTCAACATCAAAATCAGAGTCTTGATCTGACTCTGAGGGTTCAGGTTCCTTCCTATTTTTCACAATTGGTGTTCTCCTTGGTCTAGAGCCACCACCAACAGTTTTTACTCTACATCTATTAGTAGAGGGTCCAACCTTGGAATACTTCTCAGCCTTGCACACATCTTCAACACCCTTTTCTTTAGCAGGGCTCTGTGAGACATCCTGTTTTCCCTTCCTTTTCATCATCCTCTTTGCAATGCTTGGATTGACATTGGCAATGAGGTCATTGTCTGAGAACAGTTCATCCAAGTCAATGACTGGAGGTACAGTTAAATGATCAGACCCTTGAACTGGAGACTCTTCTAAGATACTGTCAGAAATGTAGTCAACAGAGGTTTTATCAGAGGAACACTTTGCTGGTGATTCCTCAAGAATACTATCAGAAATATAGTCAACATGGGCTTTATCAGAGGCACATTTTGCTAGGGATTCCTCAAGAATACTATCAGAAATCACATCTTCCTTGTCAATAGGGGTTTCATTACAAACATCATCAATACGTACTTCAGAATCTTTAACTGAAGGATCCACATTATTCTTGACAGGGGAAGCATCATGATCACCAGATGTCTCGACATTCTCAGTGACATCTGGATCAACTGCTAAACTAGGGCTAGCAGACTTATAGTTTAGGGGGATTGAAACCCCAGGTACAAATTGGTCTTCGTTTAGGATCCTGGTTACTAATCTAGCAATGGCTATATGCACAGACCTAGACCCCTCTCTGTTCTCTATTTCTGGGGGAACTGAAGAGGATGGTTCAAAAGTCTTACCAGAAGGGGACGCTTGTGACCTTCTTGCATTCCTTGTGCGCAATTTCTTGACTTTTTCTGGGTCAGTAGCTATCGCACGCAATGGAGTAACCCTTAGTGCTTCAGCTTGCATGGCTTCAGCATTTGCCCTAACTTCAGCCATAGAGGGAGATGAAGAGCCTGATTCTTGAGATGATGAAGATGATGAAGACATATTTTGCTGATGGCTTTTGAGAAAATGAGAGCGAGAGTAGCAGAGGGTTTTAAGGTTTCTTTTGGATGAAGAAAAAGTGATACTACTTTCAAATGAAGAAACTATTATATGTGGGAGTCTCTTCCTATTCTTGGACCTTTCAAAAATAATATGAAAATAATTAAATAACCCACTTATAAATAATTGAAGTAAAAGGTCCCTTCCATCCCTTGTTGTAAGCACAGTTAATTGCTACAACTCCTCATATTGACAAATACCCAATTTGCCCCTTAAAGACTTAAACTGACTAGCCTCAAGAGTTTTAGTAAGAATGTCACAGTACAATGTCATAACATCCTATATGACATTGTACTCAGTCAGCATCTGCTTCATCCAGATCATCTGAGAGTAATTGCTACCAGCTGCTATGTATTCAGCTTCAACATTGTATAAGGACACACAATTTTGCTTCTTGCTGATCCAAGAAATAAGATTGTTTCTCAAGAAGAAACATCCTTCCAAAAAGCTTTTACCCAAGCTTTGATCAACACTTTCCCCACTTGTTTTCTTGGACAACTTCAAATATGTAGGAGCAGGAGTCCCTTTATGGCAGCCATTCTTCAGTCCAAATTTCTTGACAAAATTCCTTGCATACTTGCTCTGTGGAAGGAGTGTTGAGTCTTCCATCTGTGAGACTTGCAGTCCAAGAAAATGAATCAACTCTCCCATGAGGCTCATCCCAGATTCAGCTTGCATTTGGTTGCCAAAATGTCTCACCATTGTGTCGGACATTCCTCCAAATACTATGTTATTAGCATAAATTTTAGGCACCATGATCTTTCCTCCTTCATTCTTGACAAAGAGAATTTTATCCAAGACTCCTCTTCTATATCCTTTGGCAGTAAGGTGCTTGGTTAGCCTTTCATGCCAGATCCTAGTACTTTGCTTCAGTACTTTAGGAGTGGTCAGATGTCTAGACATTGAGTGTGACATTCTGATTTCTTGTCCAGCCTTATACTTACCACAGATTCTCCCTTTATCAAAGTGAAATCTTGGTATCCTTCTGACTCCCTCTAAGGAACTGATCCCTTTCATTCCTCTGAGATGTGGATGACCAGGGTCTTGTTGTCCCAATCTTACTTCCTCTTTATCTTTGCCTGTATAGCACACATGAGACAGAGTGGTGTTCTCAGATTCCAACATGTAGCAGTTGTCCTTTGATCTGACTCCTCGCATAATCACTTCTTGTTTATTATTTATTACAAGACATTCAGACTTAGTGAAGTTGACTATGAATCCCATATCACATAGCTGACTTATGCTGATGAGATTAGCAGTCAAACCTTTTACCAGCAACACCCCATTTAGATTTGGAACTCCAGACTAGTTTGAGTTTCCAATACCTTTGATTTCTCCTTTACCTCCATCTCCAAAAGTAACAAAACTGGTAGATTGAGGTTTAACATCATTGAGGAGATTTCTGTCTCCAGTCATATGCCTAGAACACCCACTGTCAAAGTACCAATCTTCATTGGCAGACACTCTAAGAGAAGTGTGAGCTATCAGAGCTACAGTCTTCTTCTTCCATTGTTGAGTGTATGATACCCTGTTGGTCTTAGGCTTCTCATAAGAACCTTGGTTAGGATATCCATGTAGCCTAAAGCAAAAAGGCTTTATGTGACCAAACTTTCCACAATAATGACATCTCCATCTTTGAAACTTTTTGTTCATGTTTCTATGATTTTGATGTTGAACCCAATGTTGTGACATCTGTTTTGACATTGGTTTATTAGGTCTGTTCCCCTTTTTGTTGTCAACACATTTCTTAGCCTCCACATATCCTGAGCCAGACCTATTTCCTGTCTTGTGGCGTGATATCTTTTTTGACATTGACTTGCCAGGTTTGTTCTTCTCCTTGTTACTAACAGGTTTCTTTTCTGCCACATATCCTAGACCATGCTTATTTCCTGCATTTTGTCCAAGCTGAAGGATTTCTTCTAATTTATCAGTCCCAGTAGTTAGCATCTTGACAAATTTAGTCATCTGATCAAGCTTGGAATTCAACACGATAATTTCACTGTTGAGATGATCTATAGTGACTGTGTTTTCCTTCTTCTCAGCTTCCAGCTTCACTTTTTCTGCTTTTCATTCTGCTGACACACTTCACCACTTCTGATACACAACTTCTTGTAAGTATCAGCAAGTTCTTCAAATGACACTTCCTCATCACTAGAATCCATATCAGAATTGTACACTCCAGAGAGAGCAGTGACAAGTTTGGCTCCTTCTTCCTCAGACTCACTTCCTGAATCACCATCAGACCAAGTGACAGCCATTCCTTTCTTTTGTTTCTTTAGAAAGGTGGGACATTCAGCTCTAATATGTCAATATCCTTCACAACCATGGCACTGGATTTCTCTACTTTGACTTCCTTTCTCTTCTGACTTGGATCTTTTGCCGGAGTCATAAGATCTGCCAATGTCAGATGAAATGTCCTTGACATTGGACCTTGACTTTGGATCAACCCTCTTGATGAGCTTGTTGAACTGCCTTCCAAGCATAGCTATAGCTTCAGATATCTTCTCTTTATCATCCACCTTGCATTCCTCTTCAGTATTGGATACAAGTGCTATGCTCTTGTTTTTCCTGTCAACAGTTTCACTGATTCCCATCTCAAAAGTCATAAGGGATCCAATAAGTTCTTTAACCTTCAAGGTGCTGATGTCTTGAGCCTCCTCTATTGTAGTTACTTTCATTGCAAATCTCTTAGGCAAGGACCTGAGAATCTTTCTCACCAGCTTTTCTTCTGACATTTTTTCACCAAGTGCTCCTGAGGTGTTGGCAATCTCCAAGATATTCATGTGAAACTCATGAATAGTCTCATCTTCTTTCATCTTCAAATTCTCAAATTTGGTAGTGAGCATCTGAAGTCTTGACATATTTACCTTGGATGTCCCCTCATGAGTAGTTTTGAGAGTGTCCCAAACATCCTTGGCCAGCTCACATTGATGAACTAGTCTGAAGATATTTCTATCAATACCATTGAATAGGGCATTCAATGCTTTAGAGTTCCCCAGAGCTAACTTCTCTTCCTCTTTGCTCCATTCTTCCTCAGGTTTCAAGACAGTAGTTCCATCTTTCTCAAGCTTGGTGGGATGTTTCCATCCTTTGTCAGCAACTCTCCAAGCTTTAATATCCATTGATCTTAAAAAGGCAATCATACGAGGTTTCCAGTACTCATAATTAGACCCATCCAGAATAGGTGGTCTACCTCCAAATCCTCCTTCCTTATCCATTATGCCAGAAACTATTATCCCTAGATCTCACCCAGAAATAACAGTGGGTGTGCGCTCGATGCCAATTGAAATTCGGCAAGATCGTGATGTCACATAGAATGTTATGACACACTATCTCGACACTGTTAACAATTCACACAATAAATTTAAACATAAAGAACACAATAAGTTGTTTACCCGTTCGGTCTAACTACACCTACATCCGGGGCTACCAAGCCGTGGAGGAAATTCACTATTAGTAGAATTAATTCAGGAATAAACTAACCAGTTTATCTCCTTCACTAAAACCTACCCAATGCAACTTCAATCTAAGTCCTACTTAGACCGAGTTCCTACTCACTCCCCTCAATCACGGTGATATCAACCTATTGAATAATTGAATTGTGAAGACACACTTCAATAAACTATCTTGATTTTGCTTCACAGCTTTAATCAAGAGACAAACACTCGTGCTTCAAAGCTTTGAGTGATAAACTACCCTTACAAACAAATCCTAGTCCAAGGCACTTATCAATTGATAGTTTCTTGGCTCATAAGAGAAACTAGAATTACACAAATAACAACCTGCTATATCTTCAATAAATTCCAGAGGCGCAGCAATAGTATAAGGGTTGAATTCCTTTTATAGAAGCAGTCCTGAAACTTCAGTTTTGGGCTTCCATAAAGATAGCTAGGGTTCACTTAATTTAATCCTAAAAACATGGTTTGTTCAACAACCAATTTAGGTTTAACTAAGATTAACCTAGCAGCCACGTGAGCATGCATTCTAGTAACAGAAAAACATAATATAGCAGCTCAACAAACTTCCTGAAAAGTCTCAGGAAAAACAGATTCTGAAGAACAGAATGTCACACTGAATGTCATAACATTTGGTATGACATCAGGATATTTTCTGCAGAATTTCCAGCACAGCTTTTAGCTTCCAGTTCTGAGCTGTTCTTTAAACATCCTTGTCAAGTAGGATTTATCTTCAATCTCTGAATGTCATGACATTTATCAAGACATGTCATAACCTAGTTTTACCAAAAAGTAATGCCAACCTAAAACACTAACAATATCTATAAGGAACCTCGCTTTGATTCCTATTTACCGTATTTTTAACTATTTTCAACGACTTAACACAAAAATTGGGTTAAACAAGAATAGGTAATAATAGTAAAATTTTAATATTTCGTTGATATAAACTACAACATCACCAATGCAACTACAGAAACACAAACAAATAAAATTACTTAACAAATTCAAACTTATAAGTCCACTCAACTACAACATCACCCTTAACCATCCATAACTTATTGAAAAGTTCAGAAAGAACTCTTCCATAAGGTATGAGGAAAGTATTTTCCTGACGAGAATCATCTATTATTTTATTCAAGAAGTTGAAAATGGTAAGAGGAAGATTAACTCATGTTGTAGATGAGGAATAACAAGATATGCTTGTCATACCAAGTAAGCATTTTCATGTCTTTCTCTCTTTGGCGAAGATTTGACACTAGAATTTGAAACCAAAATTTTGCAATAGGGCGTAGAGAAGTAGGACTAGAGATATTAGTATCTTTTCCATAAAGTTGGTGAAGGAGGTTTGCATAGACACAATTGGATTCATAATGTTCAACACAACTATCAAACTCTTCACAGTTGATTGTCAAAGCAATAAGTGATGGAGTAATGAAAAAATGATCGTCATTAACATAAAACTGGATGATTTCTTTATCACGAGCTGGAACAATGAACGCATTCATCCAGAACTCTTTAACAAGGTTAGTGTACATGGGGTCATGTAGAATGTTAAAGTAACCACTAAACTTTTGTTTGTTAACAACTTCCCTCAACATTTTTTCTAAACCTTTGAAATCATTGAAATTAACAAACTTTTCTTTGATAACAAACAACAAATTTGCATCCATTTTTGATAATTTCGTAACAAGGAAATAGAGATTTGGTAATGAGAAGTTTAAAATCAATGAGTTGGTAATTAGACGTTTAAATAGCTCAAAAGCCTCTTCGATAATCTAAAAGGGATGTTACAAATTTAAAATAAGATCATCATTTCTATTCTAGTGATAATCTAAAAGAGATGTTTCCAATGCATGAGCTCCACCATGTTGTTCTATATTCCCTTTTAATTGTATTTTTAATTGTAAATTAAATATTCTAACATGTCGATTTTTTTACGAAATTGAGGGAAACTCAAGCGTTAAAATATAGCGCTAAAATTGGAACCTCTATTTAATTGCATTTTTTATTTTTAAGTTAAAATTTTATAACATGACGGTTTTCCTAAATAACCGATGTAAAATTTAGCATTAAAATTGGTACATATAACAAATCCTTAATCAAATCCTCGTCGTCCATTTCATGACTATCAATGTTCAAGACATTACCATTAGTGATCAGTGTGAAACATAAAAAACCTACACTATAAAAACATATTGAATATCAAGACTTGTGCCTCTCAAGCATTGTAATGTCATGAAGAGTTTTAGGTTTGCAAGAGTGTTTGCCATGAAGAGTTATATGATGGATTGCAAGAGCAGAAAATTATTTGGGTTTAAGGTTTGTGTTCTTAAATATTTCTTTGAGAAAAAGATTATTTATTTATCTAACCCTTTTTTTGCGTCTAACCCTTTTTTTTGTTCATATCAGAATCAAATGGGTGCAAAAGCGATTGAAGATCTCTTTGCGCAAGACATTTTATCTACCCTTTCATTATATGATTTGAAGATCTAAAATATAGGTATTCAATGTAACAATTGAAGATCTCCTTACACCCAACATTTGATCTACCCTAAAATTATATGATTTGAAGATAAAAAATCTAGATCTTTCGGAAATTAATTTACCTAACCTAGTATTTGATCTTCATGGACAATTAGTTTATTTTCCTATGTAAAAAAATGAAATATTCTGGGTAAACAATGGAACGATTTTTATTAAAAAATGATCACCCCTTGTTTTTATTGAAAATTGAGATAAAAAATATTCTAGTTTTTGTAAATAATAAAAATGCAGACATTGTGGATCGAACCCATGCGCTATTAAAATACCCCTCGGTGTTTTAAACACCGAGGTGATAAGTCCATACTTTTTATGACGATCTTACTTACCTCGCTTCAGGTGTCGAGGAAAAATGCATTTTGCATTCGATATTAGATGCGTTATTTGTAGTAGTGACAATGTAATAAAATTTAGGAGTAAGACATTTCAATACCTTCTCAATGATTACCTATTCAGAAGACGTTTTTCCACAAGATTTAATCTCATTTGTGAGAAAATAACTCTAGATATGTAAGTAGGTACCTTATCACTTTTCTTCATGTTGAGATTCTCATACTAGTTATATAGAGACTGAAGCTTCACCTTCTTCACTGACGCATCATTATCGTAGCACCGTTTCAGTATGTCCCATGCAACCTTCAATGTCGTTGAATCAATAATTTTCTCAAACACATTTGCATCAATACACTGATAAATGTAAAAACTCCTTATGATCTTTCTTCCTCGTATATATTTATGTGTTTCTTTATCCCCCCATCACATCTACTGCAATTGGAACGTAATAGTCAGTGACGAGATCAAGAACGTCTTGAGCACTGAACAACACACATATTTGATTCATCCACAAATTCCAATTATTTTCATCAAACACTAAAAGCTTTGTATTTAAGATATTTTGGTCATTCATATTTGTTCGTGTGCAATGAAATTCACTCAAATCTCACCAAACACTCGTATTTTCCAATCCCGCAAAATCAAAAAATATAAATCTGTTACGATTCTGATCGTGAATTCAAGCAACAAAATTATTCACACACGCCTCACACACACCCGTGTTTCTCTGTGAACTGAACCATAGCTCTAGATACCAATTAATTGTGCACAAGAATGAACACGAAGTTGAAGAAGAGAGATAAACATGAGAGAGAGAAAATGGTTGTAACAAACTTGAGAGAAAAACTCTATTATGATAAATGTCTACAAAATCAGTTACACTAAGGTGTTTAAATACACCAATGAAACATGTCACATAAGCAAAGCTAAAAAAATTAAAAGCTTAATTAATCTAATAAACCTTAAAAGGTAAACTAAGATTCTAGACATGCAACTTCTCAACTTCTCAAACTATGTTGAACAAGGTTCGGAAACACGTTGAAGGCTTAGAAAACACTTAGAAGGGGGAGGGGGTTGAATAAGTTTTTCCCTTTTAAATTTTTCTTTTACTTAACAACACACTAAACACACAAGGATTTTTATCCTGGTTCGTTTGAAACTCAAACTACTCCAGTCCACCCCCCAAGGTGATTTCGCCTCTCTCAACGAGGGCTTAATCCACTATAATCAAAAGATTACAACTGCACAACCAACTGTTGTGACTAACAACAATGCACAAGCCAACTGCAAGTGACTAACACCTCTAAGACTAAACTAGTCCTAGCCCTCTTGAGAAATCTGACCCAACTGGTCTCTCAAGGAACAATTACACAAGAACTTCTAACTTAACTGTATGACTTGCTTCTAAAAGCTTTATCACTAAAAGTGATGTTTTACACAAGAATGTTTTAGCTTAATAACTTAGAAATAATCTTAATAGAATAATGATTTTGATTTTGCCAGCATAAGTTCTCTTTGAATGAATTTTTAATTTGCTTCTTTCAATGTTGCACTATATATAGAGCTTCTAGAATTTTTCCGTAGCAACGTTTGCGTGTCTTGGTTATTGGAAAGCGTAATTAAGCATGTACTTCAGCCGTCTTAGCCTTAGTAGGGTACCGTTACTGTAGTAGACTTTGGCTTAGAAGATGACGTACTAATACTTCATGATCTTCTATAAGCCTTGTTCAAAACATCTTCTAATCAGAACATTCCTTGGTGATTCTATCAGAGGTTGCGCTAGCATGCTTCTTTCAGAAGTTTCTTTTAGTGTGCGTGACCAGAAGTTCCATTCTTCATTATAACTTCTAATACTTGTTTGTTCAGCATAATTTGATATTTCTATATTCTTGAGTGCTTGAGTCATAACTCTATCTGAAATGAAAACAGTATACATCAGAGTATCATATCTATTATACAAAATTTATTTCACTTGTTATCATAAAAATTCTAAGATATGATTAGAACCAAACTATGTTCTAACAATCTCCCCCTTTTTTATGATGACAAAAATATTAGATTTTGATTTAAAAAATTGTATATATGAAAAACATATCTCCCCCTGAGATAGACAATCTCCCCCTGAGATTAATAATTAAGGAAAACTAAGTATAGTAGAACTTCCCTGAGGTGTTCTTTCAGAACTTTCAGAGACCCTTTTTCTTCAGATTTTCCTTTTCATTTCAGAGCTTGAATCATCAGAGTTTGAAGCTTTGGAATTGAGCTTGTCTTTGCAACATCTTCTTTCAGAGCTTGTGTAAACATGTATACTTCAGAAGCAAAACTGTACACTTGTATATTTCTTCTTAGAAATATTTGACATTTTTTTTTCTAGTAACATGTTATAATTAATCAGATCAAAATCTCAATTTTCTCCCCCTTCTTGTCATAATAAAAAATGCATAATGTAAAAAACATTGTAAAGCAAACCAAAATACTTATAACATTAATTGAAAGTACGGTTACAGAGGTTTGACAAAATAACAAAATACTTAGAAAAAATGATGCATAGAAGATTGTGTGAAAATAGATGTTCTAGGTGGGACGAGAAACTAGTGAGAGCAGAAGGTTCTTGATTTCAGTTGAGGATTCCTCTTATTTCTGCATCCAAGTCTTAATTTCCTTATTCGTCTCATCTTGTTTATCCAGACGTTCTCTTATTGCTTCATTTTCCTTCTTCAGCTCCTTCAGAGTTTCTAGAACAACAGAAGTTGAATCAACATCCTTAGTAGAAACAACCCTTGAAGTAGAGCCAGCAGATTTGGGACAGAAGGTGCTAGAGAAAAGTGTATCAAGATCAACCATTAGAGTAAACACTTTCTTCCTTGGTTCTCTAGGACAAAAATTCAAAGGTCTATACAGAACCAAAGCTCCAGAGTTTGGATCAGCAACTTATGATTCAGAGGATTCATCATCAGAAATATCCATGTAGTTAGCCGGTGGTTGCCACGAAGCATTGTCAAGCTGTAAAAGTGGCTTCTCGGCTGCCTTCTTCAAACCATTCAGACACTCAGAAAATTTCTCATAAACATGAGAGTAACACATCTCTTTGAGTTTAAGGGATTCAACATTGAATCTCCTTTTGAAGGTTCTCCATAAATCAGTTGATGCAGAGGGGCTCAGATTATTGGTATAATCATCCTTCAGTAGTTCTAGCCAACTCAATATTTCTGTTTCAAGCTTCTGTAAAAGTACACTAACATTTGTATGCACATGTTTGGAAACAAATTTCTTTATGGTGAGGGAGTTGCGATCAACTGTGGTTCTTAGAAATTCCGGGGAGTCAGGAATTTGAGGATATGGAAGTTTTGGAGTGGGAGCAAGTGTAGGTTCAGTAGTTTCTGGGGAGTTAGGATATGGAAGTTCTGTGGTGATTGTGGTTTGTTCTGTTGAGGGAGTTGGTGGAAGTTATGTTGGAATGGTGTTGTGTTCTGGTGAGGGAGTTTGTGGAAGTTCTGTGGGAATTGTTGTTTGTTCAGTGGAGTGAGTGTATTGAAGTGCTGGAGAGGGACGAGGAGGAAATTCTGTAGGTATATGAGTAATGGATGGTTCAGATGTTCCTTCTCCATCAGTTTTCCTCTACCTGATCTTCCTAACAGGACTTGGGGAATCTCTACCTTGCAGCCAAGCTGGATCAATTGTAAGTCCTTTTCTCTTGCAACTTCTGATGTAATTTTGAATAGTCAGCTGATGAGCTTCTGAGTCAAACATTGGGAAATAAGCAACTGGAACTCTCATCTTCGTGACAAAACCCCAAGCTAATGGAGTGGGTTCAGCCAGAAGTCTCTCAATGATCTTTCTCTTCACAAGATTCTTGCCATTCCAGATTTTTCCACAGATAGGATCCAACTCCTTCAGCAGTTTAGCATCTTCAAAGTGCGCTATCAGACCATTCTCAATCAGAATATCTGAGATAAGTCTGGCCAAAGTGTTCGCGTTAAAAGGTGACGCGCCTGAGGATGCGAACGTGAGTTCGGATCTTCTGGTATGCAACGATTTAAATCTTTTGATTTGTTTATAAAGATGCCGCGAGCATCAAGCTTTATTATTTTCAACACAAGAAAGATGATTTAATGATTATGAAAAAGGGGAAAGCTGAAATACCCTCAATTGATATTGGTATGCGTGTGACTAGCGCAAACTAGACATAACGCATTGGGGAGATTCTGAGTAAGGGGATTGGTATATAAAGGGAATAGATGGAGCACCCTAAATATATGTAGTTATCTGACTTTATATATGAATATGTTTGATATGTTGTGTGTTTTTTAATTGCTATTTCTATGATTGGGAAAGTTTCTCCTTTGGGATTTTAAGAAACAGTAGATTATGTGGGATTCTAGGTTTTGTTATTATTGTGCTCGCAAAGATCTGTGGGTCTTCTGCATACATATCCCTAGTGGGAATCGGCATTTGTAGCTCGGATCTCTGGGTTCTATGGTTTGTTTGGTCCGAGGAGATAGAAATTTGCTCGGCAAGGATGAGACCTTGTGCCTACGTATTCTCAAAAGGATGTTGAGAAA
Organism: Vicia sativa; assembly: GCA_021764765.1. NCBI lineage: Eukaryota > Viridiplantae > Streptophyta > Magnoliopsida > Fabales > Fabaceae > Vicia > Vicia sativa. The sequence continues at coordinate 250,683,421 of CM038793.1, forward strand.
GTCAGAGCAATCGTAGTTCCCACTTATGCTAGTGGAAAGCAACGGGATGTTAGTAAGAGACAGACAAATGTCATCTTAATGAAAAATGTATCTAATCTATTTCATCACATACATTTTTGAAAAGAAAGTTTGATTGATTAAAATCTTTCGTCGTAAGTATTAGGTGTTTTGCTTGAGTATACAAGCGTTACCACTTACATGTTTAAGAAAGATGTTTGAAAAAGATGTTTGAATCTTTTAACTGTAAGCATTGGGTGTTTTGCTTGAGTGTACAAGCGTTACCACTTACTGTTAAGAGATGTTTTTTTGTTTGAAAATAGTTTGAAAAGTTTTGAAAAGTTTTTGACTGTATGTGATATAATGGATGAGATACTTCTTCCATAGAGATGATAGATGTCTAAATCTCTTAGGAGAAATTGATTAGATTAAAGGGATGCTTTTAAGAAGCCCGTGGGTCCTTGTATTGTTAGCCCAAGAGGAGGCATTCCGAGGGTCATCGAGGGTCCTTGTATGAAGCTCAAGAGGAAGCTATAGGGTATGGCTGTCTTTGGCTTGAAAGGGATTTCACCGAGAAACCATCCTTTTCTGAATAAGAGCAATTTCACCGGGAAATTTTACTCTCTGGGGAATTTGAAAGTGGTTTCACTGGGAAACCATCCTTTCAGGGTTCTATCTTAGCGGGTGATTCTTTGTATTGGAAGCCCAATAGGAGGTGTTAAGAGATTTCTGTCTCTTTCATTGTATGATGCCCAAGAGAAGGCTAAACTCAATGAGGAGTTCTTTTGAGCGAAGCCCAAGAGGAGGCGACTCAACAGGAGTGTTGTCTTATATGAAGCCTAAGCGGAGGCTAACTCTGGGGAGAGTTTCTTTGTATAAAGCCCAAGAGAAGGCCCATCTTTGAGATAAGTTATCTTGTATGAAGCCCAAGCGGAGGCTAAACTCAACTGGTGATGAGTTGTCTTGTATGAAGCCCAAGCGGAGGCTAACTCATGCGATGATGAATTGTCTTGTATGAAGCCCAAGCGAGGCTAAACTCGAAACCTATTGATTAGTCTAATTGTTATGTTATAACTAGACAGTTTGTATAAACAGTGTGTGTGTGTGATATGTATTCACGAGTTTATGAAGGAAATATAAACAATGCATGATGTTTATTTACAGCATTTATGAAATATAAACAAGTGTCGTGAACTAACGTTTGAAACGAGCGTAACTTGATTATTCAAGTTTGAACTGTACAAGGAAATGAATATGTACACGAACGAGTTTTTATGTACAGACAAAGATGGATGTACATAGGAGGTTGGGACTTATCGTAGAGAAGCCCATTGATTTGAAAGTAGTTTCACAGGAATAATGCTTCTTTCAATACCAATGGCATTTAGTGTAAAATGTATGATGAAACAAAAATGATTGATCAAAGTTTATCGTAAAAGTATTTTTAAAAAAAGTATATCAGTATGTACGATAAAAAGTATTTGAAAAAAAGTATCGTGTTATGTACGGATAAAAAGTATTTGAAAAAAAGTATCATGTTATGTACAGATAAAAAGTTTGTTTTTGAAATATCTGTGTTATGTACAGATAAAAAGTTTGTTTAAAAAATGTTTGACAAAAGTTTGATATGTACAAAGAAATATTATGTACATAAAAGAATGTTATGGGACTTACACCGTGATGGAGGCCCATTGGTTTAAAAGAAATCTTGCTCAGGAGAAACCTTCCTTTAGAACCAATGGATTCGGCGCATAGACAAACGAATGAAAACAAATGAAAGAAATTTGTTTACATTTGAATATTAACAATGATAATTTGAGTATGTACAAGTAAAACTAAATATGTACATAAAGGATTGGGACTTACACCATAAGGGAGGCCCATGATCGATCGAGAAATTCGAGAGAAGACGAAACCAGTTTTATCGTTTTAAATCGGATTGATCATGGTAAAAGATGCAAGTTTGATGAAATGTTTTGAAAAATGATTTGAAAATGTTTTGAAATGTGAGGTTCATTTATGAGAAGTTTTGAAAAAAATCGGAAATCGAAAACTTGAAAAATTCACCTTTTTAAGGAGGTTTAAAAAGTGTTTAGAACGTCGTTTTCGGTTCGATTAAAAATTAATCAGATGAAAGTTTTTTCTGAAAATTTTTGCACTATCCCAAAATAGATGCATTTATTGACAAGTGTTTAAAAAATCATCTCAAAATGAGAAGTTTTGATTGGTCAAAAAAATGTTGAAAGTTTGATAAAAAAAACATGAAAAAATTGAAAGTTTTTTGTGAAAAAAAGTAAAAAAATGGTCCTGATGGGTGTTGAACCCATGACCATTGAGTGGGACGCGTGGCAAAGGAACTTAAAGGCAAGCAGACAACCACTGGGCCAAATGCGCTAGAGTGTTAGTGGACCATGACACGCGTTAGAAAAGGATTGGAAATTTTAAATATTTGAAAATGAAGAACGCGCGCATCATGTTCTTCGTGTTTGATTTCCAAAAATTCAAATCCTAGCTAGAATCTTCATTTCTTAACCAAATTAAGTGAAACAAACATCAATCTTGATCGGTTTTTTATCACGAACACAAAGGTGATTGTTAATTTTATTTATATTAAGCCCAGAACGTTTTGGTTTCGAAGAACACTCATGAACCCTAATCTGAAAAACTTAAATTAAATGATGAAGGTTTGATGATTCTTGGATTTTTTTGAGGGCTTATGGTCGTTAGAGGTGCAGAAAGAGAATGGCCGTGAGCTTTTTCAAAAAGATGCAAGGAATATGGATATCACAGTTCATATGCAAACCTGGAAAAGTGAGAATCGAAGGAGCTCAAAACGTGTTTCCAGAATTGGTTTAAGGATTGCTACACCTTCATCGGCATGTATGGAAGCTTTGTGGATGGCCTGCTTGCTTTGAACTTGCTCCGATCTCTCCAACCAAGTCAACCTACAGTCAGTTCAAAATGAAACTCGAAAATGGGGTTAATGGAGTTACAGATTGTTGTTTATGTTTTGAATCATCCCTATGATGTATAGTGATGATGTTTGAATGGTTAGAACATAGTTTGATCAAGCCTAGTTCCAAATTCGAATTCCATGGCAGTTTTGAAGAGTTTGAAAAATGAAAATGAAATTCTGGTTTTCAGCTTTGTTCATGTTGATTTTAAGCTCTGAATAAGTTTGATAGTGATTATGAAGCATGTTTGACACCAAAGATCATTATGATTTTCATTGATTTTACAAATTGCAAGTTTTCTCAAAAATGGTTATGTTACTTGATTTTGAAGAAAGAAATGAGAAAGCATGACTTTGCAATTGCTTTGGTGTAAGTTTTCTCTTGGATTTGTGATCCTTTTATAGGAAAGAGGTTCTGAAAATGTTAGGCAAGGAATGGCATTTGGAAAATCAAACTTACCTTAGAGGGCAAGAAAGTCTTTTGGCTTTAAAGGTAAAAGGAAGCTTCCTTTTTACCATGTGTGAAATATAAATTTGCTCTTATCTTATCTCAATCATCCCTCACTGATCTTTATCAGTTCCATCCTCTCTTGGCATGGTGGCAAAGGTTCTAGAAGAGGAAAATGCAAAATGACCTATAATTTTACAAGTTTGTACTTGAAAATTATGGATTTTGGAGCTCTAAATTTCAAATTCAAAAGTGTAGCTAGACTCCATGGATTTGAGAGTTATTGGACATTTTGGAAAGATTTTTCCACAAGCTACAACTTTCATGTTTTGAGTTTTTTCCAATTCCAATTGGAACTTGGTGAAAAAATGGCTTGAAGTTTGGAAAAAGTAAGAAATTTCAATCACTTAGAAAAATTTCTAAGTATAAAAACTTTTGACTTTTTGTTGACTTTTCCAAATTCTTGATTTTTTTATGATCATGATGGATCATTTGAAGTATTTTGATGATGGAAAAAGTTTTGTTTTGAAAATTTTGACCAAAAGTCAAAGTTTGACTTTTCTGTGCAGATGAATTTTCATCAGATGTTTCTGAAAACGACTGATGAATTCTATGAACCTCTGTGATGTTTTGAATCTAGAAATTAGGTCAAGATGTTGTAACTAAGATATAATGACCAATCTCTATCCAAAAAAGTCATTTCTTGCTCAAAAAGTCAGAGAATGCCCATGCCCGATCAAAACCCTAATTGGTCGATCCTCGATTGATCAGTGAAGAAAATGGATATCCGAATTGATGATTTGATCAAGATAGATCAAATGGAGTGAGAAAATCTCAAACCCTAATTGGTTAGCTCTTGAATCGATGAAAATCGATGAAACCCTAATTTTGACTCGTGAATGCTATACCCGATTAATCTTTGCGTTAGTGCAACAATGCAAATGTATGGTGGTATATTAGGTCAAAATTTAACAGATGCCCTATTTAAGTTTCTTTAACACGAGAGATGAAGATGAATATCTTCGTTTTGATAGGTGTAAAGAGACTTAAATATCAGAATACGCAAAATTTGGACCTAAGATACCAAAAAATGCGGATGATGCAAAATGATTGCAAAAAGTTTTACCCAAAGGATATCAAAGAAATGACACAGTGAAGGGAAATTTGTGAATACGTCCCTGATGGGGAAAGAATGATTCACAGAATATGTGAACATTTGTTTCGTTTTGGGAAACAAAGAGATTACCTTCTGTCAGCCTTGTGACAATGTTTAAGGTAAATGGAAATGATATTACCAATTATCAGCCTTGTGATATAGTATGGTAATGGGTTTTGAAGATGTTACCAATTATCAGCAAAGTGATAACTATAACAAGGTAAATCTTGAGAAATGAGTTGTTGCGTATTCAGCTTTGTGAATAACAGACAGTGTTCTATCCAGGAATGAACTGGAGAGAAAGAAGTTAATCAAGACATTGTTCCCAACGAGGATAATCTCACCGGAGAATATGATAGAGAGAGAAAATGTATTTCTTGGGGACTTTGCCGGGAAAAAAAGACATATCCTTTCTGTTTGGGAATACTCCGTTGGGGAAAAAGAAAAAGTATCTTTTTGTTTGGAGATATTCTCTTGAAAAGACTTGTACTCGTATGAGTAAGCATGATTTATACCAGTGATTTGGAAGCAAACATTTTGAGAGATGCAAAAAATGCAATGAATGATGCTATTGTGTATGAATGTCATGAATGTTATATGCATGCTAACAATACTTGACAAAGACACTAAAGGGATATTTGGGAAAAGGACCGTCACGATTCGAACAAATACTTGGGTGAAAATTGCGTATGGTGCAAATATTCACTAATGAAGAATTTGAGTTGCATGTTTTACACTTTCCGAGAAAGGTATTTTATTGGCAACTTGATCGGGGATTCTTTTTGGATAAGAATACCGTCCTTTGATGATTTCTGATGAGGAGAAGACTTCCGTAGCAGTTGGCGACTCCACCGGGGATCGAAACACTCTTGGAGAAACGGTTGAAGTTATTTCCGTGTTCATAGTTTCAAAGGAGAATTTTGCTTTTGTTTCAAAATTTTGAAGTAAAAATTCATTTAAAACATTTTAGTTTCAAAAGTGATTTTCACAATAAAAGCGTTATTTTGCAAAAGTAATAAAGTAGGAATTGCAAACAAAAGGCACAAGGCTCAAATTTATTAAATAGAATGGTAATCGATAAGCGTGATTCCATGAACTATTTACAAAAGTTGGAAATGATAATTTATTGGGAAAAGGCTACATTGAAAGCAAATAACCACTACTATCCCTAACAACTTTGAATTCCAAGCTGTGCTTGTTGCTTGGAAGAGTTGATTGAAGATCCGTTGATGGAAAATTCTTCATGTGGACAAAATATGATGACTACGATTACTTTGTCATTTTTGTATCCTTGTTTTTGCCTAGATCGCCTTTTCGGTTTTTGATCTATCGGGATAATTTCATTTATTGTCTCTAATTTTTGCTGGATCGCCTTTTCGGTTTTCAATCCACCGGCGCTCATTTTTGCCTAAGCCTTTTCGGGTTTCGACTTACCGAATTCTTTTATTTTTAGACAAAATATTTTTGATTGCGTCGACATTCACGGATCGGGAGTTCATCGCCGTCCATGGTTGTGAGAGTCATAGCACCCGGAGAAGCTTCTTTTGACGATGTATGGGCCTTCGTAATTAGGAGTCCATTTGCCCTAGAATCTATTTGAAAAGACAGAATCTTTTTAAGCACGAGGTCGCCTTCTCGGGATTCACGAGTCGGACCTTTTGTCGCTTTCTTCTTCATTCTTTTTGATAGAGTTGTCCGTGACACGAGGCGGTCGGCGCTTTTCTTCGATTAAGTTCAATTGGTCGATATCTTTGACACCATTCGCCTCGGATAGCTTAGTTTCCATGATAACTCTCATTGATGGGATCTCAACCTCTACGGGAACCTTTGCTTCCATGCCGTATACTAGAGAAAAGGAGTTTCCCTGTTGAAGTGCGTCTTGGTACGATACCCATGAGCAAATGGCGACATTCGTGCGGTCCTTGTAAGTGATGACCATTTTCTGGACGATCTTTTTGATGTTCTTGTTAGCTGCTTCAACGGCGCCGTTCATCTTTGGCCGGTAAGGAGACGAGTTATGATGCTCAATCTTGAATTCCTCACACAGTTCTTTCATCATTTTGTTGTTCAAGTTTGATCCATTGTCAGTAATGATCTTACTTGGAATTCCATATTGGCAAATGAGGTTGTTCTTGATGAACCTCACAACCACTTGTCTGGTAACGTTGGCGTAGGATGCCGCTTTGACCCATTTGGTGAAGTAATCAATAGCCACCAGAATGAAGCGATGTCCGTTGGACGCTTTTGGTTCAATCATTCCAATCATGTCAATGCCCCACATGGAGAACGGCCACAGAGAGGAGAGAATGTTGACTAGAGTCGGAGGCACATGGATCTTATCTACGTAGATCTGGCACTTGTGACATCTTTTAACGTGTTTGCAGCAATCAGATTCCATCGTCATCCAATAGTATCCTGCTCTTAAGATCTTTCTGGACATTGCATGCCCATTTGAATGGGTTCCAAAGGATCCTTCATGCACTTCATGGATGATTGTGTCTGCTTCTTGTCTGTCGATGCATTTGAGCAGAACCATGTCGAAGTTTCTTTTGTATAGCACATCCTTGTTCAGGAAGAAATTCCTAGAAAGCCTCCTCAGAGTTTTCTTATCTTTGTACGATGCCCCAAGTGGGTACTCTCGTGTTTTAGCAGTCTAGAAATCTCATCTGGGATCTCTTCTTCAACTTCTTTTTCAGCGAATTCACAGGGGATTTCAAAGTTGAGAAAGAGCGTAGAGTTACTGCTTTCAATGGATTTGTCCATTTGTTTAATCTGCATTTTTGATTTATGTTTGATTAGAAAACAAAAAAAAAATTTATCATCATTTTTTTTTTGAAAGTTAATGTGAAAGTGTCGCAGATTAATTTTTTTATTATGATTTTTTTTTGAAGATTTTTTGTCATTGTGTTTTTTAGGATTATCATTTCCAGAAAAGGGTAAAAATGAAAATAAACACAAAGTGTGGAAACAAAACAACGCATTTTATTTATGTTTCACAATATGAACAGGGCCCTAAAATACAAACTCATTTGTCTTGGGCAAGACAAAGAGAAATTATTTAAAAGCTAAACCCTATAAAACATCTCTTCGCTTTGGGCGAAGCGAGAGTTCAAAACAAAAAGCAAAGATAAACTACTTAGAGCTATGAACATTAGTCCTAAGTTCAACAGGTTTCCAATAGTGACGAACTCCTTGGAAGTCGAGGTACTCGGGTAATTTTCCGCTTGGTTTAACCCTCGAGTAAACTTTGATTGCTGGCTGAGCAGGCTTTGAAGACTCTGGACAATGGCCTTTGCCTTTGGTGCTGCTAAAGCAATCTTCTTGATTAACAGATCGGGAAGTATGAGAGATAGCCTTTGTACTTCCTATTGATCTTTGTGTTGAATATTGGGGATGTTCCTTCCAGTCTTCGGAGTGAAGAGACTCGTTGTCAGCGACACTTTCCGCATCGTATCCTGAATCATACTCTTGATCTTCAGTGATCATGTTGATGTAGTGGTAACCAGGATCTGGCTTGGTGAAATCCACAGACGTGTTGAAATAGAGATCTTCATTTGGGACCTCGATTTGTTGATTAGTTTGAGAAGACGAGTATTCCTCTTCTGATTGACTAGGGTAGTCAAAGTCATCACCCCATCCTGTGGGTTGGATATCTTCAATCCAGATTTTCGAGCTTTCTGGCGCAGTGTATTTCACCATGTAGTCGTATTTGCCACTTGGTTCTCCCAAGGTATCCCAAATTTCAGCAGGGACTGGTGGATTTTCACGTTGCTGCAAGGACATGTCTTTGAATTGATCAGTCGGTGCATATGATTCCTCCTGAGACACATATTCAGGGCTATTCAAGTAAGTGCTCCACTCTTCAGATTCGGATAGATTGTCTTCCTCCTCTTCTATGGTTACAACATTGACTTCTTGTGGAACAGGCTTTAAGAAACCTCCACTATGAAATACTTCCTTGATCGGAGAAAGTGCTTCAAAATTCTCCATTACTTTTCTTCTTTTTGATCTAGTATCGTCTGTTCGAGTTGGCTGTGGACGCGGTCAAGAAACTCTAAGACGCGACAGCTTGACGATTTTTTCCTATTTGTTCAACAGTTCAGACTGGTAAGGATTAGACTCTAGATGATTGACTTAAATGCAAAGTATGATGCATGAATATGATTGTAAAGAAAAGAAATTTCCAAAGAATTTAATGCTAAAAGAGATATTTCTTGGCAAATATTTGGATGGAAAAACACAAATTTCATTGATTATTGGAAGAAGATTACAACAATTGTTTTTTTTTTTGGAGCATTGCTCACACAAATGATAAAATAAATGATAAAATTACAAACTAAATTGAACTAATTAAACGTCCTCGTCTGATGAAGATCCGAAGGCTTGATGCAGCTTCCTCTTCAGGATTTCCTTTCCATAACGAGCTTTTAGTTCTGCTTTCTCGGCTTTTAGCTTGCTAATGACTCTCTTCAACTCGTTGGGAGCGGGCTTGCTGGTTGTCATTTCCTCGAGCTTTCTTTTCCTTTCCTTGACGTATTTTTGGATTGCGTTATCCTTCTGGCGAATCTTCTCATCTTTCTCCATGAGCCATTCATCCTGGAAGTAGAGCGTCTTTTCATGATCTTTGACTTGCTTCTTGAGCTTCTCATTCTCAAGGTTAGTCTTAAGGAACTTGCTTTCCAAAGCTTCTTTCTCAAACCTTATCTTGGTCAAGGCTTCTTGGTATTCTCCACACTTCAGCGGGAAAATTTGTTGATTTGGAGCGGAGAACATGGGATCCTCATAAGCGTAAGGCATTCGAAATTCCTTCGCTCTTTTCTTTATCCAAGAAGTGTAGGTTTCCATGGCTACACAATTCTTTGCCTTACCTTTTCCTTTCTTTCGGATGTGATGCCAAGCTTTAATCATCCTAGCTTTCAATCCTTGGGAATCCTCTCCTTCATGATAGAAGTAGCTTTCTACTGTAAAACCGGGAGGTTTACGAATTCGTATCCGTGACGTTTTGCTAAGAATGGGTTGTAGTTGATTCCTCCTTTCGTACCAATGAGAGGTACGTTGGCAAATTCTCCACAGCTCTCAATGATTTCCATCTCATTGTTTGCCAAGGTATACCAATGGATATCGTCATTTGTAAGAGACATGAGTCTTCTTGACCAATGCCACTCGTCTTTGTTTTCGCGAAGATAGGAGATTTAGGCGGTGTGAGACAATCCATTTGAAAAGCAGTACACAACACATAGTTCCGTCTCCTTGACGATTCCTATGATGAATAGAGGCGTCGTGTCACCAAGCGAGTGGGAGCAGGATTTCCAATCGAGAAAGATCCTTATGGCGTTGATATCAGAAATTTGGGACGTTGAAACAACACCAATCCATAGAGGAGTAAAGCTAAAATAGCTTCAAAGGCTACCATACTACCGACTTGGAGAATTTGAGAGCCTTCTCCATTAGGAACTTTGAAGTTAGTCCTAAGAGTTTTCCTCTGGTAGTTAGGTTTTGTCTATCTCGGGTTTCTTTAAATGAGTCATTGTTGCAATGACTTGTGACTTAGGAATGGCTTCAAACCATTGAAAGGCACTTTGTCGATCTTGAGATTCCTAGGATATGCATACTCTTCCAAAGTAGGCATCAACCGATAATCGAGGAAAGTGAAGCGATGATAGATGGATCGTGGCTGAGAAGGTTTTGAGAAGTCCTTCATCAACGTTAGCGTTCAAAAGAGTTAAAAGAGTTCCATAGCGTTTTACGAAATCCAAGGATCTTCTACCAAGGATGCTAACTCTTTCAACTTTCCTCGTCGAGAATCCTAAAGCGTATCTTTTGGTGAATCTTCCTCTGACGTCCATCACTCTAACCTAAAATATTTTACAAAGAAAACATCTCTAAATTCTTTGGAAATGGAAAGAGAAATGAAGAAGTTTTTTTTTATGAATGAATGAATGCATGTATGCAGCAAACATGGTTAGTAATTATACACACGGGCAAGCGTTCAAAGTCACGGGCATGAAGCCAACGATAAGAATCAACGGGGTTAAGTTCTAAGGGCTTATTCATCTGTGAATCGGGTTCTACTGATAATACAGGCTCAACACTCCCCTTCAAAACATTATTGGATTTGTTGAATACTCGATGGTCCAATAATATTTTCAAGAGAAACTACTTTGATCGTAGTATCGCATGACAATTACTCTAGGCTTACACCGAATAATCTACACTACATCCTAATGGCGGGATGGTTTATGTGTTCTGATCCACTCGACTTCTTAAGTTCCCAGAAAATACTGCGTCTTAATTACTTGCTTAAACACAATACCCTCAAGACAACCTCCACTGCGTGGAAATATTAACCGAAAGCATTGAGCGCTCACGTATTAATACCTCCACCTAGATCTTAAAATGTTTCTTAAATCCGGGTTAGGATTTCTTTCCATCAAGTGAAATCGTGAAACACACAATAAAGAAAACAAATATATGCAAAATATGAAAAGCTTATCCCTTTCTTTTCTTTTGAAAACAAAAAAGCTTGGTGCTCTCGGGCATAGTAACGTTTTCTTTTTGAAAATCAAAGTTTCAGTACTCCCACAAAGTCGCCATTTTCTGTTCGCGTTAAAGGTGGCGCTGAGGATCGACGTGAGTTCGGATCTTACGCATAACGATTTAAATCTTTTGATTTGTTTATAAAGATGCATGAGCATCAAGCTTTATTATTTTCAACACAAGAAAGATGATTTAATGATTATGAAAAGGGGAAATACCCTCAATTGATATTGGTATGCGTAACGACTAGCGCAAACTAGACATAACGCATTGGGAGATTCGAGTAAGGGGATTGGTATATAAAGGGAATAGATGGAGCACCCTAAATATATGTAGTTATCTGACTTTATATATGAATATGTTTGATATGTTGTGTGTTTTTAATTGCTATTTCTATGATTAGGAAAGTTTCTCCTTTGGGATTTTAAGAAGATGATTATGTGGGATTCTAGGTTTTGTTATTATTGTGCTCGCAAAGATCATGGATCTTCGCATACATCCCTAGTGGGAATCGAGCATTTGTAGCTCGGATCTGTGGTTCTATGGTTTGTTTGGTCGAGGAGATAGAAATTTGCTCGGCAAGGATGAGACCTTGTGCCTACGTATTCTCAAAAGGATGTTGAGAAAGTCAGAGCAATCGTAGTTCCCACTTATGCTAGTGGAAAGCAACGGGATGTTAGTAAGAGAGACAAATGTCATCTTAATGAAAATGTATCTAATCTATTTCATCACATACATTTTTGAAAAGAAAGTTTGATTGATTAAAATCTTTCGTCGTAAGTATTAGGTGTTTTGCTTGAGTATACAAGCGTTACCACTTACATGTTTAAGAAAGATGTTTGAAAAAGATGTTTGAATCTTTTAACTGTAAGCATTGGGTGTTTTGCTTGAGTGTACAAGCGTTACCACTTACTGTTAAGAGATGTTTTTTTGTTTGAAAACAGTTTGAAAAGTTTTGAAAAGTTTTTGACTGTATGTGATGTAATGGATGAGATACTTCTTCCATAGAGATGATAGATGTCTAAATCTCTTAGGAGAAATTGATTAGATTAAAGGGATGCTTTTAAGAAGCCCGTGGGTCCTTGTATTGTTAGCCCAAGAGGAGGCATTCCGAGGGTCATCGAGGGTCATCGAGGGTCCTTGTATGAAGCTCAAGAGGAAGCTATAGGGTATGGCTGTCTTTGGCTTGAAAGGGATTTCACCGAGAAACCATCCTTTTAAAATAAGAGCAATTTCAAGGAAATTTTACTCTGAATTTGAAAGTGGTTTCACCGGAAACCATCCTTCGGGTTCTATCTTAGCGGGTGATTCTTTGTATTGGAAGCCCAATAGGAGGCTGTTAAGAGATTTCTGTCTATTTCATTGTATGATGCCCAAGAGAAGGCTAAACTCAATGAGGAGTTCTTTTGAACGAAGCCCAAGAGGACTCAGCAAGTGTTGTCTTATATGAAGCCTAAGCGGAGGCTAACTACGTGGGAGAGTTTCTTTGTATAAAGCCCAAGAGAAGGCTGACCCATCTGAGGATAAGTTATCTTGTATGAAGCCCAAGCGGAGGCTAAACTCAGATGATGAGTTGTCTTGTATGAAGCCAAGCGGAGGCTAACTCATGCTTGATGAATTGTCTTGTATGAAGCCCAAGCGGAGGCTAAACTCGAAACCTATTGATTAGTCTAATTGTTATGTTATAACTAGACAGTTTGTATAAACAGTGTGTGTGTGTGTATGTATTCACGAGAGTTTATGAAGGAAATATAAACAATGCATGATGTTTATTTACAATGAAATATAAACAAGTGTACGTGAGCGAGCGTTTGAAACAGCGTAACTTGATTATTCACAAGTTTGAACTGTGTACAAGGAAATGAATATGTACACGAGCGAGTTTTATGTACGAACAAAGATGGATGTACATAGGAGGTTGGGACTTATCTTTGAAGAGAAGCCCATTGATTTGAAAGTAGTTTCACAGGGAATAATGCTTCTTTCAATACCAATGGCATTTAGTGTAAAATGTAGATGAAACAAAATGATTGATCAAAGTTTATCTAAAAAGTATTTTAAAAGAAAGAGCATCATATATATATATAAAAAGTATTTGAAAAAGTATCTATGTTATATACGATAAAAAGTATTTGAAAAAGAAGTATATGTGTTATGTACAGATAAAAAGTTTGTTTTTGAAATATCTATGTTATGTACAGATAAAAAGTTTGTTTAAAAATGTTTGACAAAAGTTTGATATGTACAAAGAAATATTATGTACATAAAAGAATGTTATGGGACTTACACGTGATGGAGGCCCATTGGTTTAAAAAAATCTTGCTCGGAGAAACCTTCCTTTAGAACCAATGGATTCGCATAGACAACGAATGAAAACAAATGAAAGAAATTTGTTTACGTTTGAATATTAACAATGATAATTTGAGTATGTACAAGTAAAACTAAATATGTACATAAAGGATTGGGACTTACACCATAAGGGAGGCCCATGATCGATCGAGAAATTCGAGAAAAACCATTTATCGTTTTAAATCGGATTGATCATGGTAAAAGATGCAAGTTTGATGAAATGTTTTGAAAAATGATTTGAAAATGTTTTGAAAATGTTTTGAAATGTGAGGTTCATTTATGAGAAGGTTTGAAAAAAATCGGAAATCGAAAACTTGAAAAATTCACCTTTTTAAGGAGGTTTAAAAAGTGTTTAGAACGTCGTTTTCGGTTCGATTAAAAATTAATCAGATGAAAGTTTTTTCTGAAAATTTTTGCACTATCACAAAATAGATGCATTTATTGACAAGTGTTTAAAAAATCATCTCAAAATGAGAAGTTTTGATTGGTCAAAAAATGTTGAAAGTTTGATAAAAAAACATGAAAGTTTTGTGAAAAGTAAAAATGGTCGATGGGTGTTGAACCCATGACCATTGAGTGGAACGCAAAAAAACAAAACAACCATGGGCCAAATCGCTGGAGTGTTAGTGGACCATGACACGCAGAAAAGGATTGGAAATTTTAAATATTTGAAAATGAAGAATGATGAAACGCATCATGTTCTTCGTGTTTGATTTCCAAAAATTCAAATCCTAGCTAGAATCTTCATTTCTTAACCAAACTAAGTGAAACAAACATCAATCTTGATCGGTTTTTTATCACGAACACAAAGGTGATTGTTAATTTTATTTATATTAAGCCCAGAACGTTTTGGTTTCGAAGAACACTCATGAACCCTAATCTGAAAAACTTAAATTAAATGATGAAGGTTTGATGATTCTTGGATTTTTTTGAGGGCTTATGGTCGTTAGAGGTGCAGAAAGAGAATGGCCGTGAGCTTTTTCAAAAAGATGCAAGGAATATGGATATCACAGTTCATATGCAAACCTGGAAAAGTGAGAATCGAAGGAGCTCAAAACGTGTTTCCAGAATTGGTTTAAGGATTGCTACACCTTCATCGGCATGTATGGAAGCTTTGTGGATGGCCTGCTTGCTTTGAACTTGCTCCGATCTCTCCAACCAAGTCAACCTACAGTCAGTTCAAAATGAAACTCGAAAATGGGGTTAATGGAGTTACAGATTGTTGTTTATGTTTTGAATCATCCCTATGATGTATAGTGATGATGTTTGAATGGTTAGAACATAGTTTGATCAAGCCTAGTTCCAAATTCGAATTCCATGGCAGTTTTGAAGAGTTTGAAAAATGAAAATGAAATTCTGGTTTTCAGCTTTGTTCATGTTGATTTTAAGCTCTGAATAAGTTTGATAGTGATTATGAAGCATGTTTGACACCAAAGATCATTATGATTTTCATTGATTTTACAAATTGCAAGTTTTCTCAAAAATGGTTATGTTACTTGATTTTGAAGAAAGAAATGAGAAAGCATGACTTTGCAATTGCTTTGGTGTAAGTTTTCTCTTGGATTTGTGATCCTTTTATAGGAAAGAGGTTCTGAAAATGTTAGGCAAGGAATGGCATTTGGAAAATCAAACTTACCTTAGAGGGCAAGAAAGTCTTTTGGCTTTAAAGGTAAAAGGAAGCTTCCTTTTTACCATGTGTGAAATATAAATTTGCTCTTATCTTATCTCAATCATCCCTCACTGATCTTTATCAGTTCCATCCTCTCTTGGCAAGGTGGCAAAGGTTCTAGAAGAGGAAAATGCAAAATGACCTATAATTTTACAAGTTTGTACTTGAAAATTATGGATTTTGGAGCTCTAAATTTCAAATTCAAAAGTGTAGCTAGACTCCATGGATTTGAGAGTTATTGGAAATTTTGGAAAGATTTTTCCACAAGCTACAACTTTCATGTTTTGAGTTTTTTCCAATTCCAATTGGAACTTGGTGAAAAAATGGCTTGAAGTTTGGAAAAAGTAAGAAATTTCAATCACTTAGAAAAATTTCTATAAAAACTTTTGACTTTTTGTTGACTTTTCCAAATTCTTGATTTTTTTATGATCATGATGGATCATTTGAAGTATTTTGATGATGGAAAAAGTTTTGTTTTGAAAATTTTGACCAAAAGTCAAAGTTTGACTTTTCTGTGCAGATGAATTTTCATCAGATGTTTCTGAAAACGACTGATGAATTCTATGAACCTCTGTGATGTTTTGAATCTAGAAATTAGGTTAAGATGTTTTATCTAAGATATAATGACCAATCTCTATCCAAAAAATTCATTTCTTGCTCAAAAAGTCAGAGAATGCTCATGCCCGATCAAAACCCTAATTGGTCGATCCTCGATTGATCAGTGAAGAAAATGGATATCTGAGGATTGAAAGCTGATGATTTGATCAAGATAGATCAAATGGAGTGAGAAAATCTCAAACCCTAATTGGTTAGCTCTTGAATCAGATGAAAATCTGATGAAACCCTAATTTTGACCTGTGAATGCTATACCCGATTAATGCTGTTTGAACTGTTAGTTGTGCAACAATGCAAATGTATGGTGGTATATTAGGTCAAAATTTGGGGTATGACACAAAGGTATCCAGTTTCTCTTAGCCTTGGGATTTCTTGTTCTTTCTACTTCGCTTGTTTCCTTAACATGTAGCCAAAGATGTCTGAACAGAAGATAGGGTAAATCCACCTTAACATTAGTTCCTACACAAAATAGCAAATATCGCTGATTTGCATTGATGTAATATGGTGAACTTGTCTCCTTTCTATGATGTATACATCCATGAAATATCTTGGCCCAAATCTTGTAGATATCCTTCAAATCCTTTGTATTTGTTGAAGCTTCTCCAGAAGTAAATATTTCAGCATTAATAGGATCCAAGTCAATTCTACCTTTTGGAACACCAATTTTACCTTCACCTTCTAGACCCAGCAATCTTCTGATAACATTCTCAGTGATAGAAATCTCTTTACCTATTACAAAAGAGAGAATGGCTTTGGGGGTTACAACAACGTGAATACAAAATTCTTTGACCAATTTTGGAAATACTGGTCCAACAAGACGATCAAAGAAATTCATCCAACCTTGAAATTCCACAGCTGGAAATAGGTTGAATCCATTGTCTTTGAGATTCACCAGATCAATTATCAGTTCACACACAACTTCCAATTTCTCAACAGGAATTAGGGTTTTTTCTTTCAGGGACAACATATCTCTCAGATGGTTGAGGAATGGGTTGAACGTTGGTTTTTGAAGGATTAGAAACATGAGTTTCTGGGTTGTTGGAACTTAACTCCATTGATGAATGTATGGGTTTAGGGTTTTTGAAAAGAGAGAAGAAGAGGTAGAAATGCATAAAAGGTTCTTGAGAGTGAAAAAGAAGAAGAGTATTTTGAAAGGGTATTTATAGCAGAAAAGCATGCAAATGAAACGTTTAAAAATCAATTAAAAACTTAAAAACGAGTTAATCATCATGCGCATTTAAGTAGCGTCTGACAATTAGAGGGATTTCTTGAGATTTAATTAGATATCAACAGTTACCTAGGAGCATTATGTCAATAGCTAGCATGCGTGTAAGTAACCTATCGGAAACTATGAACACGTGTTCAATCTGTTTGATATTGTGAACTTCTGAACCATACATGTAATGAAATATTAGAAAGTATTTCAGAACTTCTATGTATGGCTTCTAATTGATCTTCTCGTCTAACTTCTGAAGAGATGTTAATTAGAATTTTCAAAAACAAAACTTCTGACTATATTGAAAGTAAACAAAAATTTCATTTAGGGCATACTTCCATACTTATATTTTTCAAAATGTATTTAAATATATCTTCAGAAAGAGGTTTAGTGAAAATATTAGCCCATTGACTGTCTGTATCTACAAAGTTTAAACTCAAAACTTCTATCTGAATATAGTCCCTTATGAAATGATGTTTTATTTCAATATGTTTTTCCTTAGAGTGTAAAATTGGATGTTTAAAAAGGAAAATTTCAGAAGTGTTATCATAGAAGATAAGGATCTTACACTCATACAGATGATAGTCTTCTAGTTGACTCTTCATCCAGAGCATCTGAGTGATATATCCAGCAGCAACTACATATTCTGCTTCAGTGGTTGAAAGTGCTATGGTGGCTTGCTTCTTGCTGTACCATGAAATCATATTTTCACCAAGGAATTGACAACACACAGAGGTGATTTTTCATTCTACTCTATCTCCAACAAAGTTAGCATCACAATAACCTAATAATTGAAAGTCTTTGGATTTTCTGTAACACAGTCCAACATTAGTAGTACCTTTCAGATACCTTAGAATTCTCTTAACAGCAGTTAAGTGAGATTCTATGGGATCTGTTGGAATCTTGCACATAAACACACACTAAACAGAATATCTGACCTAGATGCAGTTAAATAAAGAAGAGATCCAATCATACCTCTGTAGAGTTTCTGATCTACCTTCTTACTTACCTCATCTTTTCCCAAATTACATGTAGGATGCACTGGGGTCTTTGCTTCCTTACTTTCTGATAGTTGGAATTTATTCAGAAGTTCTTTGACATACTTAGTTTGATGTATGTAAGTACCTTTTGAACATTGATTGATTTGAATTCCCAGAAAGAATTTCAATTCTCCCATCATGCTCATCTCAAACTCTGCCTGCATAGACTCAGCAAATTCTCTTCCAAGAGAGACATTAGAAGTTCCAAAAATAATATCATCTACATAAATTTGTCATATCAAAATATCATTTTTAAATGTCTTTCTGAATAGAGTTGTGTCCACTTTTCCTCTGGTAAAATTCTTTTTTAAAAGGAAATTGCTTAAACGTTCATACCAAGCTCTGGGAGCTTATTTTATCCAATATAAAGATTTTTTGAGTTTAAAGACATGTTCTGGAAATTTTGAATCCTCAAAACCAGGAGATTGACGGACATAAACTTCTTCTTCTATATAGCCATTTAAAATGCACTTTTGACATCCATTTGATATAAAGTAATATTATTTTGAACTACAAAAAAGATTAATAATCTGATAGATTCTAACCTGGCGAATGGAGCACAGGTTTCATTATAATCAATACCTTCTTGTTGACTATACCCTTGTTCTACCAATCGTGCTTTGTTTCTGACAACTTCTTCTTGCTCATTTAACTTATTTCTGAATACCCACTTAGTTCCAATGATATTAAATCCTTTAGGCTTGGAACTAGATCCCACACATTATTTCTTGTAAATTGATTCAGTTCTTCTTGCATGGAAATAATCCAGTCATTGTCTTGAAGAGCCTCACCAATAGAGGTTGGTTCAATCAGAGAAACCAGACCAAACATTGATTCCTAATTGTTCCTTAAAGTAGACATAGTTCTGATAGGATCATCTTTCTTTTCAATGATGACATATTCTGGATGTGCTGATGTGATTCTTGAAAATCTTCTTTGTGAGGGTTCTTCAGAAATTCTTAAGTTGTCCAGAACATCTTCAACAGTAGCATCTTTTGAGTTATTCTTTTCCTCAGAATTTGTCACAAGAACTTCTGTACCTGCAACATTTTCAATCTGCTTTGGCTTTTGTTGGCCAAGCTTATCATCAAATCTTACTTTTATTGATTCTTCAACAATCAGAGTTTCTGTATTGTACACTCTATAGCCTTTTGAGTGTTTAGAGTATCCAAGCAGAATACACTTCTGTGCTTTAGAATCAAACTTGTTTAGATGTTCTTTAGTGTTTAAAATATAGAAAGTTCATCCAAATGGATGAAAATAAGAAATGTTGGACTTTCTGAATATAACATGTTGTGTTCACAGCTTCTACCCAGAAGTATTTAGCCATATTGGTTTCATTGATCATAGTTCTGGCCATTTCTTGTAAATTTCTATTCTTTCGTTTTACAACTCCATTTTGTTGGGGAGTTCTAGGACAAGAGAAATCATGAGAAATTCCATTTTCTTTAAAATATTTTTCAAAAAATTGATTTTCAAATTCTCCACCATGATCACTTCTAACCTTTATGATTCTAAATGCTTTTTCATTCTGAACTTGGTTACAGAAGTCAAAGAACACAAAATGTGACTCATCTTTGTGTTTTAAGAACTTTAACCATGTCCATCTGCTGTAGTCATCTACAATGACCAATCCATACTTCTTTCCTCTAATGGATGCAGTTTTCACTGGTCCAAATAGACCAATATGCAAAAGTTCTAATGGCCTAGAGGAAGAAACAACATTTTTAGATTTAAAAGAGGGTTTTAAAAATTTTCCCTTCTGACAAGCTTCACACAGAACTTCTGAGTTGAACTTTAAATTTGGAAGTCCTCTAACCAGATTGAGTTTGTTAATTTGAGAAATTTTTCTCATGCTAACATGTCCCAATCTTCTGTGCCAGACCCATTGTTCATCATTTACTGACAGAAGACATTTTACATTTTGTGATTTTAAATTAGAAAGATTACTTTTGTATATTTTGTTCTTTCTCTTGCTAGAAAAGAGGGTTGACCCATACTTTTGACTTACGGCTCTACATGAATTTTGATTAAAGATAATGTCATAACCATTGTCACTTAATTGAAATATGGACAATAAGTTATGCACTAATCCTTTTACTAACAGAACATTAGAGATAAAGGGAAGGTTACCGTTTCCAATGGTTCCAGAACCAATGATTCTTCCCTTCTGGTTACCTCCAAATTTTACTTCACCTCCAGGTTTAAGTTCCAGGCTTTAGAACATAGACCTTCTTCCCGTCATATGTCATGAGCTGCCAGAGTCCAGGTACCATGATTGGTGTTTCAATTTCACTATTAAGGACATCTGCAACATAAATTATTTTTTCCTTAGGTACCCATATCTTTCTGGATCCTTTCTGGTTAGAGTTTCTGAGGTTCTGTTTAAACCTTGGTTTAACATGAAATCTTTCAGAATGAGATGTGTATTTTATATCATGTGTGTGACCATAACTAAACTGTTTGTACAGTGGTTTATATGTGATAGTCATTTTATCAAAAAAATTGGGTTGATACGTTTCTTTCCCTCTGGGAGTTTCATAGCCAATACCCTTTCTGTTGTTCCTACTAACTCCATAGATCATTGAAGCTATTTTTGTTCTATCTATGCTTTTAGTAAGGAATTTATGAAAGCTATAGTCATATTCTTTAAGAATATCTTTTGAACTTGAAGCAGTATCTGAACTAGAGATTTTTTGAACTTTTTGAAAATCATCTTTGATTTTTATGTTATTTTCTTTTAATTCAGCATTTTCTGCTTTAAGCTGCTCAATTTCAGATACAAGACTCTTTTTTAATTTTCTTGTATTTGATCTTGAGTTTACTATTGTTTTCTAAAAGGTCTGATAGACTATCTACCAGTTTAGCACGAGTAAATTCAGAAAATACCTCATCAGGTTCTGATTTAGAGCCTGAGTCATCTTTTGTTTTGGACATGAAAGCTAGGTTGACATGCTCATATTCTAAGTCAGATTCAGCTTCAGAAGATTCTGATTCGTCCCATGTGGCCATCATTACTTTCTTCTTTTCAAACCTTTTCTTTGACTTTTCTCTCTGCAGCTTGGGAAATCCACTTCTAAAATGTCCAGGTTCTTTGCATTCATAGCACATGATGTTTATTTTACTGAACTTCTTGTGTCTAGAAGATTCTCCTCTATCTTCAGATCTTATGTGGTTTTTGAACTTCTTTTGCCTGTGCCTCCATATTTGGTTTATCCTTATGGAAAACATAGATAACTCATCTTCTTCTGACTCTGAGTCTTTAGAGTTTTCTTCCTCAGCCTAAAAAGCATTTATATCAAATTTTTTAGTATATTTCAAAGCAACTGACTTACCTTTCTTCTGGGGCTCAAATTCATCAAGCTATATTTCATGATTCCTCAGCGCGCTAATAAGTTCTTTTAAGGATATATCGTTTAGATATTTTGAAAGTTTGAAGGCTGTCACCATTGGTGCCCATCTTCTGGGTAAGTTTCTGATGATTTTCTTTACATGACCAGCCTTGGTATATCCTTTATCTAGCACTCTCAGACCAGCAGTTAAGGTTTGAAACCTTAAGAACATTGCCTCAATGGATTCATTTTCCTCCATTTTGAATGCTTCATATTTCTGGATAAGCGCCAGAGCTTTAGTTTCTTTGACTTGAGCATTTCCTTCATGTGACATTTTGAGTGACTCAAAAATATCATGTGTTGTGTCTCTGTTGGTAATATTTTCATACTCCATTTTTGAAATGGTATTCAGCAGAATATTTCTTGATTTGTGATGATTCTTAAAATTTGGTTTATGTGTTTTGTCCATTGATTTTCTTTCTATCTTGTTTTTGTCCTTGTCTACTGGGTGTTTGTAGCCATCCAAAACCATATCCAAAAGATCAGGATCATAGCCTAGAATAAAGCTTTCTAATCTATCCTTCCAGTACTCAAAATCCTCTCCATCAAACATAGGAGGTTTAGTGTTGTTGTTGTTGTGATCTGTTGCCATTTGTGTTTTCCTTCTAGATCTTTATCTGACACTGTTAAGTGTTTGCACCCAGAACCAAGAGCTCTGATGCTAGTTGAAGGCTTAGAAAACTCTTAGAAAGGGAGGGTGTTGAATATTTTTTTCCCTTTTAAATTTTTCTTTTACTTAACAACACACTAAACACACAAGGATTTTTATCCTAGTTCGTTTGAAACTCAAACTACTCCAGTCCACCCGCCAAGGTGATTTTGCCTCTCTCAACGAAGAATTAATCCACTATAATCAAAAGATTACAACTGCACAACCAACTGTTGTAACTAACAATAATGCACAAGCCAACTGCAAGTGACTAACACCTCTAAGACTAAACTAGTCCTAGCCCTCTTGAGAAATCTGACCCAATTGATCTCTCAAGGAACAATTACACAAGAACTTCTAACTTAACTGTATGACTTGCTTCTAAAAGCTTTATCACTGAAAGTGATGTTTTACACAAGAATGTTTTAGCTTAAGAACTTAGAAATAATCTTAACAAAATAATGATTTTGAGTTTGCCAGCATAAGTTCTCTTTGAATGAATTGTCAATTTGCTTCTTTGAATGTTGCACTATATAGAGCTTCTAGAATTTTTCCGTTGCAACGTTTGCGTGTCTTGGTTACTGGAAAGCGTAATTAAGCATGTTTAATTTCACGTGCTTTGTTTTCTCCAAGTGCCTAGAAAGTTGAACCACTCAAGTACTTCAGCCGTCTTAACCTTAGTATGGTAACATTACTGTAGCAAACTTTGTCTTAGAAGATAACGTATTAATACTTCATGATCTTCTGTAAGCCTTGTTCAAAACATCTTATACTCAGAACATTCTTTGGTGCTTCTATCAGAGGTTGTGCTAGGATGCTTCTTTCAGAAGTTGCTTTCAGCGTGCGTGACCAGAAGTTCCATTCTTCATTAGAACTTCTAATACTTGTTTGCTCAGCATAATTTGATATTTCTATATTCTTGAGTGCTTGAGTCAGAACTCTATCTAAAATAAAAACAATATATATATCAGAGTATCATATCTATTATACAAAATTTATTTCACCTGTTATCATCAAAACTCTAAAATATGATTAGAACCAAACTATGTTCTAACACACGTAGCTTCTGAATAACACATTTTGAATAATGAATTACTTCTAATATATTAATTTAAGATTAACAAATATAAATTTAAAACATATTAATTTTAAATAGGATTAAATGTTTGTGATCCACTTAAATATCTTAATTTTGTTTTAGTCTTTTAGAATATTGTCTTTAAAAATACTCCTCTTAAAAATTTTCATCAACACTTCTGAACATTAATATCGTCATTGAAATTGTCGTTAATTCAGTCGTTAAATAATAAATCATCACTAATTATGTTGTTAAATTGAAAAATTGCCGCTAAATTGTCTGAAGGACAAAAAATATGAACAAATTTTTTTAAGAGGATCATTCTTTTAAAAAGATATTATAAAAAATTAAAAATAAAATTTGAGATATTTAATATGATGAAAAAAATTATTAAAAATATAGTAAAAATAATTTAACACACTATAAATAATTGTTTTATGAAACACAAAAAGTAAAATTTTTATAAAACTTAATTATATCGATAAATAAATACTTAATTTACATCCTTTTTTTTTAATTCAGTTAATATCATACTAGTTAAACTACTCTAACTTTAGTTTTAATCATATTCCTTTCCTAGTTAACTTCCAAAGATAGCTAAGAGTCAAGCATCAAGTTGCACGTACTTAATTATTAGAAAAGATTACATATTGTATTAGATTTGGTTTGCCTTAAAGACGTGTACTTCAAAATTTAAAGCATGCTTCTAAAGAGACTAAAACAAAACCCAAACCAAGTTATATCCTTTTTATATTTGATCTTTATGACGAAGCAAAGATTTTGACACGAAGTAGTAATAAAAATTGATCAAATAATGGAACACATCCACGTTTTCATTTCAATATTTAAAGTGTAACATATAGTTCATTATTAATTTAAGTTTAACAAATCAAATTGTATATATAGTACTTATAGAGGCAGTTTGCACATTCCTTTTGTCTGGGTGCACCACGTGTGATGTCACATGTGAAAGGGCATAGCTACACAAGAACAAGCAAAGATAGCTAGTAATCTAATTTGCAACTTGATGTGTCAAGAGAATCAATGTAGACATTACTCAAACCTACCAAAGGTGTTGTGAATGTAACTAAGCAAGTTGTGCTTTCAATTAAATATTATATTCTCTTAACTCTTATGCTATTAATGTGTAAGTTTGTGGATTTATATATTTGATTCAACATTGTTTGACTATAATCTGAAAGCATTAGAAATATGGCTTTAAAAGAAAATGTACCTACTAGTATGATTTATTTTATGGTAGATACATTGTGACTAATTTTCATAGATAAAACCTATCAACCTATCAATAATATAGATGATAAAGCATGGAAAAAAGATATTAGAGTTTCAATAATATTAATATATGTAAATAAGAGTTACAAAGAAAATATATAATAAAATATAAAAATGTTAAATTACTCATAATCCAATTATCAAATAGATGTCTGTTATACATTATCTAATATCTCTCTTCAAATTTACAATTTATAACATAAAATATTGAGAGTCTGTCAAACAAAAAATAAAAATATATTCAATAATAAACAATATAAGTATAAAACTATAACATTGCTATTTAAAATAACTTTTGTTAAACTTTAAACTTGTTACAAATTAACCCAAACAGTAAGCGAACCAATCAAACTAATTAATATTATAATTAATGAAAAGAGCAACTAATAAGAAGAACAATCATAGAGAAAAACAACAATCAAAGAGTAAGGATGACAGGCAGACCAAAACCCACGGAGTTCACCAGCATTTAAACCCGAGTCAACGGATAAAAATTCGAGTTGATTGAGTTTGAGTTCGGGTTTGGGTGTCACCTGATATTTTGGATGCGGGTTTGAGTTCACTCAAACTCGCACCCGAAATCTGAAACCCAAAACCACACTAGTTTAGGCATTAAATTATATAAGTACCTCTAAATATATATGTAAAAATTTAAGACCTTAGTTTTAATTGTAATGTTACCAAACTTGATGGAAATTTATAATTTAACTCCTTAATTTCTTTGAGAGACCTTGATGAAATTTTTTACGTTTTGAATTTTAATGTTGTTGTTGTATTTTTTGTATTTTTGCTGCGGATTCAAGTTTGGGTGGAAAAATTTGAACCCAACGAACGGGTGTGGACGTGTGTGTTATTTTGTCACCTGAATAACCTTTGGGTTTGGGTGGTGATTTCGGATGTGGGTTTGAGTAGTGTGAAACCTGCACCGACCAGACTCATTGCCCTCCATACCAAAGACTAAAGAAGCATTTGAAAAAGTTAATGAAAGAAACCAATTGAGAGAAGAGGATCATCCAATAAGAGGGAATAAACCAAACCAACAAATCAAATTAAACCTTAATCAATTTGAATCAAGCCAAATTGAACCAAATCATATCAAATAAATCAAATTCAATCTAATTCAATCCATATCAAATCGAACATAATCAATCCAAATCAATCTATATCAATTTGAACCAAAACAAATTATTCAAAATCAAGTCCAACCAAGTTAATTTGAACCAATCATACTCAAATGAACTAAATCAAATTAGATCAAATTGAACTAATCCAATACATTTAAAACTAAACCTAGTAGAATAATCAATAGGGAGAGTAGTAACCAAATAAAAGAACCATTAATAGAGAAAAAGAGAAACAACCATACAAAATAACCAAAAAGAATGGGTGAAATTAATGGAGAGAGAAGCAACCAAATATAATAATCAATAGGGAAAGAGCTAACCAAATAAAGCACCAATAAGAGAGATGTTAGATCCATGGTTTTAGGATTGTCAATAATTTTGCTAAAACAAGATTGACATCAAGATGTTGTGTGAGATGTCTTAACATGTTGGTCAGTCTACATTGAAGACAGATGTTCTGGCAGACGTTGTGACATGTTGTACCAAAACATCAATACACATTGTTATTATTCTTGATTGATTTGATTTGATTTTGTGAGATTCCTTTTGGATATATCTCAACTATTTATGCAGGTCAAGAAGATTTAATCTGGAATAATTGATTTGATATCCAGTTGTACATAAGTTTTTAAAATTGGATGTTGAGACAATTTAGGAACATGATTTTTGTTCCAAGATTTAAGGAGATTTTTCTGTATAATTGATGCAGCCCTCAACTTGTGGATCAAGAAATATCTGAGTGAAGATTTCGAAGCCCATGGGATGATGAGGAGTATATAAATAGAAACCTAAACCTAATGTAATTTAGCTTTCACAATTTTGTAAAAAATAAGGGGAAGTTTAGAGTCTTAGGTTTTGAGAGTCTCTTGTGTGTTTTGTGTGCCACCCATGTATCTTTTGATACAATGAGGTAGAGTGATTGTTTCTTGTTACTTGGTAATCAATCATGAGCTTTTAATCAAAAAGTTGATTGCATGTCAAGTTATTGTTCTTAGTTAAAAGATTTTAAGAAAAACTAATTATTGTTTATTTGAAGTGACTGTTTTGTCACGAGTTTGTGATTGTTTTTGTCACTGGGGTGATTATGGGAAGTGATATGGGGATCTCATATCTAGAAGGTGTCTAGGTAGAAGTTGCACAAGATTGTGATTAGGTGATAAGTTGTAAACTGGAATTGTTTAGGCTTTGAACTAATACTATCATTGTGGGCTTCCTTCCTGGCTTGGTATCCCCCAGAGTAGGTGACGTTGCACCAAACTGGGTTAACAATTAACTATATCATTTTATTTTCAGTAATTTCATTTTCTGTATAATTCATCTTCTGAAAATTGATGCATTAGGAACAAATGTCTTAACATCTATCTTGACATTGGGTTTGGTGTTGGGACATCGGTCTTGACATTTATTTTTATAGTTCCAGAATTTCAATTGGCATCAGAACAAGCATCCTAGTCTATTTATTAGGTGAGCTACAGGGATAAATTTTATAGTACTATATATATTTTGGAAGGATAGAAATGATAGTATTCTTGCAATCAATGGATAACATAACCTTTAAATTTATTAGGTTGGGAAAATCCTGGTGCTAAGGATATAGAAGGAAAGAGTGTGAGTTGACTCTTGTTAAATATAAATCTTTGAATTCCATATTCATCGAAGTTGATAAAATATGTCCAGTCTTTAAACACATGTGCTATGGCCAAAATATGCTTGGGAATTTCTCAAGACCACTCATGAAGACACATCTGGTCAGGAAGACACCGAGGTATCTACTTGAGAGATCTGACATGAAAGTGACAATCATTGAAGAAGATCAAGATATAAACTTAATAGATGGACCTTTTCTATCACTTCATATTTGTGAGATAATCTGATTAAAAGAACAAGAGCATGGTTTTTGTATCCAACTCTGTAGGAGCTTTAAGCATGCTTTTTAATGAAGGGTTATTCATTGCTATTTTGTTATTTGGGAAGCAATACAACTAGGTTCTGAGGAAAGTGGATAGAAGGTCAAGGACAAATGTCAAGAACATCAACTCTGACATCAGCAAAGAAAATATGTAACAGAAGAAAAGTCCAATCAAAGTAAAGTCATTGAGTGTCATGAATTTGAAGGCTTTGGACATATTAGAGCAGAATGCCTACCTATCTCAAGAAACAACTTAAGGGGATTTCTTTTTCTTTATCTGATGATGGATGTGATCGTGTCGATGATTCTGGCAAGATGTTACTACTTTATCTGAAAGATGAGCATTTGATATAGACTTCCTTAATAAAGAGATAGTTTGATGAGTTGGATGCTTCTTAAAAGAACTATGCATAAAAAGTAAAGAAGTTTGTCATCAGGGTGAAAAACAAAAGGTAACTATTTCTCATTACTGTCTGAAAAGGAAGAATGTTTGTCTACCATTTTTAACCTGCAAGATAAGGTGACTTTGTTGACCTCCAAACTTGAAATCATGATCGAGTCTGTGAGGATGTTGAACAAATGGTTCTAATGTGTTTGTGATATTCTTCAAGATGGGAAGATGAATAGAAACCTATAAGGAATATGGTTTTATTATCAAGGCTCCAACAAGAAAGGAAAATCTCTAGTGACAAACCTTGGTTCCTCCAAAAAGCAGGTTGAGTCAATGATGTTAATCAGAATGTCTTGACATCATGCCAAACATCAGAATACTCAAGCTAAAGGTGGGCAGCTGTACTGAAGATGTTATTCTTTGGTAAAATTGGTCATACCAAGCATTGTTTTTGTTTCAAATTTTATGGATATCTTGAAGGTCCAATTTTGTCTAAGGTTAATCAAGAAGTGGTTAAGCCTCAAAGAAGGTGCTCATATTTTGCTTGGAACTTCAACAAAGAAGATTGGTATTTTTTAAGTAGTTGTTCCAGATAGATGACTAGAGTGAAGAAATTTCTTGTAAACATTAAGTTTGATTCTACCAGTTTTGTTACTTTTGGTGATGGTGCCAAAAGGGAAAATTAAGGGTGTTGGAGATATGGATTGTACATGATTTCCTAGTCTTGATGATGTTATTTTTGTTAAAAAGTCTGACAAATAATATAATAATCATAAGTCGGTTATGTTATCAAGGTCCGAAGGTAAGTCCCTTTAAGGGAGTATGTCTGGTTAGTAATGAGAGGATAGAAGTTGTGGAGGAAGATATTTCCGAAGATATTTTCTATTTGTGGGTATCAACAAAACTACTAGCCCATCCACATGCTTAATGTCCAAGGAAGATAAAGTCAAGATGTAATACCAGAAGTTGCAACATCAGGCTTCTGATAAAGTTCTAGAACTTACCTTTATGAATCTAATGAGGCCAGTGCAAGGTGAGAGTCTTGGTGGATAAAGGGATGTCTATGTGGTGGTTGATGGTTTTTCTATAATGATCAGGGTAATATATAGCAAAGAAAAATCAGACATATGTGAGGACATTCAAAGGCCCTTCTCATCTCCTTCTGGTAAAACATAAGGAAAAGATGAGTCCCAAATGTGATGAATGAATATTTTTGGATTTATCTACTGATAGTAGATCATATAGAGATGTTAACTCAAAATTTTTAATGATTCAATAATTAAGAGAGGTACAAATGTTGAAGCAAATGTTGAAACATCTGTGAGTACAACTTCATCAATAAATGTTTTTATGATGTCAAAACTAGGAAACTTATCATTTC
This sequence comes from Vicia sativa, assembly GCA_021764765.1. NCBI lineage: Eukaryota > Viridiplantae > Streptophyta > Magnoliopsida > Fabales > Fabaceae > Vicia > Vicia sativa. The sequence goes on from CM038793.1 coordinate 250,712,618, forward strand.
TATATATTGGACGATATCTCTATGTCTTGTGGAACTCCTTTGCATTAAATGTATTAGGAATCATTAAAAACCATTTTGAAATTGCACTTCCTATTGTGAGACCGCTAAGGCTACGTGGGATACTTTACAAGTTGCATATGAGGGAACTAATGAAGTCAAACAAGCTAGAATTAATACAATTAATCAAGATTTTGAAATCTTTCGCATGAAGCATGGTGAAAACATTGCTCAAATGCAAAATCCGTTATCGCATCTTACTAATCTTTTAAATTTACTAGGTAATCCTATTTCCAATGTTATTGCTAATAACAAGGTTTTGAGATGTCTTACTAGGAATTAACAACATAGGTCACCATGATCAAGGAAGTCAATAATTTGGCAACGCTTGATCTCACCACTTTGTTTGGAAAGTTAGAAGAACATGGGAAGAACTCACTTGCTTGGAAAAACATGAAAAAAAGCTTGAGAAAAGAAGAAAAATGAGAAAGACACCGATAAGGAGTAAAGAAAAAATTCTAAAGCTCTTAGGGTTTCAAGTTTAAGATCCTTAAAGGATGGACTCACTAATTATAGTGATTCTTGTGATTAACAAATGTGATTATTTGTAAGGAGATACAATCGATACATTCAGAAGAATGGTGTCAAACACTCTGACAAAAATCTTATGAAATTTAGAATATAATCTACATCCTCCAAAGGTTAAGACAATAAAAAGGTTAAGACAACAAAAAGGATAAGATAAGAGGTATGTGCTATGAATGTGGAAAGCCGAGTTATTTTAGACCGAATTGTCTATCTCTTGTTAATAAGAAAGGAAAGGGCCAACAAAACAATTCTAGGAAAACTAGAAAAGCCTGTGTTGCTTGGGATAGAGGTAGTGATACCTCAAGTAATGAAAGCTCAAGTGATAGCGATGAAGAGAAAAATAATTTTTCATGGCTAATCAACGTCAAAGCAAGAAAAAGAACTCAATTCATTCCAAATACTCTAACGTTGATAAGTTATCTTTTATTGAATTGAAAAATGTTTTTGAAAATCTACAAAAAAATGCATTGCATGCGTATAATAAATTAGCTTCCAATGAAATTATTTTTACATACTTGGAAGTAAAGTTTAGAGAAACCAATAATAAATTTGAAGCATTAAAGCGATCTATTGTAGATAGTCAAAATCATAAAAAGGAGGACAAGTAACCATGTCGCTTCAGTTGTGAAAGTTATCAAATTTGGCAATAAGAGGTGAATACTCTTGAAACCAAAGTGGACAAGGCATCACAACCTTATGTTTATTTTGCTATTAATTTTTCAAAGGTTTAAAAGCCTCATAAAAATTATAATTTGATTAATAAGGATTGAAATGGAAATAGTAAATCTCATCATAGGTTGCCTTGTCACTATTGTTGAAAGAAAGACCGCATTATTGAAAAATGCAAATTTAGATGCTTTTTAGTTCCTAAAGGTGGTTTATAATGGTTTCCCAAATGCAACAATTCTTTCACTCACTCCCAAGGACCCAATAAGAATTGGTTACCTACCACTTTTGTTTGATTTTGTAGGTTGTGTGTGTTGATGCTATGACGAGAAAATGTATTATTGATAGTGGAAGTTCAAGACATATGATAGGTAAAATCTCTTAATTATCTGACTTTATGGTGAAGAATAAAGGTTACGTATCCTATGGTGATCACAACAAAGGTGCAATGCTTGGAAAAGGTAGTATAGGTAATCCCTCAATTATTACCATCTCAAATTTTATGTTAGTTGAAAGTCTTAGACATAACCTTCTTAACATTAGTCAATTGTTCGACATGGGTATAAGATAAGTTTTGTCAATGATTATTGCATAATAGAACATAATGAAAATAATGATTGTATGTTTAATGGTGTGATGGTAAATAATATCCATATGTTTGATTTAATAGAGTTTTCCTTGAATAATGCCCAATATCTTGTTACAATGATTGAAGACTATTGGCTACGGCATAGACGTTTGACACATGTCAACTTTGATCTACTTATTAAAATAGTTGCAAAAGATTTAGTAATTGGTCTACGTAAAATAATGTTTTCAAAATATCACCTATGTGATGCATATCAAAAGGGAAAACAAACAAGAGTCTCTTTTAAATCTAAAAACGTTGTTTCAACGTCGATACCTCTTGAGTTCCTTCATAAGGATTTATTTGGATTATCACAGGCCAAAAGCATAGGTGGAAACTACTATGGTTTTGTAATTGTAGACGATTACTCTAGATTTTGTTGGACTATTTCTTACATAGAAAAGATGAAACATTTTTGGTTTTCACACGTTTTGCCAAGTTACCCCAAAAAAAATTAATTCTAAAATTGTTGTCATCCGAAGTGATCATGGAGATGAATTTGAAAACCACCTCTTTGAAGAATATTATGATGAATTTGGTATTGAACATAAATTTTCAGCTCCTAGAACTCCACAACAAAATGGTGTTGTGGAGCATAAATATTGTTCTTTAGAGGAGTTGGCAAGAATAATGCTCAATGATTGTGGTCAACCAAAATATTTTTGGGCTGATGCTATTACCACTGTATGTTATGTCTTGAATAAGATACTTATTCGTCCCATTCTTGATAAATCTCATTATGAACTTTTAAAAGGTAGAAATCCAAATTTATCTCATCTTCATGTATTCAAATATAAATGTTTTGTTTTAAATAATGGAAAGGATAATGTTGGAAAATTTGACGCGAAATCCAACGAAGGTATCTTTCTTGGATACTCGCAATCTAGTAAAGCATATAGAGTTTATAACAAGAGATTACTTATTATTGAAGAGTTGTTTTATGTTACTTTTAATGAGTCTTTCCCAAGTAGTGTTGTGAAATGTATTTCTTTTCATGGTGTAGGTGCATCTATCGAAGACATACTCAAAGACACCGAAAAAGGAGTTGATCAATCTAAAGTGGTGTAAATTGAGAAGGAGGAAGATGACAACCAAGAAAAGAAGGATGATGAAAGTCAACAAGAATATTATAGTCTTCCATTGGAGTTTAGAACCTCCAAGGATCACCCAATTGACAACATTATTGGTGACATCACCAAAGGGGTAAAAATGCGCTTTAAGATAATTAATTTTCGTTATCACCATATGTTCCTATCACAAGTTGAACTTAAAAACACAAAGGATGCCTTAATTGATGAGCATTGGATTATGGCCATGAAAGAAGAATTAAATTAATTTGAAATAAATGACGTTTTGGACCTTGTACCTCGTCCATAAAATCAATAAGTTATAGGCACACGATGGGTATTTAGGAATAAACTTGACGAACATGGCGTGATAACAAGAAATAAGGCATGACTGGTGGCTCAAGGGTATAACAAAGAGAAAGGTATTGACTCGAGGCTATACGCCTTTTACTAGCATATGCATGCTCTAAGAGCTTCAAATTATATCAAATAGACATTAAAAGCGCGTTTTGGATACATAAATAAAGAGACGTATGTTTTGCAACCTCCCAGTTTTGAAAACTATGAATTTTATAATCATTTTTTAAGCTTTCATGTGCTTTTATGGTCTTAAACAAGTCTCAGGGGCATGGTATAACCGACTTAGCACGTTCTTGCTTGATCAAGGATACTTTAGAAGGAAGGTTGACACTATTCTCTTTATTAAACATTAAGTAAATCATGTTGTACTTATTCAAATTTATGCTGATGATATCATTTTTGGATCAACTAACACACATCTTGTCAAGGAGTTCTCTAAGCTTATGCAGGGAGAGTTTTAAATGAGTTTAATGGGGGAGTTGAACTAATTTCTAGAACTTCTAATTAAGCAACTTGAGGAAGGAACATTTGTATGTCCAACCAAGTATTGTCTCGAATTATTGAAACGATTCAGAATGGATGATGCAAAGGAAATTGACACACTTATGGTAACAAATGACAATTTGGATAGAGATGAAAAGGGTAAGGATATTTAGTTCAAAAAATATAGAGGTATGATTGGATCTCTTCTATATCTTATGACATCTAGGACTAATATTATGCTTAGCATTTTCATGTGTGCACGATATCAATCGAATCTCATGGAATCACAGTTAAAAGTGGTTAAGCATATTCTTAGATACCTTATTCCAAGGGAAGCTATTGTAGCTTGGTTGGCTACTCTGATTCTTATTTTTCCAATTCCAAATTGGATAACAAGAGTACTAGAAGAACTTATCACATGTTCATAGCTAGTTGGCATAGTAAAAAGAAAGTTTTCATAGCTTTGTCAATGGTCGAGTCGGAATACATGGCTGTTGGTAGTTATTGTGCCCAAATCTTGTGGCTTAAGAAACAATTACTTGATTTTGACATCAAACATTCACATATTCATATCATGTACGATAACACTAGTGCCATTAATCAAACCAAGAATCTGGTTCTACATTCTCGCAGTAAACATATTGAGATACGTTACCACTTCCTTCGCGATCATGTTGAAAAAGGGGATGTTGTATTTTAACATGTTGATAGTAAATAATCAATTTGATGATATTTTCACTAAATCTCTTGCAACTGAACCATTAACATAAATGGGGAATTTGGAATCATTGATATATCCAATGTTACTTAATTTTGCTTTGTTACTTGCAATTTATACTTTTTATCTAACTATTTGTTTGAGTAGTTTACATCATGTGAGTGCAACTTCCTTTCCATCAAGAGTGAGGTAATATTATTTCAAATTTCTCCTTGAAAGTAAGACTTTTCTTAATGCAAGTGAAATTTTGGTACAACAGACTCACATGTCGTATAAGGACAAGGTAAACCAGTACAGAAAATATAAATAACACAACAAGATTGTTCACCCAGTTCGGTGCAAACACACCTACGCATGGAGGCTACCAAGTCAGGGATGGAGTTCACTATCAGCAATGTCAATTCAGAGCTAAACTCCCCCATTTACAATTCCTCACTTAATCACTACCTAATAACCCTTCTACCTAATACACTCTTAGATATGAGACCCTTTCATTCCCCCTCAATCACACACTGTGATAAATAATAACAATAACAAAGAATAGAAGACACACTTATATCACAGCCTAACTAAGTCTCAAACCCTTTTTCTTCTAACTTGGGACACACCTTGGAGCTGCTTCAAAGCTTCCTCCAAGAACAATACATACTGCCTCTTACCTACAGGTTTCGAGGAGCATGGTGACCATCCTACAAACCAGGTGGTTCACAACATCTACCCCTAATAATTACATCTTTGATACTCTTGGCTAGCTTCCTAAACTAGGTTACAAATAATTATTTATAACCTATACCCAACTGGATTTGGGACTTCAAAATACAACATATCAATTGTAACAAACTTCAGAAACTTCTTCTACAAGAAAGGTATTTAGTTTCCTAAATAATCTCCTTATTTAGGAATTCTTCATTCTCCTTGATTTCAGGTTGAATCTTCTAGGCCTTTAAATATGCCTGTAAATATGCGCTATATATGATGCATAATATTCTCTAGATATTTTGCATAATTTAAGTCATAACTGAATCTCATTATTCAGTTCAGTAGGTGATGTCGAATGCTCTTTCATAGGACATCTTCTTCGACATGTTGTTCCAGTTGTTGAATGAGTTCAACATAACATGTTTTGACATTTTAATAGGACTTCTTGTTGTACCTATTCTTCTTAGAAAGTTTATACATCCTATTGTACATTATATTATTTCCGGTATTATTAGTTTTACAAAAATAAAGCTAATCCTAAAATAAGAGAACTAACAACATATTTTCTCAAATGATGAAAACTATGAATGTTCATTTACAACAATTTTGATTCACAACCATTGCGTGTAAGGCTCAGGCCTTGTAAGTTTACCATAAGTCAGGCTCATACCTTATAAAGCCTAGCCTAGCCTAGCCTATTTCCACCCCTATTTATAACCTATACCCAATTAGATTTGGGCCTTCAAACTACAACACATCAACTATAACAAATTGTAGAAACCTCTGCTACAAGAAAGGTATTTAGTTTCCTAAATAATCTCCTTATTTTGGAATTATTCATTCTCCTTGATTTCAGGTTGAATCTTTTAGACCTTTAAATATGCCTGTAAATATGAGCTATATATGATGCATAATATTCTCTAAATATTCTGCATAATTGAAGTTAGAAATGAATCTCATTATTCAGTTCAGCAGGCGTGATGTCGAATGCTCCTTCATAGGACATCTTCTTCGACATGTTGTTTCAGTTGTTGAATGAGTTCAACACAACATGTTCTAACATTTCAATAGGACTTCTTGTTATACCTGTTCTTCTTAGCAAGTTTATACCTCCTATTGTACATTACATTATTGCTGGTATTATTGGTTTTACAAAAATTAAACCAATCCTAAAATAAGAGAACTAACAATCTTCCCCTTTGGAAAATTTTGGCTAAAATAGATACATAAGAGAAATTGCAATCCAGATTACAACAATAAACAGCAATTAACTCATCAGTAGTAGTATTTAGGAGCTACTGCATAAAACTACAGATCTTCAGTTGAAATCAATGTTTCAACATCGTGTTCGACGTCTTCTTTGCAGCATTTTGAAGATTATCTCCATTGAACCAACACCAAACATGTAGGATAAAAGGAAGTAAAATCATGGTGTTAGGTTGATGCACACGAGGAAGAAGCTAGCAGAAGCTAGCTTGTTGTCCCCCTCAATCTAGAAACCATTAATGGTGGAATACGTGACTTTTACTTGTTAAATCAACAACCAAGTGTCTAGCCAAATCAACCACCACCCCTGGTAACTCAAAACACATGTCACAACTGTGTTCATAACTCAGATCACAAGTCACAAAAGGGATTCCAAATCGGAACATGATAGAAAAATTTGATACAACATGTTTGAACAATATTTGTAGACATAATCTCATAGTCTCTTGTCTAAACATCTGAGCAACATAACCTTTCTCCCCCTTTTTAGCCAAAACTTGGCAAAGAAGACCCTCACAAAATCAGACCAAGACACAATTTTCCCATACACAAAAAAAAATCATGGCGGTGATGAATGGAAAAACTCACTTGTCATTAGAGGGTATAGGAAGCCTCTATAAATAACATATCAGTTTCTTAGAAATTAACGATTTTTAATTTTTGGTCAAAGCATCGTTAATTGAGAATGAATAATTGATGCATGAAATAGTGTGCATCGTCTATATTAAATTTGAACACCTTTAATAGCTCTAGAATATTTATGCTAAAGAAAATCAGTCCCAATTAAATGCATAAGTCACTCCACCCTTGTTGATCATGCAGGAACATGTCCTGAATAATGTTCTGACACTTAGTTAGACATCATTTTATGATATCATGTGACCAATACATCTTCTTCCACTAATCAGGGATGCTTCGCCAAGTTATCCATGGTTTCATAATGTCATAACATGTTGCTTTGACATCAGCCTTTCATAAGCCTTCAGCAATGGAGAATAATATTCTGGTTTGATAATATTTGTGTCATTGCAGCATTAATTTACAGATATCCACATAGCTCCATCAAAAAAATAAACCCTTCAAGGACACTTCTAACGTATATCCTTAAGTATCCATAAATTTTCATGACTTTTTGAATGGCTAAGATGTCATGCTACTATAGTCTGAAACTGATCACTAACCTCTCCTTAGTGTAAATTTTTTTTTACTAAGATTCAGACTTCCCAATAGAGGAATTTCCCTTTTTAATAACCTTGCAGATGAATGATTCTTCTGTGTATACCCTTCACTAGTGGTTGTTGATACTTGGTGAAGTTTCTAAACCAAACCAGTAGTTATACATTGTCTGAGCATGTTACTTCTTCAACATCTCTTTATTCAACACTATAGACAGAACTTCCACTGATAAGTGTGAAGTTATAATATTGAGATTCACAGTCCAAGGTATTTTCAATGAACTCTCATAAAAAATGACGTTCCAACATTATATGGGACATCCACAACAATACTACAAAACCTATTTGCCTCGGTTCTGGAATCATTACCCAAGAGACTTATTTTCGTTCATGCCTCTTAACAAGCTCCCTAAATATCTCCTAAGATCATTCCCAGACTTATCCATAAGTATGGAATCATGCACATAATGTCTCCTATGAACTTCAAAAGCACTCATTTAATTCTTCAAGAGTGATACAATCCAACTCATTCAGGTTATCACAGACAACTGAATACCAAGAAAACATGACTTCTCACATCCTTTCTGATGCAAGGAATTTAAATTTTAGACTTGCACACATTCATCAAACAAATATCCCGCTCCCATCAAGATATTTTCCATCATTGGTATGCACATCTTCATCAAAGGACCATATCTTCATAACAGATGAGGCTATCACACATTATACATTTGTGAAGATTAACACACTCTCAACCATTCTTTGAGTCATAATATTCAGAATATAACCACATCATACGATTACTCAGCTCCCGACAGAGTATTTGCAGACAATCATATGTATATTTTTGTCACCAGTGACTCTTTCTTCACAGTTTTCTCTAAAAGAGATAAATAGTAGTTTGAGCCATCTTCTCACAATGTTGATCAACAACGGTACACCTGGTAGACATATAAGATATCCAGACGACATATCACGCCAGATTTGGTCAATGACATTACACTCCACCCTATCCAAAAAAATCCTTCCTTTGCTGAAGAGACATGAAATTGATGTTTCAACATCAATTTTGACATCACCCTAAAATACATGGATTTACGACTTATCGTGGCTATGGAGACAATACTCATCGAGGTCTATACACAACTATCGCAGGGGGAATAAGAGAGTTACCTATAGTAGATGAACCTCCAAGATCAGGCCATGAGTACAACATGAGCCTGCATATTATACACCTTAAGAGTCTTCTTCTGATCTGCATAATAATCAGACCTTTTCTCTAACTTTCAGTTGTCAGATAGAATGCCCTGGACATTTGAGATCAATCCGCATGATGGTTTTAATCACTATTGAACAATTAAGCTCAACTTTTGTATTCCTACTTAGAAATAAACTAATCCAATAAGTGGCAATATTATCTCCTAGATGTCTCCTTTTCTAGTCCAGGAGAAGGTTCTAAGCATATGTGCTTATAACATATTTTCTTATCACCCAAAGCATCAACTATGTCAATCCTTAGTGCAACAATTTTATACACACTTAGCTAATATGATAATTCAACATCTTGTACACCATCTTTTCCAGACAACCATTAAACACCGGGAGTTTTCCATCAGATACAAGTGCAACAAAAAATAAATAGATCAGGAAACTCTTCAATAATCTTTAGATATGACTTAGTCACTCTAGGATGTAAGCACCACAAAACTAGTGACAATAAATAAATCATGATTTGAAAATAATTCAAACCAACAAAACTAAAACACACAATCCTGCTATTACAATGCCTTACACCTTCAACCAGATTCATATCTTAGCCTGTCACAGATGGTCCATCCTCCACTTCAAGGGATCATTGAAACAAGAATATAAGCCAAAATCATCTTTTCAGTATAACACTTATCCTTGCCCTTGTTACCAGAAATTATCTTCCCAGGACCTCACCCAGAACAGAACATGATGCCTGCTCTGATACCAATTCAAATTCTGGTACAACAAATTCATATGTCTTATAAGGATGTCATGACATCTGATTTGAAGTAAACACACAAGCAAGGTAAACTAGTATAGAAAATATAAATAACACAACAGGATTGTTCATCCAGTTTGGTGCAAACACACCTACGTCTAGAAGCTACCAAGCCAGGGATGAATTTCACTATCAGTAGTATTAATTCAGAGCTAAACTCACCAGTTTACAACTCCTCACTTAATCACTACCCAGTAAACCTTCTACCTAAGACACTCTTAGATATGAGACCCCTCTCACTCCCCCTCAATCACACACAGTGACAAACAATAATAATAACAAAGAATAGAAGACACACTTCTATCACAGCCTAACTAAGTCTCAAAGCCTTTTGCTTTTAACTTAGGACACACCTTGGAGTTGCTTCAAAGCTTCCTCCAAGAACAATACATAATGCCTTTTACTCACAGGTTTCGAAGAGTATGGTGACCATCCCATAAACCGGGTGGTTCACAACATCTAGCCCTAATGATTACATCTTTGTTACTCTTGGATAGTTGCATAAACTAGGTTACAAATCCTTATTACTAGGGGTGGGAATAGGCCAGGCCGACCTATAAGGGCCTATGGCTTAACTTATATGAGGCCAGGCCAGGCCAGGCTTATTTGTTAAAAAGGCCAGGCTTAGGCTTTTTTACAAGCCTATTTAATTAAATAGGTCAGACTTAGACTATTAAAAAATCCTATGAAGCCTTATAGACAAGCCTATATTTTATATATATTAAAAATAATCTAAATAGTTTGGTCTATATATACATACATATTAGAAAAAAGGCTAAGTAGACTAACATTTATATTAGAAAAATTCTCAATAGGTCGGTGTTATACCCCAAAATTTTCCCTCCTATTTCTCAAGACAATCCACATCTCCATACTCAAGAATTTCTCAATGGTTGACCAAATGAACCCTCTCCTAAGCAATCAACCCAAAACTAGGGTTTTGATTCTCTCAAGTCAAAGATGGTTTCTATTGCCTCAATTAATCATAATACATCCTCATATATCTCAAGGTATCACCATGTCAAGTTTCAAGCCTCACAGCTCATGGTTGCTCAGTCAATTGCTCAGATGGTTGAAAATTAGTTGTATTGGACAAAAAGTCAACTGTGGTCAACATACAGTTAAACTTCACCATTTTTGGTCAATATCAAGATTTTGAGGTTACATTCATCATTTTATCAAGGGTTGATCATGATTCATCAAGAAAATTCAAGATTTGATCAAAAGTCAAAGTTTCTAAATTAGGGTTTCTTGACAAAAAGTCAACAGAACTTTGACCAAGCATAACTTTCACATACTTTATCAGAAATTTTTCCACCATAGCTAATTTTGAATAGAATTTAATTCTCTACAACTTTGTGTCTCACAAGCTTTGGCCAAAAATGCTTCATTTGAGAGTTATGGATCAAAACATTATAGGTCCTTCGAAAAGTCAACAAAAAGTCATATTTTTTAAAAGAAGTGTACATGAACATGGAAGCTTCAATGAAGATGAAACCAAAAGTAGTGTTTAGAGGACATCTTGATATTTTTAAAAAATCCAAGAACACTTCAAAATGTTGAAAATTGAGCAAGATACAACTTGTGCAAGTTTGAGAAATTTGAAGAAGTGCATGAAGAGAAATACTTAGCAAAATGAAATTTCTTCTAAATGGGCCTAAGTTTTGGTGATCCAAACTTGTTCCCAAGATCATCCATGACTCCTAAGTCCATTTGCACGCTTCCCTTTATTTTATTTTATTTATTTTGAAATTTATTCATTTAAATCTAATTTTAAATAAAATAAAATGCAAAAATCAAATCAATAAGTGCAAGGCCTATTATTCAGCATTCTTGAAGTCCAAGATACTCAATAAGAGCTGTCAATTTCGAAGATATTTGATTGGCATGAGATTGAGAGAAAATTAGAAGCTTTGGTTGCAAATTTGAAAGATTGAAAAATCAAATATTTTCCACTCAATGCAATATATTTTCTTCACATCTCTTGACCTATTTTCCATCCTCTATAAGTACTTAACATGTTCAGATCACAAGGAGACATAAATTTGCAGCCAAGAACCCTAGCCAAGTCTCAAAAATCCGTGGCTTGCAAGCTACCTAGCAGACCAGGTTTTGGATCGATTCAAGCCAAACAAAGCATTCCATCACGTTCCTTGAGTCTCTCTGATTCATTCCAGATGTTCACAAGTCATCCATACACCCAAAAACGTAAAAACACGATCACGGTTTATACACTCTTGTTTCAATTTTGATTTCATACTTTCATGCATATTTAATTGAGTTTAACCATATATTTGTGTTTGTGATGAAGTTTCGATGCTTTCTGGATAGTTTGATTGAAGCTTAGGTGCAAAACGAAGTATTCACCATTGCTAGGGTTCATAGCTTCAAACTAGGGCTTTCTGAAATAGATAAAATTGGATGAAACTAATGACACATTCGTGTTTAGGAGATCAAACCCAGTCGATCCATGCCCTCATAATTCATTTATATTGCGTATTTCTTGATCTTTGATTTGCAGGTGATGTAGCTACGGACAAAATCTGTAGGTAAAAGCTTTACCTATGAATTGACCGTTTGTATAGGCTCTGGAAAATTCGTATTAGGGAAGACAACCTCCTTCGCGCGCGTTTCTGATTTTTAAATATATATTTTAAATATTATTTTTATTATATGTATTTTTCCTTCCATTACATTAACACCATCTGCAGTTGGCTTAGATGGCAAGGTTTTGTGTCAATGACCTCAAGGGCGTGGGTTCAAACCCTAGAGGGACCATTCCTATTTTTTTGGCACTAATTCTCTTCACATTTTCTATTTTCCCTTTTTCTAACTTATTTAATTTCTTTTCTAAATTAATTTAAACTATTTTCAGAAAAACTCCAAAAATAATTTAATTTCAGAATTAGGTTAAAAAAATCTTTATTTTATTTGACATAAAAAAATGTATTTTTTTTATTTTAATTAATTGTTAATTAACCATTAAAATTAACTTTTAATTTATTTTCCTAATTAAAATCAATCCAAAAATTTAAAAAATATTTTTCTTTCTAGTAATTAGGTTCACTAACCCTAAAATATTTTCTACTAACATTAAAACATTTTACTAACATTTTTTTCTATTATTTACTTATTATTTTGCATTGACAATTCTAGAAATCGATGTATAGGTTGCAAGGTTTTCTTTGTAATAGCGTAGATTTATTTTCTGCCTTTACTTTCCGCACCTATATTATGTATCTGCCCCAAAGCCTTGTAATAGCGTAGGTTTATTTTCCGCATTTACTTTCCGTACGTTATTTTTCTGCAAATATTTAACTGCTTAGATGTATGATAACTAGGGTTTGTATGGAAAGATTAAAAACAACTCTTAGAATAACCTTAATCTAAAGATAAATATCTGAACTTAACATACTCTATCACACTTGCACCCCCTTAGGGTATCCTCTATTGTTGTCTTACGAATACAATGGTCATGTCCCTCGAACGTAGGGGTACCATTAGCAAAAGACCCTCGATTCAAAAACCATCACAAAGATCATAGTCCCTCGATGATCCTCGATGTTGCCAATGAATACATGATCTCGTCCCTCGGTTGTTGCCTACGAATATGTGATGATCGTCCCTACGAATTTGCCAAGGTATGCTTACAATGTTGCCTTCAATGACCATACGATGACCCTATGATTGTCCCTTCACATCCAACGGATAAAGTTACCTACCAACTAATGGTATGGATAACCTTATTCTAAAGGAGAAGGAAAATAACAAGAATGACCTTCTGAGTAGGTAAATAAGACTCTATTGCTTGCTCAATCCAAATTAAAAATACATCTCACACCTCACAATTATTTTCAAAAACTATTTTCCAAACAAACACTTTGTATACATTCCAGCGAGAATCATTACAAAGTTAAACATTTTCCAAACAAATATTTCCAAACACTTCGTATACATTCCAACAAGAATCATTACGAAGTCAAAGCGAAATACTTTTCAAAAATACTTTTCAAACCACACAAACATAGAAAGCAAATTTTCAAAAGTAAGCTAAGCAACTAAGAGCCAGTAGATAACAACGGATGGAAAGAGTGCTAATACCTTCCCTTTTCATAATTACCTTCCGAACTCAAAATATAACAAAGGTCTTTTCTTGTTCTTTTCAACTTCCCTTTATTGGATAAAAGAAAAGTCGGTGGCGAATCTTGCTATCCGCATCATTTGCGATAAAATGCAAAGCAAACAAGTCAGTTTTTCCACCGTGTTACAGAAATGGCGACTCTGCCAGGGATACTACCTAAAGAGAGGCTACCTTAGGGTTTTAGATCACTTTATTGCTTTTATGTTTTCTTCGTCTGCTTTATTTTTAGGGGTTGCTTGGGTATTATATTTGTGGGGGATCCTACACCTGGATCCAGGTTTCCTTAGGTAAGTAGCAATAGATCATCACGACTGTCCAGCGTAGAGCGAAACGGTTAAAATGATGGCTACGGTTAGTGAGACACTTTGGATGTCTTGATGTTCCTCATGTTTTGTTGAGGAAATATTTGGCGTCTGTGTGGTGTCATCAAGAACTAACTAAACTTTTAGAACCCTAATTGACCCATCCTAGCCATTAGAAGGTAGTGAGATAGTTGGCTTTGGTACAGACTGAGGTTGGTTGATACTCGATGCTACGCTCATTGAGATTCGACTTTCGGGATGTTTTGGTCGACCATTTGGTAGTCGTAATGAAATAAAGCCTGCAAGAAAGATATGTGATTCCTAGAAACCGATTACTATTGTAGGACAGGTTGAACCAACTTAAACTCTGGTAGGGTAGACACCTATACCTCATGCAAGCCTTAAACCTAGGGCTGTTGTGTGAATTGCTTGTGCTTGCTATTTAAACATGACATCATGACATCATAACATCATATCATTTCTAACCATTTCAGGGACCTAAGTATTTACTTTTTCTTTGTGGTGTAGGGTTATGGCTTCCAGGAGGACTATCCGAATCAACTTTGTGGGTATACCTTCTCAACTCAAGGAATTAGTCTCAAAAGTTCCTGATCATTCTTAGTTCATTAAGAGGCATGGTTATCTACTCGACTTGGTTACCTCCGGTTTTGAAGAAGATATGATGAGCGTCGTATTCCAGTTCTTTGATCCGAAGCATCATTGCTTTACATTCCCAGACTATCAGTTGGTACCTACAATGGAAGAATTCTCTAAGATACTTGGGATACCCATTCGTGATCAGATACCTTTCACTGGTTCAAAAAAATTTCAGAGGTTTGAAGACATCGCATCAACGTTACATCTAAAGAGGTCAGACATTGAAGACAATTGGGAGATGTGAAGTGGAGTTAAGGGCTTCCTTGCAAAGTTTCTGATAAAGAAAGCTCGAGAATTCCTAAAGGCTATGAGTTTCCACACTTTCGAAGATGTTTTGGCTTTGCTTATCAGTCAGACAACTTGAATTCTCAGAAAATAGTGGCGAAACTGAAGGTAGTGTCAAAGCCGATGAAGGAATCCATCATGGGTCTCAAGAAGAAGAGGAAGAAGACTACATGAGCGAGCAGTATCCTCCTGACAACGAGAAGTATAAGCAACTTGATGATCGTCTGAATGTTGTGGAAAACCTGAAAATGTCAGGTTGAATTTTGATGATTTAAGCCTGGTTCCTGGAGTGGTCATTCCCCGTAAGTTCAAAGTTCCTACTTTGCCGAATATGATGGTGTTTCCTGTCCAAAACTTCATCTGAAGTCTTGTGTTCAGAAGATCTAACCCCACATTATTGACAGGAAGTTGTGAATGCATTTCTTTCAAGAGAGTCTGTCCGGAGCATAGTTAGAGTGGTATTACCAGCTAGAGAATACTCACATTCATATCTGGAATAATTTGGTAGATGATTTCTACAAACAATACCAGTACAATGCTAAATTGGCGCCGACCCGCATGCAACTACAGAATAGGTCTATGGGCCGTGATGAGAAGTTCAAAGAGTACGCACATAAATGGAGGGATCTAGCAGGCAGAGTCCAGACACCCTTGTATAATAGAGAATTGGTTGACATGGTCATGGGAACGCTGACAGGCCCATTCTTCAATCATCTGATTGGAAACTCTTCAGCCAGATTCACTGAGCTGATATTGATAGGCGAATATATTGAAGCTAGAATCAAGAGCGGAAAGATTCAAGTCGAAACATCTTCAAATGATGCAAAAAGATATTTTGGTGGGAAGAAAGAATCCAATGTTGTGTATGGTCAAAAGAACCGTGACAAAGGTGATCGCCATCAATTTGTGGGGGCAGTCCTGATCTCAAATCCCACACCAGTGCAACCTCAACAAGACAACACACGTAGGCAGAACGCGCCAAGAACATAGTTTACGAAGATCAACATGCCATTGTCTCAAGCACTACAACACATGTTGAAAGCAAAGTTGATTACTTTGAGAGACCCACCTCAGCATGTCAACACATCCTCTCTGAAGTACAATCCCAATGCAAGATGTGAATACCACTGTAATAGCTCGGGGCACGACACCAACAACTGTTGGGTCCTGAAGAACAAGATCCAAGACATGATTAAAACTTGAGAAATTGAATTTGACTGTCCTGTTAAAACCCTGAATGTGATCAATGCAAATGTGCCCGATCATGGCAAGAGTACCAACACCATTGATAACGACTCATATGTCTTTGCTATAGACGAATTGACTACTCCCTTGATGATTGTCAAAAAGGATTTACTACGAGCTGGCTTATTTCCAGTATGTTTTGACAACTGCCGTTACTGTGCATCCGAACCCAGTGGATGTGCCTGGTTTAAGAGAGGTGTTCAACGCTTGATAGACAACCGAGAAGTTCTATTCATGAAAACTCCGTTTGTAGAGAGTTTATGCGAAGATGTTTCCAAAATCCTGAAGACGAAGAGGTAAGCGAAGCCGTACTAGAAGTATGGGATACCTTGGGGAATCCAAGTGGAAAGTACGATTTCATGGTGAAATATACCTCCCCTCAAAGCTACAAGATTGAATTCTAAGACATCAAGGAAATCGGATGGGGAGATGACGAATATCCCGAAGAATATGGTGATGTGAACACAATAAAGATCACCTCTGCCGATCTTGTGCCCAGAGTGGCACCCCTCATTATTACCTCGCCCTGATCAATACCATATTCCTCTGACAAATCCATACCTTAGAATTATGGATCTGAAGTCTACTATTATGGCGTCAAACAAGAGCCATTAGCCATTGAAGACAATACAGTTGAAGCTGCTAGTCTTGATGTCAACAATATCACCGGATCAAGCAAAGTAACAAGAACCGGAAGAGTGTTTTCTCCAGATATATCTCCTCCAAAGGATACTACTACACTAGTTCGTGTTCCTGCTATTGAAATGAGGCCCGAGGAAAAGAGGAAGTCACTCAACCTTCTCAAACGGAAGTACCAAAGGAAGTTGCTGAAGGTACCTCCAAGCAAGAAATGGAGGAAATTCTGAAGATCATTAAGAAGAAAGACTATAATGTAGTGGAGCAGTTAGGAAAAACCTCATCTAAGATTTCCATGCTAGCTCTGTTGTTGTGCTCCGAGGCTCATGCTAAAGCCTTGGTGAGATTTCTGAAGAATGCTCACATACCGCAAGATACTTATACTGACCAATTCAAAAGTTGTATTGCTAGCCTGACCATAAACAATGGTTTGGGCTTTTCTGATGCTGACTTAACTCCTGCCGGAAGAAAACACAACAAAGCCTTTCACATTTCTGTGGGGTGTAAGGGCACTACATTGTCTCACGTATTGGTGGATATTGGTTCTGCTTTTAACGTCCTACCAAAGAATGCTCTCGACCAACTTGATGCTAAAGAAGTGGTCATGAAACCCAATGACATAATCGTAAGAGCTTTTGATGGTTCGAAGAGAACATTCCTTGGAGAGCTTAACTTGCCGATCAAAGTGGGTTCCCATACTTTTGATTCTACTTTCTTTATGATGGACATTCATTCGACCTATTCTTGCCTACTCGAACGCCCTTGGATACATGAGGCAGGCGCAATTACCTCTACTCTACATCAGAAGCTGAAATACCCAGCGAAAGGGAAGATTGTTACCATTTGCGGAGAGGAAGAATATATGGTAAGCCATTTGTAGTCATTCCGATACATTGAAATGGAAAGAGAATTTATCGAGACTCCCTGTCAAGATTTCAAAGTAGTTCCACGAGTCATGCCTGCCGACTCTCCTGTCACTCCTAAGGTTACTAGAGTCCCACCGAAGATGGCCTCACTGAAAGATGCTAAAGTTGTAGTTGAAGAAAAAGGTTGTACTATTTAGGGTCAACTACCCGATTTTTCATTAAAATCTGACAAAACTGGTTTAGGATTCACTTCCAAAGGTTAGAATATGATACACTGCGAACGTGCCGGTGGACCTCCGTTCCGCATCAACAAGAATGGAGTTAATGCTATAGAAGACGATAATGGTGACTTCGACATCAACAATTGGATCTTTCCAACTCCTGGCGATGGACTCAACAATTGGATGGTTAAGGATGTTATGCCAATCTCCTTTAGACAGGAGTAATTGTTTTTCTATTTTACGCATTTTGCTTTTACGCTTCGAACAATAAAACTCTAAGCCTAGTGCCTTGCCTGGGGAACCACAGCTCGTTTGTGAGGGATATTACTTGTCATTCGCATATTTTCATTCAATAAATCATTGGACTTTTGCATTCAAATATTATGCTCCCTATCTTTATTTTTACTTTATCACCTTTTCAAATCTATGTGTTCTTACACATACCCACGGAATAAACTGTAGATCCACATTCACTTCGGATCTCGTCGATAACGAATCTGCTATTGCTAAGTATGACTTTGATAATACGATCTACCAAGCCGAAGACGAAGGTGAGGAAGATTGTGAAGTTCCTGAAGAACTTGCCAGACTACTTCAGCAAGAGGAAAGGGCTATACATCCACACGAAGAACCGATCGAGGTTGTGAATCTAGGTACCAACGAAGACAGAAAATAAATCAAGATAGGAGCAGGTCTTGAGAACAGTGTTAAAGAAAGAGTGATCCAAATGCTGCGTGATTACATCGATATTTTTTCTTGGTCCTACAAAGACATGCCAGGTCTAGATATCGACATTGTGGTACACCGACTACCAACGAAAGAAGGTTTTCTCCCTATGAAGCAGAAGGTTCGTCGTATGCGTCCTGAGATGTCCGAGAAAGTTAAAGTCGAAGTTATGAAGCAGTTCAATGTCGATTTCCTAGCCGTTACTTCCTATCCATAGTGGGTTGCAAATGTCGTGCCTGTACCTAAGAAGGATGGTAAAGTGCATATGTGTGTAGACTATCGAGATTTGAATAAGGCGAGCCTGAAAGATGATTTTCCGCTTCCACATATTAATGTCCTGGTTGACAACACTGGTTCACCATAAGGTTTTCTCTTTCAAGGATGGTTTCTCCGGTTATAATCAGATCAAGATGGCTCCCGAAGACATGGAAAAGACTACTTTCGTTACACAGTGGGGCACTTTCTGTTACAAGCTCACGCTTTTGGGTTGAAGTTGGTTCCACATATCAGCGTGCTATGGTGGCTTTATTCTATGATATGATTCATCACAAGATAGAGGTCTACGTCGACGACATGATAGCTCGACCACAAACCGAATAAGAACATCTTGACCATTTGCATACGCTGATAGACTGAAGAAATATAGATTGAGGCTGAATCCGAGCAAATGCACCTTTGAAGTCATATCCAGCAAACTCATGGGATTCATTGTTAGTGGTAAAGGTATCGAAGTTGAGTCCGCTAAGGTTAAAGCTATTCAAGAAATGCCAGCTCCCCGTACTGAGAAGGAAGTCAGAGGTTTCTTCGAACGACTGAATTACATTTCCAGATTCATTACACATCTAACCGCTACTTGTGAGCCAATCTTCAAGCTACTAAAGAAAGATCAAGTAGTAAAATGGAACGACGATTGCCAGATAACTTTTGACAAAATCAAGGAGTAACTACAAGCACCTCCTATCCTGATGCCACTAGTCAAAGGAAGGCCTTTCATCATGTACTTAATAGTATTAGAGAATTCAATGGGGTGTGTGTTGGGGCAACATGACCAGTCTTGTCGAAAAGAATATGCAATATACTACCTTAGCAAAAATTTTACCGACTGTGAAACAAGATACTCACAGCTCGAGAAGACTTGCAACGCTTTGGCTTGGGATGCTCGCCGACTAAGACAATATATGTTGACTCACACTATCTTGTTGATCTCTAAGGTTGATCCGATAAAATACATATTCGAGAAAACTGCTCTCTCCAGAAGAATTGCAAGATGGAAAATGATCTTGACCGAATACGACATCCAGTATACTACTCAGAAGGAAATCAAGGGAAGCGTAGTAGCTGATCATTTGGCTCATCAATCCGTAGAAGACTATCAGTCCATGCATTTCGAGTTCCCAGACGAGGATATTATGTTAGTCACCGATTACGAAGATCCTGGGCTGGATGAAGGACTTGAGCCCGGATCCCGATGGACCATGGTCTTTGATGGAGCTTCTAACGCACTTGGAAACTATATTGGCGATGTGATTATATCTCCTAAGGGCGGCCATACACCTTTCACCTCCAGACTATGTTTCGACTGCACCAACAACATGGCTGAATACGAAGCGTGCATCATGGGTATCAGAGATGCTATTGACTTGAGGATCAAATTCTTGCAAGTATATGGAGACTCAGCTTTGGTGATCAGTCAGATTAAGGGTGAATACACAAAGCATCCAAACCTCATTCCAAATCAAGGACATGTGTTGAATATGATCCCATACTTCGAAGAAATCACTTTTAGGCACATCCCACGAGAAGAGAATCAGCTGGAAGACACGTTAGCTACCATGTCATCTATGTTCAAAGTCAGATGGGACAATGAAGCTCCTCAGATTAATATTGAAAGACTAGACGAACCAACATACTATTGTGAACTTGATACTGAAGGAGCAGAGGAGAAACCTTGGTTCTCCAAAGTGAAGAGGTATCTCGAGGCCCAAGAATACCCTGAAGGGGCATCTGTAAACGATAAGAAGTTCCTAAGAATATTCGCCGCCAAGTTCTTTCTCAATAACGACGTATTATACAAATGCAATCATGACTTGGTCTTACTCCGATGTGTAGATCAGAAGACAGCCAGACGAATTATGGAAGAGGTACATGAAGGCGCATTTGATACTCATTCCAGTGGACACACAATAGCTAACAAGATTCTGAGAGCAGGTTACTATTGGTCCACTATGGAGACTGATTGTTATCGCTATTCCCGATCTTGTCACAAATTCCATATATACGCAGATAAAGTGCATGTACCTCTAGTTCCATTGAATGTTCTGACCGCCCCGTGGCCTTTCGCGATGTGGGGCATTGACATGATTGGAGAAATCAAGTTGACCGCTTCTAATGGACATCATTTCATCCTCGTTGCCATTGATTACTTTACCAAGTGGGTAGAAGCAGCCTCGTTCGCATCTGTTACAAAGAATGTCTTGGCTCTATTCATCAAACATAATCTCATCGGTCGATACGGCATTCCCGAAAGGATTATCACAGACAATGGTACCAATCTCAATAACAAGATGATCCCCGAACTCTGCACGCAGTTCAAGATAAAGCATCATAACTCTTCTCCATATCGGCCAAAGATGAATGGCGCAGTGGAAGCCGCCAACAAAAATCTTAAGAAAATCATACAGAAGATGACATTGACGTATAAATATTGGCATGAGATGTTGCCATTTTCTCTCCACAGTTATCGCACTTCAGTACGAACATCTATAGGGGCAAACCTATTCTCTCTCATATATGGTATGGAAGTAGTTCTAACCATTGAGGTTCAGGCTCCCTCACGCAGAGTATTGAAGGATGCAGAGTAAGATGAAGACGAATGGGTCCAAACTCGACTTGATGAGATAAACTTGATCGATGAAAAATGACTCGCAACTATCTGCCATGGACAGATATATCAAAAATTATTGATCAAAGCCTTCAATAAGAAAGTCAAGCATCGAGTGTACCAAGTTGGCGATCTAGTAGTCAAGCGCATTATCCTACCACAAGGTGATCCTAGGGGAAAATGGAATCCCACCTATGAGGGACCATTTGTAGTCAAGACAATATTTTCTGGTGGAGCCATGTTAATAAGCACTATGGATGGAGAAGACTTCCCGCACCTTGTGAACACAAACATAGTCAAAAATACTACGCATAAACGAGACCTGCTAGGTCGACTGGCCTAGGAAAAAATAAGGGCGTCCTGGCGAACCAAAAGGGTTCAGGAAAAAGTTAGGGACATATATAAAAGATGTACACCCGACAAGTCGAAAACCTCCAAAGAGGGCTTGGGCAAAAAAGGGTATCCCAGTAGACTGAAAATCCGAAAGGGCGGTCTAGGAAAAAGTTAGGGATTAAAGCGTACGACTATGTCTCAACGAGATCATCTACTTACAGACTATACTACTACCAGCTTCAAATGGCGCAGATCAGTTCAGTCACCTTCTTCTGGCAACAAGGAGATGCGATAGTCGAAAATATATGAGCAATAGCAGAGTCGAAACTGACGAGATTGTTTCCACATAGCTTTTACTATTTTCGAAATGTTTCCGACAATTTTTGCTTACTAGGATATTTGCCTCTCCGTACACGAACTGCCTATCTATAAGTTTACTTTTCAAAATTAATACAATTTCCCTTTTCCAGTTCCAAACTTTTACTTTTATCTATTTATTTGCATTAAGTACAATGTTTGCTTTCAATGATTATATGCATCTGATAATAAATATTTATTCACAAATACACAAAAAGCAAACATAAACAACAATTACTACAGACTCTAGGAATTGGGATAACCGCCCAAGTCACCAACACATCCCCCCGGAGTCAGTTTCTTAAAAATATCCCCACAAAATAATCTCTATAATCCCTGTAGAGCCATCGCTCCCTCGACAGAGACAGATTTCCCAACAAAATTACTACTCTATAATCTCATTTTAGCAATGTGCAACACTTTTGTTCATCACGTTAGTCCCCAAGCATTGATCATATCAACTCATCACATTAGTCCCTGAGCAGTGATCCTATCTACTCATCATGTTGGTCCCCAAGAAGTGATCCTATCAACTCATCACGTTGGTCCCGAAGCAGTGATCCAATCAATTCATCACAGTAGTCCCCGATCACTAATCCTATCAATTCGTCACATTATTCCCCGAGCAGTGATCCTATCAACTCATCACGTTGGTCCCCGAGCAGTGATCCTATCAACTCATCACGTTAGTCCTCGAGAAGTGATCCTATCAATTCATCACATTAGTCCCCGAGCAGTGATCATATCAACTCATCACATTAGTCCCCGAGTAGTGATCCTATAAACTCATCACATTAGTCCTCGAGCAGTGATCATATCAACTCATCACGTTAGTCCCTGAGCAGTGATCCTATCAACTCATCACTCATCACATTAGTCCCTAAGCAGTGATCATATCAACTCATCACATTAGTCCCCGAGCAGTGATCGTCTACATTGTCACGTCAGTCCCCGCGCAGTGAACATCAACCTTGTCATTGGTCCTCAAGTAGTAACCAATCATCAATCAACTTATTATGTCAGTCTCAGAGCAGTAATCGGTTATTCAAAACCACATTATTCCCCAGCGAGATTCGTACACGAGATGTTCATCCTTAGTTGAGTATCTCTGAAGGATTATTATTCCCCAACACATCAATATCCAGACCTGAAACTTGGTTAGATAGTGCATTGGAGGAATTCACGTCTCTCTTATATCCCCAGTCAAGGTTTCCAAAAACTATATCCCCAAGCAGAAATCAAAGATCCCCAACAGAATATTTCCATCTTCTCAAGATGGATGTGTTTTGAAATACCACAACATATACATTCATACATCATTAATAAAAACTCATAACATGTGCATATATCATTCATGAGCATCATTACATACTTGCATGCATCATAATATGCATAGAACTAATCTCGTTCTCTCAGTTTAATTTCTCGAACAGGTAAAAATTATCCACAAACTCCTAGACAGAAGGTCATAGATTAATTCCTGAAACAAGACGGGAAAACTACCTGAATGACCAGACGATTTTACCAACAGACATCAGGATACAAATTAATACGTGAAACAAGACGGGAAAATTATCTACATCCTAACGAATACTCATTTCAGATAAAGCCAAGATGCAGGTTTATTTTGACTCTCTCTTACCATTAATTACTCTGGGTGGCATCTTTAAGCCCATCTCTGACTACACATTGTCATCTCTCCACCTGCAGAATGCTGCATATCAGGTTAAAAATCAATACATACAAGTAACGTCATTCAAAGACGAGTATGGAGTCTAACGTACGACTCACTCCCTAATATAAGCTTCTCCAAATGGTATTTATAAGCCTATTCCAGTGCATGGTCAGTTGACGATTTTATTCCATACACCAGTGAGTGAAAATTTTCAAGTGTACTCGAGTATTCAATCATCTTCTACCTTCAGGTCACGAAAGGCAAGCATAGCAATCTAACCCTTCAGGTACAAGAAGATTGAACAGGGGCAACTGTTATACCCCAAAATTTTCCCTCCTATTTCTCAAGACCTCCAAGCAAATTTTGTTTCCCCAATTCGACCAAACCCCGTTCACTGACATGACCAATCTCATGTGCCAGATTTCTGTCTTCGACAAAGGTTTAGCGGATGCAACATTTTTCGAACCCCTTATAACTTCAACCTTAAGGGTATACAAGCCTTGTTTCTTGACGCCTCTCAACACATCCTTCAAACCCTTCATAACTCTTTGGATACTTTTCTCTCATTGAAAAACATATCCTTTCTTGTCGAATTCACCAAGAAAAATCAAATTTCTCTTCAAATCAGGTACATACCTAAGTCCAGTCAACAAATTTATTGACTCATCATGGAGCTTGAATCTCAGATATCTAACACCTACAATCTTGCAAGCTTTGTTGTTTCCCTGCAATACAGATCCATCATCTTGATCACATATCTCTTCGAATAAGTCTTTGTTTGGAGTCATGTTCCAAGTGAACCCATAATCCATAATCCACTCTTTTGACGAGTTGTTGCTCGAAACCACAAGAACATCATATGAGTCAAAATCACCTTGAACAATAGCTGCATTGCCATTATCCTTACCTCCATGATCTTTCAGGCGTTTAGCGAACACTTTTCTTGTATGACCCTCCTTCTTACAATGATAACATCGAATACCAGATGCTTCGCCACTATAAGATTTTGACTGACTTTTACCTTTCTTCTTGTCGAACTTAGTATCCTTTCGCAATAATTTTTCTTTAACGGTCAAACCTTCACAAACTGTCAAAGGTTGTGCTCCTTTCATTCTTTCAAATCCTTCGAATACAAGGCTGATTGAACTTCTTTAAAGATTAGGGACTCTCTTCCATACAAGAGAGTTTATTTGAAGTGAGCATGTGTTCTGGGTAAAGCGTACAACAACAATGCTTGATCTTCATCATCGATCTTCACATCAATATTTTCAAGATCAAGAATCATCTTGTTAAACATATCCAACTGATCAGTTAACACTCTGTCTTCAATCATCTTGAATGAATACAAATCTTGCTTCAGGTAAAGTCAATGTACTAGAGATTTAGTCATGTACAAACTTTCAAGTTTCACCCATAACCCTACCGCCATCGTCTCCTTTGAAACCTGTCGAAGAACCTTATCACCAAGGCTCAACAATATTGCATTCTGGCCTTTCTCAATCATCATCGTCTTCTCATTTGGAGTTAACGCAACATACATTGTTGCCTCTCCCTTCAACGCTTCCAAACAACCCTACTGAACGAGTAGGTCTTTCATCTTCAAGCGCCATATACCAAAATCTTTCACTCCAATGAACTTTTCAATCTCATACTTTATTGAAAACACCTCATCCATACTCACTGCACCAATTTGTTATGAATCATATACATTAGAAACATAATATAAACTTTTCTCTTAATGATCAAGAAACAAATAAGGGTAGAAAAGATGATAAAACAAGAAGAACACAAGAAATTGGTTATTAACTGCTATTCTTTACTTTCTCCTTAATCAAGATTACAAGTGCACAAGAATAACAAATAACCCTCTCACCCTAAATTAGGATTTGTAGAATACAATGACGAGAGATTATTATGCTATTTATAATAAACCTAGCAAACTAAACTAATGGACTTTTATCACAAATACACATTACTAGTTATCTTAGGTTACAAGATAAATTAAACAATTGGACATAACAAAGATGCCCAATTCGAAATACTAACAACCCTAGCATTTTGACATCCACGTACTAGAACATACTTCGACTATAGTATGAAGGTCTTCGACACCAGTATGTGAACATACTTCGACGACATGCTAAACTCTGTCGAACCAAGAAGGTACCTTTTGACCCAATAGAGTTTGATCCAATATTTCACATTCTTCTTGCATTTGTCGGTGTATACGTGTTTCAGGATGGCACATGCAACTTAATATTAAAACCTGTAGCCTCTAGAAGTCATAGGCCGACACATGCATCCATATAGCTTGAGACACACTATAACTTTCAATTTTTCTATTTATGTGTCGGCATATACGATTTTTTCAGGTTGGCACATGTACTGCAGTATTTAAGCAAAAAGCTACTGCCTAGCATAAGCTGGCACATCTTCCTTTTCAAGCCGACACATACAATTGGTTTTTGACTTATATGTCTGCACATACAAATTTTAGGTTGGCACATATTATTTTATTGTGTCAAATTTTCAATTCTTTTTAATTCTGAAAATTAACTCTTTGCATATAAACTTCCACAGCTATAAGTACATCGTTCATGGATCATCTACACTTGATGAAACTAAAACACATAGTGCATTTTATCTTAACCTTCAACCTTCAATCTATGCATACACATTGATAAATCACACATAATCATCTTTTATTAGGGTGCCATCTGGGAGAGGTTTGATAACGTCCAGTTAGGTTCTTGTGTAGTCGAGAATATTGGATTGAGATTTGCAGGGGGCTTTATCTAGAAAAACCGCAGGTTTATCCTCCAAGACCTTTGCTAGATTTTAGGGTTTTCGTGCAATTCATTCAAGATAGGATTTTGGCCTAGTGAATAGACTCCGCAGTTTTATACCCAAGGAAGTAGCGCGAGAACGGTGAATCACATTGAAGTGTCTTGTGTATAATAGTACAATTGATCATGCACGAAAGAGATTTGGAGTATAATACCCAAAGTATTAGCAAGATTCAATAAATCAATTGGTATGCTATTGTGTCTTGGTCTTGTTCAAGATCAAAATAAGAGAAGGGGTTGAATCAACAACAAACAGTTAGAGTTTGTAGGGTTGCTCTTGGAACAATTCTCTTGTAACATATTTTTGCATAGTAAGAAATTATCCTAAATCCAAAATTGGAATGGGGGGAGACGTAGCCATATCAATAATGATTGGAAAACTTCTTGAACAAATCCCCATGTCTCTTTTTCTTATCGCTTTACTTGCTTTATTTTTGTTAAGCAATTTGTCAAATAACATTGATTAAACAATCAACTCGTAATAAATTTTTCCGTGGATGTTTTTATTTTGAATTGGGTGTTGATTGGCTTATAACAACTTTTGATAATAAGTGCTTTTTTATATCAACATAAATCAAACAAATTTTTTGAAAATTCGATCGCACACCAAGTGTTCGACAAATTGCTTTGTTCGTTATTTTTTGCTAGTTACCATATGAAATAATATTTCTAGCAACTTGATACAAAACAATTAATATTGTGTTATTTTATTCAAGTTATAAATTCATTATTATGTTGTTCATTCTATAAAGCATTTTATTTTGCAAATCTGAGTTCCAATACCTAGGTCCGTACAGACGATGTTTTTCAATCTATATCAAAACCTTTTGCATGCACTTTTTCAATTACTTTTAAAAACCAAATTTTTATTTGGAACTTTGGCTTGGTGATCTATTCACTCCATCTAGATAAGGCACTAGCATTTAACAACATTATCTTAGTAGTATGAGATTTTAGAAAATAAGGCAGTCTCAAAAGATCTAGCAGGGACTGAATGAGATAGCTCTCAAATTAACAAATTTTTTTAGTTCAGAAAATTTATCCAAAGGAATTCATTATTTTTCCTTTTTGTGAAAGGATCACCACTAGTTTTAAAAATGTAATATCTAATTTATGGTGTTATCACAAATTTTTGTATAATTGAAGGAGACATTATCTGGTGATTTTTAGAGTTAAATTATTGGCACAAAATGAATTTTCAAGAAAAAGTTTGATAAAGTTTGTGTAAATGGAGGATATTTCTTCTTGGGAAAAACCTTTTCTCTTGAATTAGTAATAAGATAATTTATGTATCCTAGTCTTTCTCTAAGGCTAAGTATAATGCTGAAGGAAGATTTTGCTCTTAATTGAGTTGGATACTAAAGGAATACAATGTCAAACAAGATGTCATGAAAATTTACTGTGGAAAGTTGGTTACAATCAACGTATTTACAGATTTCAGTATGCTTAGCAGAACAAAGCTCATTAATATTAATCACGACTTTGTTAGGAGTCTTGCTACATGCAAAGTAGTTACTTCTAAGCTTGGGACTTCTGACAATCTACTAGGAGGTATTCTTTTATACAAACCATATTGATAATTTCAGGGATGTTTTGTTTGGAATTGTACCATTGATGAATGAGAGCATTCACAAGTTGGGATGTGGTTGTCTCTGACCAAGTCAATTCTAGTTCGAATGTTGTGAGAATCCGCAGCAGTCAAAGCTTGGGAAAAGAGAAAGAAGAATAAGTGAGTGTCTCTCCCTTATGGTGAGTTATGCACTATTAATAAGGATAATTACACTTTCTTCAAACACTCTGTTCTTAACTGGTCAAGCGTTACAAGCAAGATTATCCTTCTCTATTAACATCAAAACCTCCCGTCTCTTATTTCTCTCAAGTTGTGTTTCACATGAGTTAGTTGTACAAAAATGTTGATGCTAAAAGGGTCCAGTTTTTGGAAGCTAAGTCAGGAAAGAAGGCTAAGAGTACTAATCCAAAAAAGGTTGAATATAAGGTGGAAACATTTGGTTGATTATCTACTTGAGCCTCTATGATAGGGAAAATGTTTGTAACAAAGATGAAGTCCTGTAAGAAAATTCATGTTCAATTATATAACCTTGACTTAGATGTTGATGAAGATTGAGTTGCTTACATTAACTCAGTGATTCGTCTGTATAACTAATTTTAAAGATAGCATAGTGGTTCCTAACATTGGTTTTTTGTCATCAGTCTTTGTTTATGTTTGTTTCCATTAAAAAAGTTTGTTTCCATTGCTAGTGTGTTTCCATCTGGTTGTTTCAATTTATGTTATTCCTTGTTATAAGGACAAGTCTCTCAATCCAATATGTTTTGATGAAGACAAAGTTCATACCAAATTTTCATATAAAAGCATGGAAAAAGCCTCAAGTGCAAGACTCGTCATATGTGGAGGCTAACATCAAATAAGTCAAGAAATCTACTTTGAATACTAGCATAGATCTTTGTTTAAAGAGGTACATGCATGCATTTATATTGATAACTTAGTTCTCAATATTCTTAAAAGCTCACTTGCATGCATTGGTCATTTATGTCTCATTACAAACTGTTTATGCATTGAAAAACATTTTTTTTTCAAAATTCAATTCGGGAAATTGATTACCCCATTTGGATGAATTGATTTCCTCTCTGTGTTTCAGCCTACAAGCATGGTCCAAAAATTATTTTTAGACATGGAAATCGATTACCCCTATTTCAGAAATCGATTTACTTCACGAAAATTTGAATTTCCAGTTACAACTCTTTAGAAGAAATTGATTACCCCATATTCCAAAATTGATTTTCACACAACGCAATAGTTATTTCAGTTTGTTTTGAAATATGAACATTTTGAAAAACTCATACCTTAACCATTGCATCTATTCATTGAATCACAACATTTTCAGATTTAAAATTCACTTCTTCCATTGCAATTTGAGATCATTATTCAATCAAATTTCAAATAAGTGTTTTAGTTCTTTAATATTTCCAAAATAATTTTTCTGCATTTGCGTCCATAATAGTCCAGAAAATTCTTCTCATATTCATAAACACTTGAGCATTAATATATCCTTATAAATTGCATGTTTGGAAGAGAATATCAATCTTATTTATTGATTCATTTTCATATACTTTCTTTCCTTAATATTGTTTCAGATTTTGTTGTAAATACCTTACTGTTCAAGATTGTTGGAAGCAAGAGAGTTGAAAGTTAGAGGAATATTCTCATTTAACTTGGTTGATCACAAGAGGATTGTTCTTGGTGACCGTGCTTAGTCTTGTACAAGTCCTAACAATAGTGAAATATCTTTCGTGTTGAAAGGGGACTGGAGTACCTTCGAACTATGAAGTAAACCAGTATACATCCTTGTGTCATTTATTTTTCTTCATTTTATTGCTTTCAAAACCTCATCATAAACCAGAAAAATAATTCCAACATCACTAAAATCGATAAAATTCTAGAGTGCCTAATTCACCCCCTCTTAGACACACTCATTACTTACACTTGTGTGCAACATGTGTGCTTCCAATTTGTTTTTACATTTACTCTATTTTAGTCAAATTTTTGGCTAAAAAAATAGAGTAAACTGTTAGCATGTTTTTGTTTATCGTGATGTCAAGTCACATGTCTTGACATGTTGAGTAACATTGTGATATGATTGTACTACTGTTTAGAGAGGAGTAGACTATTTTGGTTGCTTGCTGAATGTAACTATTTAGGGGGAGCATGGTTGTCTGTCATGCTTGTTGGTTCTTTTTTCGTTGCTACTATTGATGTTGTATTTGTGTGCATGATGACATACTAGAAGTTTTGACATATTGTCTGATGTGTTTATGGAGAACCCTTGTTACTCTGTGGTAATTCATTATTCTAGTACTATGAGAACCTTGGTTACTCTCTGGTAAATAATTTTCTGCATAAAAAACATTTAAATAGGATGTTCCTCATACCTACTAGTCACAATGCACATTCTCTACGAGCATTTTCTCTCAATGTTTAAATTCTTGGGTCAACCTTATTGGTTTTTACATTAAAAACTCCCACTTCAAGGTTGATAAAAGTACTTGGGGGCACCTGTTAAAGACCATTCTTATCCATTGACCTAATCGAGTCAATGAATATCAACCATTAACGTAAAAATGTGTTTTCATTGGTACCACATAAGGACACATTCCTCCTTCCATCAGGACCATTGATAAACATGTGATAGTTGTTCGTGCTCCACATCGGATAATGCATAGATTATTATTACTGCTCTTATTATATAAGTGTAACTATGTGTCCTTATACCCTTTCACTCATACTTGTAAAGTATCATATAATTTAGATACTATCTGAAGTATTATAATGATAATTTTTTTGGAATTAAAATCTTCAATCACCCAAAAATTGTCACCTTAGAATCGATTTTTTTTACGATGGTCATCAACAATTTTTCACTAGGGGTGACAAACGGTCATGCTCACCCCATTTAAAACTGTCCCACAAAAATCCACAAAAAATGGGACGGGGCAAGCATATTTGAGGGTAAGGGCCTAAAACTTTTGTTCGTGCCGCAAAAAATTGAGGGCGGGGTGAATCCGCATGTATTGAACCTTTTAAGCATAACAATTCTAAAATATTAAAAAAAAAAGAGCGTGCATGCAAAAACTCGCAAAAAACGAAACAGGGTGAAATTGAGACATTAAAATGTACGAATCCAAAATCTTAATCCATCCCTCAAAAAAATGTAGATAAAACGAATATATCTGATATACCAAGTCTGTTTTATCACCCCTACTTTTTTGTTAGAGCACAAGAATCAAAGATGATAGAATAAATGTAGAGAGAAAGACGGCTCCAAAGATGAAAGAAAATAGGGTTGCTGTTATATATGACATCTATGACTAGTCTATTTATACAAAAGGTAAATTGCCACATAGACCCTAATAAAGGTAAACTTAATGACTAAGGTAAAAGGTACAGACTAGGAAATACTAAATTACCCTTCAATACTATCCCTTAATTTATATTTCTAAACAAAACTAATGACACCAATTTCATTCCTTAAGAGGAGAAATTGATCTGTCTTGATTGCCTTCGTCAGAACATCTTCCAACTGCTTCTGGATGCTACAGTGCACAACTTCTAATGTTCCGTTCTGGACTTGGCTTCTCAAGAAATGATACTTAGTCTCAATATGCTTGCTTCTCCCGTGCAACACAGGGTTTCTGGCAAGATTGATTGCAGACTTGTTATCAATCATCAGCTTCAGAGGCTTCTTTACTTCAATCTTCAGATCTTGCAATAAATTCATAAGCCACACAACTTGACATGAAACTACAACGCCTACAATATACTTAGCTTCACACGTTGATAGAGCAATAACAGATTTCTTCTTGGAACTCCAAGAAATAGGACCTCCCATAAACTTAAATAAGTATCCAGAAGTACTTCTTCTATCAACTCTATCTCCACAACAATTAGAGTCAGAATAGCTCATCAACTTTGATTCTTCCTTTCTTCCAGAAGGAAATAATACTCCAAACTTTAGAGTTCCCTTGATATACCTCATAATTCTGACAACAGCTTAATAATGGGACCACATAGGTTTACTCATGAACCTACTGACTAATCCAACTGCATAGCAAATATTATGTATGGTATTACACAAATACCTCAGAGAACCAACCAGCTATTTGAAGATCAAAGCATCCACATCCTCACCCTCAGAGTCAGAATCCAATATATGATTGGTTTCTGACGGTGTAATAGCAACCTTACGATTCTCCAGCTTAAATTTCTTCATAAGTTCAAGTTCATACTTCAGCTGATGCAAAATGATACCCTCCTCCGAGTACAAAATCTCTATCCCTAGAAAATATACCATATTTCCCAAACCAGTCATCTCAAATTCATTCATCAGCACCTTCTTGAACTTGATTATATCTTTTGGACAACTCGCCATAAGCAATATGTCATCAACATAAAGACACACCAAAATCATATTGCCTCCAGAATGCTGCACATAAACTCCATATTCCATCTAACACTTCTGAACCCTTGCTTCTTGAAAAATGAATCAATCTTCAAATTCCAAGCTCTGGGTGCTTGCTTCAATACATACAAAGATTTATGTAACTTGTACACCATCCCTTCCTGATTCTTTTTCATGAATCCAGGAGGTTGTGACACGTATACCTCTTCTTGTAATGGACTGTTCAGAAATGTATACTTCACATCCAAATGCATCAGAGGCCAATTTCTATTTACAGCTAAAGCAATCACCAGTCTAATTGTTTCATGTCTAGCTACAAACGCAAACACCTCAAAGTAATCTAGCCTAGGTTTCTGAAGAAAACCTCTAGCCACTAGTCTTGCTTTGTGCTTACCAACTGATCCATCTGGCTTAAGCTTCACCTTGAAAACCCATATGACGCTGATGGCTTTCTTCTTCTTCGGAAGCTTAGTCAACTCCCAAGTTTTGTTTCTTTCTATAGCCTCAATTTCTTCTTTCATGGCATTCAGCCATACTTTCTTCTTGAGTGCTTCTTCAATACCCAATGGTTCAGAGTCTACTAATATGGCACACTGAATGACTTCTCCCTCTGAATCAACTTTAGTGTCTTGCAACATGTCAAAATCTGTAAACCTTCTAGGTATAGTTCTGATTCTTTATGGCCTCTAAAATTGTTCTGAATATTCTCCAAAACCTGGAACAATATTAGCTTCTGGACCTTGTCCAGAAACCCTATCGTCAGAATTACCACCTTCAGAAACATGATCATCTCCAGAAGCTTATCCTCCAGAACCTACGTCTTCAGATTTTTCCCTTCCAAAAGCATGACCACCACCAGATTCATCATCAAAATCTGGATCAGAATCAGATTCATCATATTCATATTCAGAGTCTTCAAAATCATCTTCTTTAGAAGTTGTCTCTGCACCACAAATGGGTTGAGATTTAATCCAATCCCAAGCTTCTGACTCTTTCACAATAACGTCTCTGCTGACTTCAACTTTGTTAGTTTCTGGACAATAGAGCTAGTACGCACCTGTACTGTGGTACCCCACCAATAACATCACAGTGCTTCTATCATCCAGCTTCATCCTTCTAGCTTATGGAACATGTTTGTAACACAGAACCAAAAACCTTCAGTTGACTCACACTTTGCTTTTCTCCAGTCCACTTCTCTAAAGGAACAATCTCCTTCAGCTTCTGCATTGGACACCTATTGAGCACATATGCGGCAGTAGAAAAAGCTTTTCCCTATAAGTTGTGAGGAAGCTTCTTCTCTTTTAGCATACTTCTCGTCATATCAAGCAAAGTATGATTTCTTCGTTCAACAAGACCATTGTGTTGAGGAGTATAAAGAGTAGTAACCTCAAGCTCAATTCCATTCTCATCATAGAACTTCTGGAACTCTGTAGAGTTATACTCACCTCCACCATCCGTTCTGAGAATCTTTAACTTCTGACCACTTTATTTCTCAGCCTTCACCTTGAACTTCTGAAATTCTGTAAACACCTCATTCTTAAACTTGATGAGTGTTACCCACTTCATTCTTGTAAACTCATCCATAAAAGACACAAAATACCTATTTCCTCCAAGTCAAGGTTCTGGAAATGGTCCACACACGTCAGAATGTACTACTCCCAAAACATGTTTTGCTCTTGGAGCTACTTCTGATACAAATGGCAATCTGGGTTGTTTTCCTTTCCTGCATACCTCACATGACTTCTCAGGCTTCACAATCTTCGGAATGCCACGTACGAGCTTCTTAGAACTTATATTCCCTAAGCTTCTATAGTTCAGATGCCCCAACCTCTTATGCCACAACTTACTATCTCCTTCAGAGCCTTCTGCACTAAGACACTTTGTTTCAGTTGTTTCTACATTCATCTTAAATGTTCTGTTGCTTCCCTGTTCAGATTGCATAATCAACTTCTGATTGGAATCATACAACTTCAAGAGATTGTTCTTCATAACAACTAAGAAACCTTTCTCAATAAGATGACCCACACTCATCATATTGTTTTTGATTCCAGGAACATACCAAACATCCTTGATCAAAAGGGTCTTCCCATTCTTCACTTTAACTTTGACATTTTCCATTCCTTCTGCATTAAGGTACTTATCATCAGCACATCTGATCTTTGTCCTCCTTCTGGAGTCAAACTTTATCAACCATTGTTTGTTTCCAGTCAAGTGATTTGAACAACTAATGTCCATATACCACCAATCTGCCAAACATCTTCCATCAGACTTAGAATCCATCAATAACACAAGTTCATCATCTAAATCTCCTCTGGCTATATTTGCTTCTTCTAATTTCCTTCCCTTGTTTGACCAGCAATCTTTAGCAAAATGGCCAAACTATTTACAATAGTAACATTGAACTTTCTTCTTGTCAAACTTCTCCTTTCCCTTCTGATGTTTCTTCTCATCAAAAGTTGAGGTTTATGACTTTTAGAATTTATCACCACGTTTATTCTTGGCCTCTGACCAAGAATGCTTCTGGTCCTTTTTGACAAAAGAAGCTTTTAGAGCCTTCTCAACTTCCCTCTTAGAAGTTCTTTCAGTTAGACGTAACTCATGTGCCTCTAGACTACTTTACAACTCTTCTATTCTCATGATTTCTAAATCTTTAGAATGTTCAATTGCTACAACAATGTAATCAAATTGAGGAGTAAGTGACCTCAGTACCTTCTCTATGATTACTTGTTCAGAAAGGTTTTCTCCACAGGCCTTCATCTCATTAGTGATCAGAATCACTCTGGAGATATATTATGAAACCTTCTCATTGTTCTTCATGTTCAGATTCTCATATTGTTTTCTCAGGGACTGAAGCTTCACCTTCTTCACTGATGTGTCACCACCGTAACATCTGACCAGTATGTCCCACGCCTCCTTTGACGTCATCGAATCAACAATTTTCTCAAACACGTGCACATACACACACTAATATATGAAGAACAACGTCTTCTGATCTTTCTTTCTCTTGTTTCTCTACGCATCTCTCTCTTCTTCTGTCGCATCTTCTACAACTGGAATGTAGTCATTGGTAACAAGCTCAAGAACATATTGAGCACCAAATAGCATGTGCATCTAAATCATCCATCTGTTCCAGTTCTTGCCGTCAAAAACTGGAAGTTTGGTACTCAGATTACCGTTTTCGTTCATCTTTAACCTTCCTTGTACAGTAGACTCGGATCTTCACTAAACACAATGTTTCCCAATCCCACAGAATCAGAAAATGTGATTCTGTTACAATTTTGTTCAAAGATTCAACACGAACCCAGAAACAAAATCAATCACACAAACTCTCACGTTTCACTCGTGTTTCCCTATGAATCAAATCGGAGCTCTAGATACCAATTTGTTAGTGCACAAGAATCAAAGATGATAGAATAAATGTAGAGAGAATGACAACTACAAAGATGAAAGAAAATAGAATTGTTGTTATATATGACATATATGATTAGTATATTTATACAAAAGATAAATTGTCATATAGACTCTAATAAAAATAAATTTAATGACTAAGATACAAGATACAAACTAAAAAATACTAAATTATCCTTCAATACTTTTCACTCGTTGTCTTATAAAGTTTGGAATAGTTATGCCTAGAGAGAACAAGTTGAATTCATTTTCAATTTATGACTATACTTGTTAAATATTGGATCACTTTTTCATGGAGCAATCATTTTTTCGAGAAAACAAATTAAATAACCACCTCTTTGTTACGTGTTACATTTGTTGCAATTGCTTTTTTAAAAAACTAGTTTAAGCACTATGGGCCGACACACGTTCAACTCTTGCTGTAATCATATTTAATTGTCAAATTTTACAATTCGTCTGAGTTTTCTGTTTTTCTCACCTAAATCTTGATTTTCTATGTCGTTGATGGTTGAACATTTTACTTTAAGTGCCAAACCTTATCATGGTAATGATTTTTAAAATGTTAATTGTCACTTTCTTAAATTTATAATTAACGAGTTCGTAAAATTCTCCATTAAGGAAGCAATAATTAACCACAACTTACATCCACATCACCTATGTGTTTTTTTATTGATATAAAATTTCAATGTCGGATTTGTTGGAATCACATACATATTGTTGTGCATTGGAAACAATTATATTCCATAGTCATTTTTTTTTTATGGAGAAATAATCAATTAAGAGCATGATAATAGATCATACATAGCTTTGTTTATCCACGTTAAGACGAATAGAGATAATTAATTAAGAGTATATTTCTGTTCAACGAAAGAAACTTCTTGCATCTTGTCGCGTAGAAAAGCATCATTACATTCAAATGAGCTTAATGCAACTATGATTATTACTACCAATCAATCGAAACAAAATCTTGTCAAGTCATAAGTCAGCTAAATTGTTAGTTTGGAGGGACATTTGATTATAAGCACTATTGAGACGCGAATTCAAACAAATTTTCACATTTATTTGTTTTTAAAAGATGAAATTTTAAAAAGTCCAGTAGAAAAAAACTTGAATCACAACATAATTCTTAAAAGTCACTTTAAAATGTTTGGTATTATAGTAATAAAATCACTAAATAAAGTCTTTATCTACGTGATTTTTGCGTTACAATGTAAAAAGTTACGTCACAATAAATAATTAGTGACGTGAAAATTTATGTGGTAAGAGTGCGATAATTCAATTGTAACGTGAAATTTACACTACAAATTGGTCATTTGATATCACGTGGCAATGTTTTGCCACGTGATTTTCATGAATATACTATATTGGTTGCTTTTTTTTTTATCTGTAGCAATGTAGCAATTCAGTAAAAATAAAAAATGGTAGAGAACTGCAACTACAACGTTATTTTCACGTCATAGTTTGTCACGTGATTTTCACATTACAAATTTGAACAATTTTCATAAATTGCCACATAATTTTCACTTGACAGAATATTCTTTTAATAAAAAAAATTATTAATTAATAAAAATACAAAAAATTAATAATAATAATAATAATAATAATAATAATAATATTTTTAAATATTAGTTTAATAATATTCCAAAATATATAGTTAATAAATATTTTTTATAAAATTTTAATTAAAAATGTTTAATATCTTATAAAAATTAAAATTTAAAAGTAATAAAATAAATCACATTGGATCATTAGACTCGTGACTATCAACCTCCTCATCAATCAGATCTTGACCACCACTACTTTGTGATTGCATAAATTGTCGCATTAGTTCCTACATTTTAGATTATTTTTTCGCCATTGCCTTCATTTATCGCATACCAATTAAAATTCTGGTGAGAGTCAGACTCAGGTAGAACATACAATTAAAAGCTGGAAACAAAAATAACATAGAGAATTGATAACCCAGTTCGGCTCTAACTAACCTACGTCTAGGGGCTTCCAAGCCAGTGATGAAGTTCATTATCAGCAATATTAATTCGGAGGAAAACCTCCCTGTTTACACTCCTCAGTTAATCAGACTACCCAATGACGCCTTCTACCTAAGATACCACACTTAGATATGAGAACCTCCGCTCACTCCCTCAGTATCACAAACCATGACACTAAACAAAACTAAAAATAGTTTGAAGATACCACACTTCAAACACAATACAAAAATATTCAACTTGTGACACAAACTAACTAAGACTAAAAGAAATATGCTTCTAACTTATGACACACCTTGGAGTTACTTCACAGTTTCCTCCAAGAACATAATACCCTTTTACCTATAGGCTTCGAGGTGTACACATGGTGACCTTCCCACAATCCAGGAGGTTCACTCTATAGACTCAGCCCTAAAAATTACATTACATTTAATCACGGCTAGTGCCAAATTAGGTTATAAAGCTTCTATTTATAACGTATTACTCAGCTGGATTTGAGCCTTCAAAACATAACAAACTGGCATAACAAACTACTGCTTAAATTGTTCCACAATATTCTCCAAAACAGCTCCAAGATATTCTCCACAAATATCTCCATATTGTTATAACAACAAATAGAGAATCAACAACTCTGCAACAGATTCTCGTATAAAGTCTCCATAATATATCTCCATAATTTGGGCTCCAAGTAACAACAAGTAAGTTGTTACAATTCTGCAAAAGATTTTCCTTAGGAATATACTGCTTCATAACAAAATCCAATCTGTGAGCTCAAACAAGATGTTGTGCCATCTTCTTCGACATGTTGTTCCAGATGTTGAAACATTTCAACACGACATGTTTCTTCATTAAATAAAACTTCAACCTGTTTTCTTCTTACAAGTTATAAATCCTTTTTAATCTATTGCTGCTAAATTAGTTTTACCAAACATCAAGCCAATCCTAAAAATAGAGAATCAACAATCTCCCCCTTTGTCTTATTTTAGCTAAAACTAATTTACATAACCTTTGTATTACAGAAACATAATAAAATATACAAGGATTTAAACAATTTAATCCAGCAGCAGCAATTTAGAAGTCTTCGGTAGTCACTATTTATGATATTTCAAACTCTACATGTGACAGACTTCAGTGTTCTTTTATGATGTTGAAACATCACACTAGGACATCTTTCTGGAAAGTCCAAATCCAATGTTCTCTCTTTATTTTAAGGATCTCATAAATCACACAAAGTTTCTCTCACTTAAAAGTTACTCTTCAGAGATAGCATAACATAACCACTTCTCCCCCTTTTTAGCCATAATAAGACAAAGGCTTGTTGAAGGAGAACTCACTATAGCACAGGAAACATAACATCACAGGCACCATCTTCATAAAGAAGGAGAAATATTGAGGCCATGATGCAAGTGAGGAAGAAGATACAAAATACTCTCCCTCAAACTGAGAACTATGCTAAAACACAAAATGACATAACATCCTCTTTTAGAGCATAAGAGGAAACACACTAACAAAAGCAAACACTTGAACTATCCATTTACAGACATAGAGAACCAGGCCTCTTTATTGGATAACTCAGAACACAAGACACAATTTGTGTTCATAACTCAAAAACAAGACACGAAACAGAAGCTTGCACAAACTGCAAGAACAAACACACTCAGAATAGAGCATCCTATTCAACATATTTGCAAAAACAGCTGCAAAGAGTGACCTCAGACTTAACAACATCTGAACACTACCCTTTTCCCTATGTTTGCCACAAGTTGACAAGCATAACCTTCATAGACTCTAAACTTACCCATATTCGAACGAAGGACATGAGAGAAAAAGAAACGAAGATACAACAAAAGTGAATGAAAGAAAAAGAAACAAAAAGACACTCTATATACCTGAGCAACCATGCTGATTAATTTCTCCTTCTGGTCATTACATTTACTAGTAGTTGCTGATACTAGTAAAGTCTTCAGACTAGAATAGTAGTCATGCATTGCCAAAGCATACTACTTTAAACAAACTTAGAATCTTCTTATTCTAAACCAAAGATAAAACTTCCACTTCTGAATGAGGTGATAGAATATCAAGATCCATAGTCCCAAGTCTCTTCCACAGACTATCATCAACAATGATGTTGTAACATCATTTGGGACACCATTAACTTTAATACAGAACCTATTAGCTTTGGTTATGAGATTATAATAAAACTGCTTCTTCAAGACTTTATGTCACGTCAGCACATAGCAGTATACACTCTCTTTTGCTTCAGCTAATGAACAATCTCCCCCTTGACATTAGCTGGTCATCAACATATATACCAGTTGCGCCTTTATACAATAGAACCAGACAAAACAACTTTCACAATTGATAATTAATAATTAACAATAGACAATTGTTATTCAATT
Source organism: Vicia sativa (assembly GCA_021764765.1). Lineage (NCBI taxonomy): Eukaryota > Viridiplantae > Streptophyta > Magnoliopsida > Fabales > Fabaceae > Vicia > Vicia sativa. The sequence continues at coordinate 250,753,232 of CM038793.1, forward strand.
TTCCAATTCCTCTTGATACGGACAGTCGCTTCATCAAAAATACTGTTGCTTCCCAATGATACTTTTGCTCCCCCTTAATATAAGAAATCTTCCTTTTTGGCTTCTAAGATGAAGCTTACCATATGGTGTTACCCCCTGAGTTATACAAAATAAGGACATTTGATGTTGATCCTTATAGTGCTTAAAGCATTCTTCATTTGGACTTTCCACGGTTTCCAAATTACGAATCCTTAGTTTACTTGTTTCACAAGTTTCAGATTGCCACACTCTGTAACTTGTAATTGAAGAAACCTCATAGTTAACTATGTGTATAACTAGTTATAAGTCTTCAAGAGATAATTCTGAACCTTATCATCTTTCTTCAATCTCTGGTGTCTTCAATAGTTGTGATGTTACATCTTCATGTAGAATATTCTTTTTTATTCATCACATACTTCATCTCTTCTTGATTCAAATTTCCATACAGTTAACACAAATATCCAGCTCCAATCAAGATATTTGGCAGCATCAATATGCATCTCTTTAAATTGAAATAGTTCTTCAAATAATCACCAGATAACACTGCCACACATCCTTGACTTGTAAAGATAAAAGTGAACTTTAATATTGATATTTAGTTCACACTAGGCCATGAATTCTTCATATAGATACTCCGCTCCCGACAGAGTATATGAATCTTGAATTTAGGTTGCACATCTAATAAGTACTTAGTCTCCCGTCAGAGTACTTACTAGTTTGTCAATTAGAATTAACTACTCACACTAGATTATTCAGACTGATTACCTTTTCACACTCACTTCTACTTCCAGGCAATAAAATATAAGTTCAAAATTGAAGACTTTAAGATGATGTTTTGACATCTGTTACAACATCATCCATTATAGTTCTGGGGGTAATATCCGTAATGCCTACTTTAAGGGGGGAACACAAGAAACACTGCAATTGTCAACTTGACATCCAAGCAATTAACATATCAAGGAAAAATATGATCCATATCTCAATAGACTTTTCTTTAGACTTTCACTTCTAATTTTGAGATGGTGGATGCCATAGTCTGCACCTACAGAGGAGATTCCCTTAACTAGGTTTCTGGAATAGATTTAATCACGTCATAACACAAAAGTATGAAGATTCTTTCAAGGTAATTTGCCTTCCTTGATTTATCTTGACAATACCCTTCCTAGACAGTATTTAGGACAATCAACATTCAAGACCATGTTTTACTATGGTTGAGACACAGTATTCAGCTCCAAACTATTCTATGGTCACGAATAACTCTCCATATATCTGGTTCCTTTGATTAGAAAGATCAACCAAATATAAGCTCATCTTGATATCACATAAAGGGATTGAGGGGTATACCTTTATGAGTCTATTACTTGCACTGAGCTTGACTTCTATACTCCCATAAGCTTAGTTCAGAAATAAACTGACATCTGGAGTATAAGAGCTTGTTGATCGTGTCATGATAACCTAATAAAAATGTCTCCTCTTCCAGATCAGGAGCAGGTTCCAAACAAATGTACTCACGCTACATTTGTTTAGCACCCAGAACATCTGTTCTTCAACTAGTAGTTGCATACCAGTCATAATGTTCTAACATCCTGTAGAACATCAGTTCCATCTCTTTGGAACATAAAATCCTTGATAATCTTCAAGGTGTTCAAACCATTTGCAGATCAATATGAGAGTCATTGATCAATTGATGCTCATCATATTTAATAATCCATGCCTTTATGAGTGGACTTGAGAAAGATCTCAAGTATCTTTAACACTTTTACTATAGCTGTAATAATCAGCCATATATTTTGTTGATAGAATAACCCTAGGATCATTCTCTCATTATAGGCGTTACATCAGAGGCTATGCAGAGAAATATAGCCATACTTCAACAGAATGTACATAATGCTTACACCATAATTTGATTGTAAGCATGACACATAAGGATTGAAAATAAATCAACCCTATAATTTGCTTGCTTCTTCATCAAGCAACAATCTAGACCCAACCAAAATCCTGACCATGTGGTAATGCATAAACACAAGGGTTACCTTATGAATGTCTTCACTCCCGCATGAAGGTTTCGATAACTCCTATCTCTGTGCTGAGGCTAAACAATATAATCCAAACTCTTCACTCCCACATAAAGTCTTTGAATTTAACTTTCTTGTTCCAGCATCTTCATCTTCTTCAGTCAGGTTGGTCTAGTTCTACACAAATGGGTCCATCCTCCACTTCAAGGGACCATACAATATGAACACTCCTTGTTCAGACAATCTTCTACCTTGTGCACAACCAGAAAGTATACCTCATGGATCTCATCTAGAAACAGACGGGATGCCTGCTCTGATACCAATTGAAATTTTGGTGAGGGCCAGACTCAGGATGTCGTGACATCTGATCCGACATTACAAAACAGACAAGGTAGAACATACAATTAAAAGCTGGAAATAAAAATAACATATAGAACTGATAACCCAGTTCGGCTCTAACTAACCTACGTTTGGGGGCATCCAAGCCAGGGCTGAAGTTCATTACAGCAGTATTAATTCGGAGGGAAACCTCCCTGTTTACATTCCTCACTTAATCAGACTACCCAATGACCCCTTCTACCTAAGATACCACACTAAGATATGAGAACCTCCGCTCACTCCCTTAGTATCACAAACTGTGACACTAAACAAAACTAAAAATAGTTTAAAGATACCACACTTCAAACACAATACAAAAATAGTCAACTTGTGACACAAACTAACTAAGACTAAAAGCAATATGCTTCTAACTTAGGACACACCTTTGAGTTACTTCATAGTTTCCTCCAAGAACATAACACCCTCTTACATATAGGCTTCGAGGTGTACACATGGTGACCTTCCCACAATCCGGGAGGTTCACTCTACAGACTCAGCCCTAAAAACTACGTTATACTTAATCACGGTTGGTGCCGAGCTTAGGTTATAAAGATTCTATTTATAACCTATTACTCAACTAGATTTGAGCCTTCAAAACATAACAAACTGCTGCTAAAATTGTTCCTTAATATTCTCTAAAACAGCTCCAAGATAATGTCTGCAAATATCTCTTTATTGTTATAACAAGAAATAGAGAATCAACAACTCTGCAAAAGATTCTCCTATAAGGTCTCCCTAATATATCTCCATAATTTGGGCTCCAAGTAACAATAAGTAAGTTGTTACAATTCTGCAAAAGATTCTCCTTAGGAATATTACGCTTCATATGAGAATCAATCACTTGACTCAAACAAGATGTTGTGACATCTTCTTCGACATGTTGTTCCAGATGTTGAAACATTTCAACACAACATGTGTCTCCCTTAAATAGAAATTCAACCTGTTTAATGGAGAAACATGTTGTGTTGAAATGTTTCAACATCTGTAACAACATAATAGAAAAATATCACGCTGTTTAACGATATATGCGAATCGAGGAAAATCTTTAATGTGACAACTACTTGTACGGAGCCAAATATGGAGATATAAGGGAGAATTATAGGAGAATCTGTGTAAGTTGTTGATCTATTTCTTGTTATAATAATGTGAAAATATCTTGGAGCTATTGGAGAATATTGTGGAACAATTTTAGCAAATTATTATTTTATGTTTGAAATCTCAAATCCGTTTAGTAATAGGTTATAAATAAACTTTATAACCTATGTTTAACACAGTAAATGATTAAACATAATGTAGTTTTATGGCGATCATGAACCTCGGTTGGAAATCACAAGTGTACACCTCGGCCAAGTGAGGGTGTTATGTTCTTGGAAAATAATAACTCAGATGTGTCTAAGTTAAACATGTCTTAGTTGATTTGTGTCATAATATGATTTTGTATTGTGTTTGAAGTGTATATCTTCAGTATTTTAGCGTCACGGTGTGTGATGCAGGGGTGGTGGGAGTTCTCATATCTAAGTGTCTTAGGCAAAGTCATTGGGTATCTGATAAGTGATGATGGCAGGGGAGGTTCCTCAGTGTCTGATGATAATGAACTTCATCACAGAAGCCCTGGGCGTGAGTTGATTAAACGACTGGCAATCAATCTACGTGTTTTTGTTTCCTACACTAATGTATGTTCTACCTTGTCTGTTTGTAATGTCGGATCGAATGCGACATCTTAATCTGCCTAACAAAATTTCTATTAATCGGGCTTGTTTCTCTGTTCGGATGAATGCGTGAGGATGCTACGGTTGTGCAAATGAAGATTTGAACAAGGGTGTTCATATGTATCCTGATGAGTTTGAACTATTTGTGAAGAACTAGACCAACTTTGAAAAAAAAGAACAAAAATTAAATTCAATGACTCATCGGAGTGAAGAGTTTGAATGTGTTTAGACTCGAATAGAAGATATGAGTTATCAAAACCTTCATGCGGAGTAAGACATGATAAAGTAATCCGTGTGTTAATGCATTACCATATGGTCGAGATTTTGTTGGTCTCATTGACGGTTGATGAAGAAGCAAGCAGGTTGATTTATTCCATCCATATGTGCGTACAATCAAATTATGGAGTAAGCGTTGTGTAAATTCTATTGAGGTATGGCTATATTCCGCTGCATAGCCTCTGATGCAATCCCTATAGTGAGAGAAGGATACTAGGGTTATTTTTATCAACAAAATATTTTGGCAGACTATTACAACTATTTTAAAAGTGTCAAAGATACTTGAGATATCTCTCAAGTCCACTCATAAAGGCATGGATTATGAAAGTTGTTGGGGATCAATTGATCAATGATACTCATATTCATCTGCAAAGTGTTTACCTTGAAGACCTTCAAGGATGATGTGTTCCTAGAAGATGGAACATATGTTCTACTAGATGTTAGCACATTATTACTAGTATGCAGCTACCAGTTGAAGAACTGATGTTCTGGGTGCTAAACAAATGTAGTGTGAGTACATATGTTTGAAGCTTTCTCCTTATCTAGAATAGGAGACATTTGTATTAGTTGATCAGGACACGACCAACAAGCTTTTATACTCCAGATGTCAGTTTATTTCTGACCTAAGATTATGGGAGTATTAAAAGTAAAGCTCAATGCATGAAAGAAGACTTATAAAGGTATACTTCTCATTTCCTTTATGCATAATCAAAGCGAGCTTATATATGGTATTTTCTTCTGATCAAAGGAACTTGATATGTGGAATTTTATTCGTAACCATAGAACATACTTGGAGTTGAATACTGTGTCTCGACCATAGTGAAATAAGGTCATGGATGTTGACTGCCCTAGTTATTATCCAGAAAGGGTAGTGTCAAGAAGAATCAAGGAGGTCAGATTGCTATGAAGGATCTAAATAATTACGTGTCATTCCATGATTAAGTCTGCTCCAGAAACCTAGTTTAGGGAATCTCCTTTATAGGTACAGACTATGGCATCCATCATCTCAAAATCAGAAGTGAAAGTCTGAAGAATAGCTTATTGAGATATGGATCATATTATTTGTTGATATGTCTGGATGTAAAGTTTCTAAGTCACTATGCTCTTCTATTAAACCCCCAAGTGTTATGAATAAGATGTTATAGAACCATAATGGATGATATCGTATCAGATGTTGAAACATCATCTTGCTGTCTTCAATTATGAGAAGTATGTATCGTTGCCAAGAAGTATGTGAGTGTGAAGACGTGATCAGTCAGGATGATCTAGTGTGAGTAGATAATTCTAATACTAATCTTAGATTTGATGGGAGACTTAGTACTTATTAGTATGTAACCTGAATTCCAAACCACTTATACTCTGTCGGGAGATGAGTATGTGTCTGAAGGATTCAAGGTGTATTGTGAACTGAATATCAATATTAAAGTTCACTGTGATCTTCACAAGTTTTGGATGTGTGGCAACATTGTCTGGTGATTATTTGAAGAGTTGATTCAACCAAAGAAAAACATATAGATGTTGTTAATTATCTTGATGGGAGATGGATATTAATAATAAATATATGGATATCTGAATCAATAAGAGAAGAAATACGTGATGTATAGAAGAGAATGCTCTGCATAAAGATATAACATCACAACTGTTGAAGACACCAGAGAGATAAGGTTCTGACTTATCTATTGAAGAAATTTATGGTTATACACATAAGGTTTCTTCTATTACAAGTTACAGAGTGTGGCAATCTGAATCTTGTGTAGCAAGCAAACTAAGGATTTCTAATTTGGAAACTGTGGCAAATTCCAAATAAATAATGCTTCAAGGACAAACATCAAATATGTCCTAAATTTGTATATCCCAGGGGGAGTAAAGGTTATGCAGATCAGCAAAGACATTGTAATTTTTCTTTTAATCAAATGGACAGTCTTTCAAAGACTAATCTTTTCAAGCCAAAAGAGCAATGTCAAAGAAGAAGTCAGGACATAACTCAAAATATGTTTTATCCTTGAAGACCAGTAGGGACAATTCTCAAAATTCTAATCCAAAACATGTATTGATGGTGTGTATCACTTGTTCTGACTTAGTGGATATTTCAACAAATGCACAAACTAAACTAAAGCAGTTCTTATTGAAATAATATCTCTTGATCAAGACAATTGTTACAATCTAGGTATGTTATTTTAATTGCTCAGGTATTTAGAGTCCTTTATTTTAATTTCTCTAGTGTACTTGTTTGTGTCTCTCGTACCTTTTGTTCGGATATGAGTAAAGTTAGAGTCTATATAGGTTATGTCTATCAACTTGTGAAAAACATAGGGAAAAGGGTAGTGTTCAGACATTGTTAAGTGTGAGGTCTTATCTTTGCAGTTGTTTTTGCAAAGATTCTAAGTCTGCTTGAGTCTTGTTTTAAGTTATGAACACAAATTATGTCTTGTGTTTTGAGTTATCCAATATAGAGGTCTGGTTCTCTATGTCTGTAAATGGATAGTTCAAGTGTTTGTTTCTGTTAGTGTGGTTCCTCTTATGCTCTAAGAGAGGATGTTGTGTCATTCTGTGTCATAGCATAGTTCTCAGTTTGAGGGGGAGTATTCAGTATCTTCTTCCTCAAGTGCATCATGGCCTCAATATTTCTCCTTCTTTGTGAAGATGGCGCCTATGATGTTATGTTTCCTGTGCTATAGTGAGTTCTCCTTCAACAAGCCTTTGTCTTATTATGCTATCTTTGAAGAGCAACTTTTAAGGGAGATAAACTTTGTGTGATCTGTGGGATCCTTAAAAGAGAGAGAACATTGTAGTTGGACCTGCCAGAAAGATGTCCTAGTATGATGTTTCAACATCATAAAAGAAGACTGAAGACTGTCACTTGTAAAGTTTGAAAGATCATAAACAGTGACTACTGAAGACTTCTAAATTGGTGTTGTTGGATTAAATTGTTTAAACCCTTGTATATTTTATAATGCTTATGTAATACAAAGGTTATGTAAATCTAAATTAGTTTTAGCCAAAATAAGCCAAAGGTGGAGATTGTTGATTCTCTATTTTTAGGATTGGCATGTTGTCTACGCGTGTTGTCTTGTTGAGGTTGCACCGGTGTGGGATTGGAGATCAGGACTTCCCCCATATATTGATTGCGATCAGTTTTGTCATGGCTCTTCTGACCATACACAACATTGGATTCTTTCTTCCCATCAAAAGACCTCTTCGCAACATTTGAAGATGTTTCAACTTGAATCTTTTCGCTCTTGATTCCAACTTCAATATGTTCTCCTGTCAGTATCAACTCGATGAATCCAGCTAATGAGTTTCCAATCAGATGATTAAAGAATGGGCTTGTCAAAGTTCCCATAAACATGTCAACCAATTCCCTATTAGACATGGGTGGCTGAACTCTGCCTGCTAGATCTCTCTATTTCTAGGCATACTCTTTGAACCTCTCGTCACGGCCCATAGACATGCTCTGCAGTTGCATACGGGTTGGTGCCAATTCAGCATTGTACTAGTATTGTTTGTAGAAAGTATCCACCAACTTATTTCAGGTACGAATGTGAGTATTCTCTAGCTGATAATACCATTCTAATTGTGCTCCGGATAGACTCTCTTGAAAGAAATGCATCCACAACTTCCTGTCAGCAGTGTGGGGTTGAATCTTTTGAACATAGAACTTCAGATGAAGTTTAGGACAAGAAATTCCATTGTAATTAGCAAAAGTAGGAACTTTGAACTTGCGGGGAATGATCACTCCAGGAACCAGACTTAAATCATCAAAATTCAACCCTGACATTTTCAGATTTTCCACAGCATTTAAACGGTCTTCAAGTTGCTTATACTTCTCGTTGTCAAGAGGATATTGCTCACTCATATAGTCTTCTTGCTCTTCTACTTGAGACCCATGATGACTTTCTTCATCGGCCTTGACACTTCCTTTAGTTTCGTCGCTCTTGTATGAGAACTTAAGCTGTCTGACTACTTTGACCAGACCTCTGTATCTTTTCCCCATGTTGAGAATACTAACGATCTTCTTTTTCTTCTTGACGATGAGCTCTTTCAGATCTTTCTGTCCTTGGGCCAAGTTGGTGAACATCTCTTGGAACTGAGCGTTCTGAGCCTGGAGATCTTTGATAGTTTGTTTGAGAGCCATTTTCTACTGAAATAAACAACGAGAGAATAATAAAACCGGTCTTCAGAGTTCCTGTTATGAAATGATATGCTATGATATGTTATGCTATGAAATGTTTTCAAGGACCTTAGGAATTTAAATTCGGTAAACAAAGCACGAACAAACTTTTTATTAGTCTGATTAGCAATACAAATGAAAGTTTAAGTACAAAAATAAAATTCCTAATGCTTAGGCCTCCCATGGACGCTTCCTCTTTGTGTTGACATAGGTGTTCATGCTCTGTTCTTCGTGAAGTAGCTTCGTCATCTCCAATACACTTTTCTCGCTTGCGTATCACTGAGCTTCGAAGGTATCCCTTTCATCTTTGGGTTGAATCCAGGATCTTTTCAATTCTCCGAAATTAGTAGGCATGTCTGGATGAAAAATGGTATAGGGTTTGTCACCTTCGGCAACAGGTTCCATAATTACTGGCAGGATAGCAGTATATGGCATCATGAGATTTTGAGCGCAAACCCGCACCCATTTGAGGTAAGGTTCCCAAGGAATGGAATTTTTATGCTCCAAGGTCTTGGTATTAGTTTTCTTCACCATGCCCCAAGCATGCACAAATCTTCGATGGTAACCTTGGAGATTGTTGTCGTAGACAAACACAATGCCTTGGATGAGTATGTCATGAGGACCATCTTTTAGAGCGTAACTAAACTGTCATAGCGCTAGAAAAGAATTGTAAGTGATACCTCCCCTTATGCCAATGAGCGGTACATTAGGGAATTATCCACAACGCTCGATAAAAGTGAAGTATTTCTAAGAGTAGAGACACCAACGGATATCTGAATGAGAGAGTGACATCAACCTTTGAGACCACTTCAAACCTTGTTCATTCTTCACCAGTGATCGAGGAAGGTGCGGAATAAATCACCTGGATAATAAATGTATACAGCACATGAGAGTCCCTTGTCTTTTCATAGTATGAGTGTGGAGAGAATGCATAATATCTCCAAGTAAGGTAGGTATAGGATTATGAGTGAGGAAAATCTTGATGGCGTTCACGTCTATGAATTGATTCGGATTAGGAAATAGCACCAAACCATAGATTAGCAAAGCCAAAATGTCTTCGAAAGCATGTAAACTCATAGCCTTCAAGATTTCTCGAGCTTTCTTTATTAGAAACTTAGCAAGCAAACCCTTAACTCCACTTATTATGTTCCCAATTGGCTTCAATGTCTGGCCGCTTTAGGTGTAAAGCTGATGCGATGTCTTCAAACTTAGGAAATTTTTTTGAACCGGTGAAAGGTATCTGATCAAAAATGGGTATCCCAAGTAGCTTAGAGAATTCTTCCATTGTAGGTACCAACTGATAATCTAGGAATGTAAAGCAGTGATGTTTCAGATCAAAGAACTCAAATACGATGCTCATCATATCTTCTTCAAAACCAGAGGTAACCAAGCCGAGTAGATAATCATGCCTCTTGATGAACTGAGAGTGATCAGGAGCTTTTGAAACTAACTCCTTGAGTTGAGAAGGTATATCCACAAATTTGATTCGGATAGTCTTCCTGGAAGCCATGACCCTACAAAACAGAGCAAAGATAAATCCCTGGGTCCTTGAAATGGTTAGAAATGATATGATGTTATGATGTCATGATGTTATGTTTCAATAGCACACACAAGCAATTCACACAATAGCCTTAGGTTTAAGGCTTGCATGAGGTATAGGTGTCTACCCTATTAGAGTTTAAGTTGGCTCAACCTGTCCTATAATAGTAACCAGGTTCTAGGAATCTCATATCACAGATCTTTCTCGCAGGCTTAATTTTAGTACGACTATCAAATGATCCACCAAAACATCCCGAAAGTCGAATCTCAATGAGTGTAGCGTCAAGTATCAACCAACCTCAGTCTGCACCGAAGTCGGTTATCTCACTACCTTCTAATGGCCAAGATGGGTCAATTAGGGTTCTAAAAGTTTAATTAGTGCTTGATGACACCACGCAGATGCCAAATATTTCCTCAACTGAACATGAGGAACATTAGGACATTCAAAGTGTCGCACTAACCGTAGCCATCATTTTAACTATTTCGATCTATGCCAGACAATCGCGATGATTTATTGCTACTTACCTAAGGAAACCTAGATCCAGGTGTAGGATCCCCCAAAAATATAATACCCAAGCAACCTTAAAAGTAAAGCAGACAAGTCAAACAATTTAAATAAGTAAAAGTGATCTAAAGCCTTAAGGTAACTTCTCTTTGGGTATATTCCCCAGCAGAGTCGTCAGTTCTGTAACACAGTGGGAGAACTGACTTGTTTCTTTTGTGTTTTATCGTAAATGTCGCGGTTTGCAAGTGTCGCCACCGACTTTTCTTTTATACAATAAAGGAAAGGTGAAAAGAACAGGAAATACCTTTGTTAGATTTCGTGTATGGGAGGTGATTATGAAAAGGGAAGGTATTAGCACCCTTTCCATCCATAGTTATCTACGGGCTCTTAATTGCTTAGCTCACCTTTTGATAACTTGCCTTGTGAGTGTGTGGTTTGTGTGAAAAAATATTTTTCTTTGATTTTGGTGAAAGCAATTTAGAGTCTTATTACCTACTCAGAAAGACTATTCTTGTTACTTTCCTTCTCCTTTAGGATAGTGTTATCCATACCATTAGTTGGTAGGTAACTCTATCCGTTGGATGTGAAGGGATGGGCGTAGGGTCGTCGTATGGTCATCGAAGGCAACATGTAAGGATACCTTAGAAAATTCGTAAGGACGATCATCACTTATTTGTAGGCAATAACCGAGGGACGAGATCATATATCCGTAGGCAACATCGAGGGTCATCGAGGGACTATGACCTTTGTGATTATTTTGAATCGAGGGAATTTGCTAATGGTACCCCTACGTTCGAGGAATATGACCTTTTTATTCGTAAGGCAACAAGAGAGGATACCCTAGAGGGTGCAAGTGTGCAAAGTGTGTTCAATTCAGATATTTTATCTTGATTTTTAGGGTGATCTAAGATTGATTGATTAGTTTTTCCATACAATCCTTTTAGCCATACATCTAAGCAGTATATATGTACAAAAAGTAAAGGTGCGGAAAGTAAAAGTGCGGAAAAGTGAAGTCCTAAGCTATTACAGGGCTTTGGGGCAGTTACATAATAGAGGTGCAGAAAATAAATGTCCTAATTATCTATTACATCCCATGAGCAGATACATAATGATAAAAGGAATGTGCGCGAAGAATTATACATCTTGGAAGCAGTTACAATATTACGCGCGAAACAGATAATCGAGATACAGAAATAAAGTCGAGAGAAGTTTGAAAAAAGAAAGTGAAAAAGATTGAGGTTAATTAAGTTCTAATTAAGTTAACCTAATTATTGTGTAAAAAATCGGGTGAATCGGGAAACCCTAAGTCTAATTGTTTTTTTTAATTTAAAAAAAGAAATTAAAGTTTAATTTAGGTTAATTAAACAATTAATTAAAAAAATTTGTGACAAAAATTAAATAAATAATTTTAAAACCTATTTCTAAAAGAAAATTATTTTTTTTTGATTTTTGCAGTATTTTAGAAAATAGTTAGAAAATGATTAAATTAAGAAAATAATTTAGAAAAATAAGAAAAGTGTTAGAAAAATTGGAAAAAAAGGAGAAAATTTGGAAAAAAATAAGAGAAAAGGGGGTCGCTGAGATTCGAACTCAGGACCCCTTGGTTACCAATACCAAACCTTGCTATTTGAGCTGCGCGTTTTTGTTGTCATGCACTTACAACCATTGGATTGTATGTATTACGCGCGTTTCATTTTGAATTTCAACACAAGTAAAGAGTGGGCCCCAGTCTGTTTGAATCAGCCAATCGCGTGAGGCTAGGGTTTTGATCAACCAATCAGAAGGGAACCACCATGCGTTGGGAGGTCCAACCACTGTCTGCGACGGTCAACTTCATCTTCTCCCATGAGCTTTTTTCCAAACCTGCAAGAAACTGAAATTCAAGGCTCAGGGTTAAGACTACCCCCCCTAAATCAGGGTCTGCGAATTCAATGGCGCCATTGGTTTGGCCTGAAACTTCCTGGAAATTGAAATACGAAGCTACAAAAAGTTTATGCCATAATAATGGCGTAATACGATTTGGGCATTCTAAGCTTCATACGATGAACCAGACCTGCTCTATGACATCTCATGAACACGTTAGTACATTTAGTTCAAGCAAAAACACAATGAAATTTAAAATTCAAAATGCATAAATATGATGCAAACGGAGCTCATGGTGCATGCGATTTAGAGACCTTTGGCCATGGTTATGGACCTGTACCTATCCTTTAATACCTCAGGAACAAGAATTGATGCCTAGAATTACCTGTGGATGGATGGAACTTGAATCCCGATGGTGCAAGTTTGCTTGATATTTTTGAAATAAAACCCTAGTCTCTTGGCTGCAAGAATTCATCCTCTTGATGTCTGAATGTCTTGTGTATATATAGGGCAAGAGAATTAGGTCAAGACATATGAAGAAAATATATTGCATTGAATAGAAAATATTTGATTTTCCAATCTTTCAAATTTGCATCAAAAGCTTCCAAATTTGCTTCAATCATATGCCATGCGTTTTTGCCAGCTTGCTTAGACTTCCTTGGACCTCAACACACTCAAATAACAAGCCCAACATGCCATGCTTCTTGTTTTGCATTTTATTTTATTTAAAATTGAATTTTAATGAAATAATTCAAAATTAAATTATATAAATGAGGGAATGGCGTGTAAATAGACTTGTAGGTCATAGACTATCTTAGAAACAAGTTTAGACCATAAAAATTTAGGCCCATTTGCAAGATTTTTAAGTTTGGTCAATATTATCTTCATGCATTTCTTCAAATTTCCCAAACTTTCACAAGTTGTATCTTGCTCATTTTTCAACATTTTGAAGTTTTCTTGGACTTTTTAGAAATCTAAAGATGTCCTCTAAACACTCCTTTTAGTTTCATCTTCATTGAAGCTTCCATGTTCATGCACACTTCTTTGGAAAAAGATGACTTTTTGTTAACTTTTAGAAAGACCTATAATGTCTTGATCCATAACTTTCAAATGAAGCATTTTTGGCCAAAGCTTGTGAGACAAAAAGTTGTAGAGAATTGAATTCATGATGCATGATTATTTGGTGATATATTTATTGAGATTATATCGACCATACCTAATACCAACACAATAAGTGCATCCAAGCATCAACACAACAAGTGTAGTCTGGCATCAACATAATCAGTTCCAAAAAGAAAGTCAATGCGGCGAAGCAAAGACAACTTGACATCAACACAAGCAGTTCCAAAAAAGAAAGGCAAAAATATAGTTTAACAAGAAGGAAAAGCAATGAGAAAGAGGTCAAATGAGAGAATTAAGTTGAAATGGTTTCAAAAATCAATCATATGGCCCGATTCAAGCCCTAACAACTGAATGTGTTTGACAGAAGATGAAGGAGGTATTCCGACACAAGAAGGCAATGGATTAAATGACTTATTTCCTTATGTAATGATGTTATGACTTATGACTTTATGTGCCATTTTGTCCTGAATTATGAACACTTTATGTGCCATCTTTGTATTGTATTATACACATATTTTGTATCATCTTGTACTGAATTATGCCATTAATGAATTATGCATGCTTTTTATGCCATTTTGTACTGGATTTTGGCATTTTAGAATCATCTTATGAACTATTGATATTATTATTGTTTACCATAATTATGGAATGATAACAAAATGAAACCTTTCATTAATACAGAAGCATATTACAATAATGCATCTTACAACAAAACACATTTTCTGCATAATCTTCAAATTACCCTAATCTTAAAATGGATATTGCAACAAAATGCATTTTCTATATAATCTACAAAATGAACATTGTATAATCTTGCACAACATTGCAAAGATAAACCACTAAATCATAAGTGCCATCTTGAAATTGAAATTCCTCTTCTTCTAAACTTCAACCTTGACCTTTGTTCTTTCTAACTTCTTTGCTATGTCTTCTAACTTCATAATTGCCATCTCACAGTTAATGCAAGTTGTTGGGACATTTGTATTCTCATTCGTACAATGTATAATTTCATCATTCCACACAAATAGGTCACAAATAGGTCACAACTATTCATACTCTACAAACAGAAACAATAGTTACACACAAATATTACAAACATAGAATATGTGAAATGCAATATTATAAATTGTCTTACGCCAGCGCTACGACATCTCCGTAATTTCCTATTAGTGTTTTGAACAGTGTTGGTGACCCGTATCTTCATTGCACGATCGCATTCACACCTGGGTAATGATGAACAACCCGTTGAAAATCTAGGATAAGGATTGCTACTTCCAACCATGTTTCACCTGGGTAAGCAAATTCGAACTAGAAGGAAAGATGATAATGGAATATGAAGCCAGATGACAATAACATGAACGCGATTGGGATAAGAGAGAAAAAGAACTAAACTCTATATTTCATGTGAACCAGTTAGACTTTATAAATTTAAATATAAAACATAATACACAATCAGCAATAGCTTTGACGCCACATAAGAAAATTCTAGGTGGAATTGTAACCTAAAGTTTATGATGAAAAGATCTTAATTTATTAAGGGGGAATCACAAAAATAAATAAATTAATAAGGAGATAAAATTAAATCTTGCTACTTTATCAAAAGGTATGATATAATTAACCCAATAAAATAATATTTTATACAAAACTTTAAAGAAAGGCAAGACTCAATTCCAAAAATAAGTCTATCACATTTAACATTATTAGTGAGACTTATATTTTGCAAATTCTAATTCACTTTAACCTATTTTCACTCATATTCAAAAGTTTTAGTAACATTTTTGCATCTTTCAAAGCTTGATCCAAGCCCATGCACTCTACATTAAACTAAAAGAGACTCCAACAATCTCATTTAAATATCTCTTCTCACAATAATTTTTTCTAAAAAAATTCAATACATAAAATACTCAAGTGGGCAGTAACAAGATTAATTAATAGCTATTGTAGTCAAACTTAATAGCTAGTAGCATTGGAGTAACCAATGAAAGAAGAAGCCGGTGCATGCATTGCTCCCTAGGCAAAACATCTATTTGGAAAAAATTTAAAAATGATGGGAGTGAGTAACTCAATTATTATTAAACATATTTGATTAAAAAATTATTCTTAACATAGTACTCCTAATTAACTAAACAAACCATGTTTTGTAATTGTAATAATTTTATTAAAAAAAAGTATTATGGCCATAACATATAGTTACAACTTTACTCCTTTTTGCCTCTTGGTTCCTAAGAAATGGCATCACTAAGTTTGTGTTAGGAAAATAAAAAAAGAAAAGTGCTACGTAAAGTGCGCAAAATACCACTAGACCACAAGCCA
The DNA here is from genome assembly GCA_021764765.1 of Vicia sativa. Taxonomy (NCBI): domain Eukaryota; kingdom Viridiplantae; phylum Streptophyta; class Magnoliopsida; order Fabales; family Fabaceae; genus Vicia; species Vicia sativa. Next base: position 250,769,141 of record CM038793.1, read on the forward strand.
GGAAAACGGGAAACATGAGCAGTAAAATGCTTAATTGATTCATCACCCCCTAGCTATAGAATAAGAACAAAGTTTATAATACTAAGCTAGTATGATGAGTATGTGTATGTGGATGTGGCAGTTTAAAAATATAAATCGACGGGCCGGGAAACATGAGTGCATAAAGCAGTGCCGACGAATACGCATCATACTCTGCGATTTACTACTACCACATATGTACCGGCAGCACCTACGCTTCCTCTCTATTCTCTATTGCTTACAACTAAACTTAGGTCTTACTCATCTTCTTTATAGATTTTTGGTGACGATCCCGTTAAAAAATAAATTAAATAGTGATTCATTGCTCATAGTTAAAGCAAAATGGTATTAAAATATGTCGCCAGATGTAATAAATTTCATAGGTTTTGATATCTTTGACGATGAAGATTATGAATTATGTTGAGAATCATCGGTGTGGGTAGTGTGGAAAGTTTTATATTGGTTAAAAATGTGAAGATTTAAATATTTATAAGTAAGAAAATTCACACATTTATTACTTTATGGTTGAATGAATATGTGATGTGTTTTTCAATGAATTTTTGCTCAAAAAAGAAAACTTGTCAAGTGTAAAAATAGTTTTAGTGAAGGAGCTGATTTACTTGTATCAAAATAGTAAAAACAATGGTACAAGTATATGTGGATAGAAAAAACTTACAATTCAGGGGAAGTATTGTGGATAATACGTAGATTAAAGAACCTTCCACTTGAATGAGAGCATTGTGGATAGACTCACATTTGAAGGAAAGCATTGTGGATAGACTCACATTTGAAAGAGATTGTTGAGAATGACAAGTGTGAGTATTGTGGGGAAGTCTCACATTAGTTAGAATTGTGGAAATTTGAGCATTTATAAGTGGAAGAACACTCACATCTATAACCTAAAAGTTTTAGGTGAGTATAGAGTGTGTCTCTCACAAATGTGTGTTGCTCAAAAAAGAAAGTCTCGTGTAAAAATATCCATATTAACCCCCAAATAGCCCCAACAAAATACAATTCCTAGAAGGAATTGTGACCAAAGTGAAAACCGATAATTCTTTTATGTGTATTGACATCCTATAAGAGGTAAAGATATAGTGTCGTGGTCAACACAACTATGTATACTTTCTAATTGAAAATACATTTATTTTAAGGGCTCATGATGATGGTGACGATGAATACATTTATTTTAAGGGCTCATGACGATGGTGACGATGAATATTTTGTTGGATCTGTTCATAATCTTATGATTTCCATTGATATATAAATCAAGAATAGAACTCTAAACCAATCCATATGAATCAAATATGTGACCGACTCACATCTCTTAAACTTGTACCAAAATTTAATTAGAGAATGAAAGTTGAAGTGTACACGAGTTTGTCATTGAAATTGTTGAAAGTTTGTGGGTATGTAATCTTCTGATTTGTAGAGTTTTTTAGGGTTCCTTAAATCTCTTCTGATAGGGATGAAGAGAGAATCCTGATTAACAGTGTATTTCAATCGCTCTACAAATGGGAATCAAAACTCATATAAATAACTTTAGGATTATTTCTTAGTTTTTAATATTATAATTTGTCCCCTCATTAAATTAGATATTGACTTATGGTATGTGCACAATAAGCTTACATTTCATGATTTTTATGCTTTTAGAAACAAACTTAATTTTAATTATACCACTATAGTTTTGACAAGTTAAATAGTGGCCCTAACACATGTTATATTATATTTGTGACTTAAAAATTCTAATAATCTCCCATAGGTCACATATGTAACTTTACACACGTGTTAGATTTTATGAGCTCCAAAATTTTCATTATATTCTTTAAGCATATTGTTTATTGTGGAAAATGGTAAACAACCGCTGGTCCTTCCAAAGTCCTAAAACTAAGGGTTACTCGCAAGATTGACCAGTTGATCTTAAGACACGTGCTAAGGTTTTTTGAGATTATACTAGTTTTGTCGAAATCTTTATCTAAGAAATGGTTTTCTAAGACTAAGAGAACAAGTATAACGGCTTTCCACACTATGATTAGACTCGACTGACTGGTGACTCGTGACTGACAGAAGGCTGTGAACTCCAGACTTGTTCTACATGAAGTAAGTGTCGATTGACTCTTTTGTTAACTCGAAACTTGTAACAAAAAGAGAATCAACATAAACGATAACGCAAATAGATTGCTGAAAAGTAAATAAAATGCAGGTAAAGGTTTCAGAAGAAATGACTGAAATGTAAAGGTTTTGCATTGAAATAAAAGTGGTGATTAACGTACATCAAGCACTCTTCAACTCCTTGCTTCCTAACGCTCAGAATGAACAGAGTTTTTCCAAGTAATTTGAATATACAAGTGAACACACAGAAATTACATTGAAACTACTTATTATAGTATTTATAAAGTAACTGCCCTAAAGTAATCGACGACTGACGTTTGAATTCTAAGGTAATCGCTTCACCAGATGTTGCCACCTATTAGGCGCTTAGACGAGTTATAAATTGTTGGTAACTACTTAGAGACTGCTTAGAGACTTTGAATTTTGAATCTTCCCGCTTATGATAAACTCAACCGCTTCTGGCTTGTTCGACATGTACCCCTTTTGAAAAGAAACAACAGAATTCTTCTAAGTTCAGAATCCCTTATGGTTGACAAGGCCAAATTCGATCATTTCCTTCGCTTTGCGTGCTTTGGTCGATTCGACCATTTTCCTCATATTTTAACATACTCTCCTTGTGGTCGACTTCATTGTAACATGGTATTTTCTTTAATCATTGTTTTCTTTAATATGCCAAAACCAAACTTTCAAACACTTTGTTTTCAATTCTTAAAGGGTCTTTATTTCAGAAAGTCACCCTTAAGTAATGAGAACATCTACATTTAATACACGTGCTTGAATACCTTGAGATATTTTCAAGGTAACAAAATGCCCCCCAGAGATGCCATTTTTGAATTTCGACATATATGAGATAATGGCATCTTTGAAGTGTCGGTCTCAGCATTCGACTGAATCGTTCCCACTACCTCAAAAATGGACGTTACTATTCCGCTTTTTCCGTGATGTCATGTAATCATGGAAACATATCACGTTTTAAGTTTCCAGACGTACGATCATTAATTGTCCATCATCATTACGCTTTTAGTGACAAACATGGCCCACCACTCCCGCTTTAATATCGTAGTACGTATCCTTCGACTTGACATGACTTCTGACTTAGGAAATCACAAAGATTTTCTCATTATTTTCTTCTTTCTTCAACGAGGCTATAAATACCTCACTCTCTCATTTTCCTTCTTTTCTCTTTGCTTTCTTCAAACTTTTCCAAAGAAAAAACCCAGAAATCCGAATTCACCTTCCTTGTTCACCTTCTTCAAAACTTCTTCAAACCTTTTCCAATGGCGAATACTGACAACATAACCACTTCTCCAACCATGGAGCTTCACCTACGCCTTATCGACGGAAAACCCTACGTACCAGAACCTCCGTTTGCTGATGAGAAAACAAAAATATGGAAATCTTAGGTACTTATTCCTTTCACTCTTGAAGGAGAACCCTTAGCTTTTCTGGGTCCTCTTCCTGCGGGTATGCCCTCTAAAATATACATAGACGGAAAAGGGGATTTTTCCCCACTAGCACCACGACTAAACCCATAATCTCTTCTCCAAACCCTATTTCTTTGCAATATATTGATAGAAACTTCAGGATTGCTCCTCCACTGAATTTCCCTAAGTTTAGTACTTGGATGACACGTTTAGAAACTAAAAAGATAGAGGAATGGAAGAAAATGAGTATTTACACGTTGCTGGAACTTTCTCGTTGTGACCATCCCTATTCTAGTAGCATGCTATTAGTTGCTTTACATTTTTGGGAGGGGTCAACAAACACATTCCACACTAAGTGTGGTATGATCACTCCTACATTGCTTGACGTTACCGCCATTACGGGGTTGAAACCAAATGGCGTAGTTTTCAACCACATGGATGATGACCCTCTGCCCATAAGATTAGATGTTAGAGAAAGTAGAAACCCAACGTACAACAATTTTATCGACCACCACCAACAAGAATCCGGCCCCATCACCAACGAGGAACACGTAGCATTTTTTACCCTTTGGCTCTCACACTTTATGTTTTGTTCTAGGTCGATGAAGGTGGCCAAGCAATTTTCTTATCTTGCCACCCAATTGCACAATGGTGAGAACCTTTGGGCCAGTTGATTTTGGACTCTTTATACGTATCCTTGACCGAGGTTTCCAATTAAATCAAGAATTTCGACCCCATTAATCCAAAGAGAAAGAATGTTTTGGTGCACGGTCCCTTTTGGCTTCTGTAGCTGTGGCTGAATTCCACTTTTTCTGAAGAAATTAAACCTTTCAAAAGTACGAAAATAACATGCCCCCAAAACCAAATGCATGTTGTTTGGAAGCGTCTTCTACCACTAACCCCAATCGACAAAACCTCTCCTAATCCTGAGATCTTGAAACTGCTGTTAAACATTATGTTGACGAGGGTCGAATTTACACCTTCCATGGATCCATTTTCTGATGGAAAAGTGGCCCAAAGTGTCTTACTAAATTATTCCCACCAAAATTCCACATCCATTTTGGAAAGACAAATATCTTTACGCACTTCATTTTGGAATCATTAAGTTTCCTCCTTTACCGACTAGCCCGTTGGCCTTGGCTTTTCGCCCACCTATACTAGATTGGTGGTAGAGGTCTTGGTTGAATATTGAGAATGCTTATAAGAAAAAGGCCGAAAGAGTGGTACCAACGAAGCACTGGTTGCACGACTACCCAGGTTTTCTGTATATTGTCCTTCAATATGTAAGAGAACTTGTTATTGTGCCAAATGGTAAAAGCTTTTGGAAAGTTTGATTTCTTTGCTATTTCAACTTTTCCATTTATTTGACTTCGCCATTTTTGTTTTTTAGCTATCCTTCTTTAGGTAGCACCACCAAAAGCTTCTACCCACAAATCTGCCCCTTCGACAACAAAGGTTCGACTCTTCTCCTTTACCAACTATCTTTCGTGACTTGGCATTTCTAATTTAACAATGTTTTTGCAGATAGTACCTGATCATACACCCTCTGATGACAAATTGATTTTACCTTCACTCAAGAAAACTGGTTCCTCTATAGGTGTATTTGCATATTTCTAATCATCTCGACTTTATGACTTGAAACATACTAATATTTTCTTTATCTTCTAGAGTCGAAAATGCTCAGCAGATTTGACTGATCCCTCCGATACATCCAAAAGGTCCAAGAAGGAAAAACAAGACGTTTATGAGAGGAATGAGGTATCTATTTTTGTCGACTTGAGTTCTTCATATTCAACTTACACAATCACTTTGACTTATCTCTTCTTAGGCATGCAGCCATCACCTGAGGTTCAGTCCCCTCAACATTCCCATAAATCAAAAAGCCACAAGAGGAAGAAAACTTCCTCTAGTGAAGAAAAAATGGCGAAGAAGAAGAAAAAGAAAGCCCCTCTGGCACAGAACCTTGAAACAAGGTTTGGCTCAAATCTCGTTGATCAAGTCGAAGCAACAAACAATGTCGATGATCACCCCTTGTTACAAAAAGGAGAGGTAAATTGATCTTGGCTAAAAATCTTGAAGCTAACCTAAATTTAGGCACTGATATTATAATGATAAATACAGTCATCGTCACTCCAAGTCACACCCCCAGAACTGATGAAGTTCAAAATCTAGTGGGGGATACTATTGTTGCTTATGTTGAAAAGGATGAGCCTGTAAATCCCAATCCATCGCCACAGTTACTTAATAAATTTTTTACATTTCTTTTCTTCTTTGTTTTCCAAATTTATCTGGCTAACATCTGTCTTGGTCTCTTAAGGTTGAAATTTATGGCCCACAACAAAGTGTAGCCGATTATACTCCATTGTTGAAGGTTTCTTCACCTCATCATCACCACACTCTTTACGTAGCCGCTGGTGAGTTCATTGACCTAACTTTTTTGGCTACTCTTAGTGACTCTGATTCAGTCACTAGTCCTGCCAAACATAAGAGTTACAACTCGACTAGCTCTGACTCTAGTCTTTCAGATTCCATGTAGGATTTAGAGGCAGATAAAAATGCCACCACTTCAAACAAAACTTCTACAACTCCTCCAAATCCTCCTCCACCTGAAGGAAATCCTCAAGTTCCTACTAAAGAAAAGAAGGTCGAATCACCCTCACCTTCAAAACAAAAGAAATGTCAAGTGCTGAGTCCTAAAAGGAAAAGAGCTGCTGAAATATGCAGTTGACTTGTTGATTTGAACAAAGAAATGTCTTTGTTAAATAACGAACTGGAAACCATTTCTACGCAAGAGGAAAAGATTAATGAAGTTAAAACTCCTGCTCAAACGCAAGTGAACAAGATGACCATGGATGTTGTAGTTGTAAGCAGTGTAATCTCGACTGCTGAAACAAATATTATATCTCTTAAAGCTAAAGCAGAAAACTTTGAAGATCATGCTTCGCGTCTCCAAGAAGAAATGTTATCTTTCCAGAACAAATTTAAGCATTTATAATTATTTCAATTATTATCCTGTAATCTTTTTAGTTTCTTTTGTAATATTCGAACAATGGCTTCTTAGCCACTTTTAATATAATGTCTTTCTTTTTGCCTTACATAATATGTTATGCATGCTTAATTTGCTGGTTTTGAAATAACTCTCTCCAGCTTATTTATTCAACACTTATCTATTATGTCAAAATATTAATCTCTTGAAGAATAGGTTTATACTTCTTTAAGTACTTACCATTTACCCTTAGAATTCGTCGATTTGGGGCTAATTCTTCAAGCTTATAGGCATTGTTGTAAAACACTTGCATCACATTAAAATGTCCTTCCCAATTTAGAGACCATTATCCCAGGATCCTGTCATTTATATCCATAGGTTTCATACCCCAAAATTTTCCCTCCTACTTCTCAAGACATTTCATACATCCATGCTCAAGGATTCCTCAAGGGTTGATTAGACAAACCCTCTCCTAGGCAATCAACCCAATTTAGGGTTTGGCAATTCTCAGATCAAGATGGACTTCCAACATATCCAATGGTAATCATGCCTCCTCATATGCTTCAAAGAATCCCCATGTCAATTTTCAAGCCCTATAAGTCAAGTCTCCTCAGACAATTGCTCAGATGGTCGAAAATCAGTTGTATTGGACAAAAAGTCAACTGTAGTCAACATACAGTCAAACTTCATGATTTTTGGTCAACATCCATATTTTGAAGTGACATTCATCATTTTATCAAGGGTTGATCATGATTCATCAAGAAAACTCAAAATTTGATCAAAAGTCAAACTTTCCAAATTAGGGTTTTCTAGAGAAAAGTCAACTGAACTTTGACTGAGCATAACTTTCTCATACTTTATCAGAAATTTTTCCACCACCTCTCATTTTGAAGATAATTCAATTCTCTACAACTTCATGTCTCAAAATCATGGTTAAAAAATGCTTCATTTTGAAGATATGGGTCAAAACATTACAGGTCCTTTTCAAAGTCAACAAAAAGTCAACTTTTTATAATGAAGTGTTATTGAGCATGGAAACTCCAATTGAGATGAAACCGAAGAGGTTGTTTAGAGGACATCTAGAGATTTTTAAAAAGTCCAAAAACACTTAAAAATGTTGAAAATTGAGAAAAATACACCTTGTACAATTTGGGCATTTTTGAAGAATTGCACAAAGAAAAATATCTGACAAAATCCAATTTTTTCCAAATGGGCCTATAATTTTATGATCCAAATTTGATCATAATATTATTTGAGACCTCTTAATGCCTTTCCACGACCACCTTTTTTTTATATTTATTTTTGAATTTAAAAGCATTTAATTCAAACTTAAATTAAATAAAATATGAAAACAAGGTATAATTTGAATTGGGTTGGTTTTTAATCAAGCTTGGGGACCAAGAAAGCCCACACAACTTGCCAAATTCGTGCTAGCTCATGCAAGGGAGGAAAAATCAAATTTTGAAAAGATTTGATTTGAATTTAAAGAGAGAAAATATTTTTGCATTGAAGAGTGTATCTTTTTTCATTCTTTTTGCTTCAATCTTTCACTCCATAAATACCTATCACATTCACAAGGACCAAGGACGAAACCCTAGCCCCCCTTGAAACAACCCTATTTTCTCAAATTTTTTCTCAAAGTTGGCAAAATCGAATTCTTGTTTCCAGCCACTTTCAACCACTCTCAATCATTCCATTGTGTTCCTGAGGTAATTTGGAGTAAGTACACATCATTATCCATGGTTGAAACAGCATGAACCGAGCCATATATGAACATACATAATCATATTTTTCTTGAATTCGAATTTTTATTATATGTGTGTTTTAATCGAAACTAACCATTCTAATGTCATCATGAGACATCATAGACAGGATCTGGGCCATCGTTCTTAAGCTTGAACGTCCAGAACTCGATTTGCCATGTTTAGGGTTTCTTGAACTATTAGCTTCGAACCTACTTATCCAGGAAATTTCAGGCAAAACTAACACCACCATTGAACTCACAATGGTCGAATTAGGGGGGTAGGGTATCCCTTTGCCATTTATTTTTCGTATTTTGCAGGTTTGGAATTTTGGTTGGCCGGAGAAGACGACCGGAGCTAGGGCTCCGCCGTCGTTGGCTGGAACGGAGACCGGCGAGGCATGCGTGGCGCGTTTGTGGTTTCTGATTCGTCCATCCATTCCAACTGGGGTCCACGCGTGTTGACTGTGTTTGAAATTCAAATACGACACGTTTTATCACTTATAACCATTTGTTTTCAGATTCAAAACACCAAGCATCCCTAGCTCAGATGGCAACGCGTGTGGTGATACATCCAGGAGGTCCTGAGTTCGATCCTGGCTTCCTGAATTTCTTTTTTAACACTTTTCCATAACTTTTCTATTTTCTTATTTTTCTTAATATTTTCATGTTAATTTAATTAATCTTCAAACATTTTTTTCATGCATTTAAAAAACACCAAAAATATTTTCCTTTTGCATTTTAATCAGAAAAATACTTATTTAATTTTTGACATTAAAATTAATATTTTTGCATGCATATTTTAATTAATTGCTAATTAATCGTTAAATTGACTTTTAATTGTTTTTAATTACCGAAATCGATTTAGAAAATTACCAAAAAATTATCTTATCATCTTATTGTCATTACTAACCTAAAACTTTTTTCCTCATTCAAAAAATCATGTTTTTACTAACATTTTTTCCTCTTATGCAATTTTCTCGTATTTTCCGATTATGTATCTACTTACAGGTTGTAACGTTTCGGACGATTTTTCTCGCTTTTCTTTTCAATATTATGTAATTGCCTATGGGATGTAATAGTTTAATTAGGACTTTTACTTTCCGCACTCCTATTATGTAACTGCCCCAAAGCCATGTAATAGCGTAGGACTTTACTTTTCCGCATTTTACTTTCCACAATTTATTTTTCGCACCCTATAAACTGCTAGTAATTAGGCGTGTATGGAAAGATAAAATTGGACATAGATCACTCATAATTTCAAGATAACATATATCTAAATTCAACACACTCTCTTCACACATGCACCCCTTAGGGTAATTCTCTCTCGCTGCCTTTCGATTAAATGGTCAAGTCCCTCGAACGTAGAGGTATCCTAGCACCGTTGCCTATAAAATATATCATCATAGTCCCTTCGATACAAAGATCATAGATCCACGATGTCGCCTACGAAAACATGATCTCGTCCCTCGATTGTTGCCTACGAAAAGTGATGATCGTCCTTTCGAATGTGCTAGGATACTCCTACAAGTTGCCTTCTATGACCATACGATGTCCCTTCGAACGTCCCTTCTACATCCAACGAATAGGGTTACCTACCAACTAATGGTACGGATAGCGCTATTCTAAAGGAATGAAAAATAACATGAAACGACCATTCTGAGTAGGTAATAAGACTTTTAGTTGCTTGCTCGATCAAATACTCTTCACACCTCACACTTTTGTCAAAGTTCAAACTCTTTTCAAAAACGAAACATTTCCGAACACTTTGTATACATTCCTACATGAATCATTACAAAGTCAAAGCGAAATGCCTTTTTCAAAACATTTTTGTCAAACACACAGAAAGCACTTTAAAAATGATCTAAGAGCAACTAAGATCCCGTAGATAACTACGGATGGAAAGGGGTGCTAATACCTTCCCTTTTCATAACCTTCTCCCTTACTCAAAATCTAACGAAGGTCTTTTCCTGTTCTTTTCACCTTCCCTTAATTGGATAAAAGAAAAGTCGGTGGAGACTCTTGCTATCCACAACATTTGCGATACAAAAATCTCAAAGTCAGTTCACCGTATTACAATAGGAAATATTAATTTCCAAACCAAATCATCGACAACGAATACCTTATCCTTTACTTTCTTGTTATAGGCTCTGGAAACTCTTTCTTTCTGTATTCTCAACGAATCAAGAGCTAACATCCTCTCTTCGTCTAAGTCGACAAGCTTGTCTGCCATCATGTCTAGTAATCTTCATATGGTATTTCATGCTACCTTTGGACTCTTACTGACTACATATATATCTCCACAAGCAACACATTATCATGTCCATATACAAGTCGAAATAGTGTAGTTCCTGTTGCTTCCTTAGGAGAATTTCTACATGCCCATAAGGCTTGATATAGTGTTTTATGCCAATTTCTTGGCTTCATTCCTACATGTTTCTTGATTAGGCTACTGATTACCTTATTAGCAGCCTCAACTTGTCCATTTGCCTGAGCATAATTGGGAGTAGAAGTTAACAATTTAATTCCAACTTCTTGCGTAAATTCTTGCATTTTTTGCCCAGTAAACACTGATCCTTGGCCAATTGTAATTGTTTCTGGAATTCCAAACCGACATATGATGTGATTCTATATAAAATCAATAACAAATTCTTGATCGACATTCGTCAAGGCCACAGCCTCGACCCATTTTATGAAATAGTCAATGCCGACTAAAATGTACCTTTGTTGTTTTAAAGAAGTTGGTTTTATTTCTCTAATCACATCTAAGGCCCATCCTCTAAATGGACAAGGTTTCACAATTGCATATAATTCACTTGCAAGAACATGTTGTATGCCCCCATGCATTTGGCATTCTTTGCAACCTTTGGCAAACTCAATGCAATCTTGCAACATTGAGGGCCAATAGACACTTGAACACATCAAAAGCCATTTCATCTTGTGTCCAGCCAGATGTGAACCACATGCTCCACTATACACACTCGACACCGCTACATATGCCTCACTTTCTCCAAGGCATTTAAGCAATACTTCTTCAACAGTTTTCTTAAATAATTCATTTTCTATCAAAACATAACAGAGGGAATTATATTTGACCTTACGCTCTGTCGAACCCGTGGGGGAACGTAGACCATCCTCTTGCCCATTGTCAATTGTTAAAATTTGAATTTTTTTAGCATCTACATCCCCTAACTTTATGATTGACAAATCTGAAGGAGATAACAACGTTGCTCGAACTTTCTTTCTTACCTGAATAAGTTCTTCATTTTGATCTTTCTTGTATCCTGAAGCCTCTTGCGCTAAGTCATTAGCTTCTTGATTTTCTCGTTGAGGTATATGTCGAATATTCATTTGTTTGAACTGTTTGAGTAACCTAACAGTGATCACGAAGTACATGATTAAATTCTCTTTGACGCATCTATATTCTCTTGATACTTGTTTAATCACCAATTCAGAATCACCCATAATTTCGACATTCCTTGCCCCCAATTCTGGGAGCAGTTCAAGTCTTGTTATTAAAGACTCATATTCTGCTTCATTGTTAGTACATATGTCGTTGATTTCATACTTGAACTCTGCTGGAATTCCATTGGCAGAAATTATAATGCCCCCTATTCCAGCTTCATTTTTATGGCTAGAACCGTCGAAGTATAACTTCCATGGCACTAAGTAAACATAATTTTGGGGCATACCAACCATTGAATGGTCGACAAGGAAGTCTGCCACTACTTTCCCTTTCATTGCTTTCAGGGGCATATACGTCAAAGAATAATTTGTTAATGCAAAAGCCCATTTACCAATTCGACTATGTAGAATTGGTTTGGAAAACATGTGCTTAATAATATCGAAATGAGAAGACACATACACATCAACAGGCTTTATATATTGCTTCAGTTTAATACAAGATAAATACAGACATATGAATAGTTTTCTATAATACTATACATAGTTTCAAGATCATTTAGTATTCGACTAAGATAATACATGGGTCTTTTGACACCTTTTTCATCCTCTTGGATTAACATACTTCCTATAGTCGAATCTGAAGATGCAATATATAGTCTCATAGGCCTAGATCTAACAGGAGGTGCCAATATTGAAGGCTTCATCAAATATTCTTTGATTTTGTCGAAAGCCTCTTGATGCTCCTTTCGCCAGATAAAGTCCCCATTCTTCAGTCAAAGCAGTGGTGAAAATAATTTAGTTTTTCTACTTAAGTTGGATATGAACCTCCTAAGGAAATTAATTTTTCCTAACAAAGGCTGAAGTTCCTTTTTGGTCGATGGAGGTTTGACGACCATTATGGCTTTGGTTTTGCTTTGATTCACTTCTATGCCCTTTTTATGCACCACAAACCCAAAAAGTCACCTGCCTATACACAAAAAGCACATTTTAATGGATTCATTTTTAATCCATATTTCCCCATTCTCTCGAAAGATTTTCGAAGATGTTGCACATGAGTCAATTCGCTGTTTGAATTTATTACAATATCATCAATATAAACATGCATGAAATCTTTGATAAAGTCATGACACATAGAATTCATTACCCTTTGATATGTTGCTCAAGCATTTTTCAAGCCGAATGGCATGACGACCCACTCATAGGTTCCCAACGCTCCTGGGCAACGAAACGTCGTCTACGACACATCTTCATCTGCAATAAAAATTTGGTTATAGCCAGAGTAACCATCAAGCATACTTAAATATTCAAAACCAGCGGTAGAGTCGACCAACGTTTCTGCCACAGGCATAACATATTCATCCTTAGGAGTGACAACATTTAAATCTCTAAAATCAATGCACACTCTTAATTTTCCATTTTTCTTAATCACTGGAACTATATTTACCAGCCAATCGACATGCCTTGAAGTTCTTATAAATCTGCTTTTGAGGAGTCTTTCTATCTCTTCTTTGATTTTTGACATTATTTCCAGAGCAAAACGTCTAGGTGTCTGCTTTACTGGCTTCTTTCCAGCTTTTATTGGCAATTTTAACTCGACCAAATCCCTGCTTAAACCTGATATTTCATTGTAGTCCCAAGCAAAACAATCTTTAAATTCTTTCAATAAAGATATTGCCTCAGATTTGAGCTTTTGGTCGATATTGGCGCTGATATAAGTTGGTCTTTTATCCCCATCTTCACCAAGATTTATTTCTTCTAAAGGGTCTTGTGGCTGCATCTTTTCAGGAGCCATTGGATCCTTTTCAAAGTCCAAAGGCTCATCATCATATATGACGTCGAGACGCTGCCTATCAATGTTTTCTTTGATCTCTTCATTTTTATCTGGTGGCTTTGGCTCAATATCCAAAGTGATGTCTTCCTCCAGAATTTGTATTTTATTGGCTTCGACAACCATATTTTCTTCAACTTCTAACACCGAATTTATTCTATTTTCGGCAATATACACCAAAATCCTTCTTAGAGCTTCAAGCTCAGACATCATTATCACTGATGTCTCCCTAGCCTATCGGTCAGTTTTCAGCATATGGATCCTCTAAATGTTCCACATCCCACATGAAAACCATGGGTTTCATGCAGTTTTAGAGAAACGAATGCCTCATCTAAGTTGGCATACACTTCTTTAGCATGTGAGCATGGGGAAATATTAGCAAGCTTCCTGTCGAACTACTTCTTCCCAATGTTGTTCACATCGGCCATGAAATATCCTTGGTCGGTCTCGATGTTTTCCATAATGCCGTCTATTAGAACATAGTTTGGTTCTAATCATATCTTAGATTTTTGATGATAACAAGTGAAATAAATTTTGTATAATAGATATGATACTCTGATGTATATTGTTTTCATTTCAAATAATGTTATGACTCAAGCACTCAAGAATATAGAAATATCAAATTATGCTGAGCAAACAAGTAGTAGAAGTTCTAATGAAGAATAGAAATTCTGGTCAAGCACACTAAAAAGCAACTTCTGAAGGAAACATGCTAGCGCAACCTCTGATATAAGCACCACAGAATGTTCTGATTCGAAGATGTTTTGAACAAGGCTTACAGAAGATCGTGAAGTCTTAGTACATCATCTTCCAAGACAAAGTCTGCTACAATAACATTACCTTACTAAGCTAAGATGAGAGAAGTACTTGAGTGGTTCAACTTTCAAGGTTCATTGAGTAAGCAAAACACGTGAAGCTAAACAAATCTTAATTACACTTTCCAGTATCCAAGACACGCAAACATTGCAACAGACAGAATCTATGAGTTCTATATAAAGTGCAACATTCAAAGAAGAAAAACAATAATTTCATTCATAGAGAACTTACACTGCCAAATTTGAAATCATTATTTTGTGAAGTTTATTTCTAAGTTTTGATCTTAATCATCTTGTGTAAAAATCACTTTTGTGATAAAGCTTTTTAAGAAGCAATTGTAAACACTTGGTCTAGAAGTTCTTGTGTAATTGTTCCTTGAGAGACCAGTTGGGTCAGATTTCTCAAGAGGGCTAGGACTAGTTGAGTATTAGAGGTGTTAGTCACTTGAAGTTGGGTTGTGCATTGGTGTTAGTCACAACAGTTGGTTGTGCAGTGGTAATCTTTTGATTATAGTGGATTAAGTCCTCGTTGAGAGAGGCGAAATCACCTTGACGGGTGGACTGGAGTAGTTTGAGTTTCAAACGAACCAAAATAAATATCCTTGTGTATTTAGTCTTGTTGTTAAGTAAAATAAAAAATTTATAAGGGAAAAACTTATTCAACCCCCCCTTCTAAGTGTTTTCTAAGCCTTCACCATCCTCCCTCCAGATTACCAAGCGTTGATGCATGGGAAAAGGCACTGCTCCAATTCCATGAAGCCATTATCTTCCCACCAAGAGATTATAGCTTGGCTTCCCTTGAATCACCATAAAAATATTCGGCCTATTCACTTAGCTGATAGTAATTTCTGCTTGGATCACTCCCATAGTGTCCTTGGTTCTTCCTTCGTAGTATGATAGGACCATGTTATGGGATCTGATATTAGTGTCGAACTTACTGATTTTCTTCAAAATATGATGTCGCATGATGTTAACAGTCGCACCAATCTACCAACACCTTGTTGATAGCGGTTCCGTCGACTTTGGCCTTGATCAACAAGGGCTTCAGATGGCTTCTCATAGCCATATCTGGCCTTTAAAAAAGGCATCTTGGTTCTCAATTGAACCATTATTCATGACAAAATAACACGTTATCTTATGCAAAGCCATATCTTAAACATCGACATCAGCAGAATCTTCCACCTCAGTCGGACAGTCATACTTTGTAGGCAGAATTGCCACTATAATGACTAGAATGTCTAAACCCTCTTTAGAATCCGACTTAAATTCATCAGTAGCTTCGTTAGAGCATTTAGCTACATGTCAATTTACAAATTCCCTGATTCGTTCCTTGGCAGCAGTATCAAATTTGACTTTGTACTGCTTTTGATTGCCTACCTTGTTTGCGGCAACCTGCCTAGCAGCAGCAGCTAATCTTGCAGTCTGCTTTCGATGCTGGAAGCGTCTCCATTGAGTTCGAGACATGGGATTATTTCCCATGTAGTTTTCAGAAACATGGTTGTTTCCTTCAGATTTGAACTCGTGTCGGTAGTTCACAACCAACTTTCCTTTTATGTCCCTAGAAACAACATCAACATTTGATGCCCCCATTCTTCCCCAAGGCTTAATCCAGGTGCCTCTTGGAGCAGCACCAGAAGGGATGAAACTCCTTAGCTTGGCCTGGGAGCTTCCCACAGTTCTTCTAGGATCCCTTGGATTAGAGAACCTTTGGTTGTATAGCTTGGGGTTGCCTTTCTCTAGCTGCAACTTCTGAAAGTTCTCAGCAGCAATCTTATCAGTCACAACTTCATATCTAGGGCACAAACAGACTTGTGAGCCCTTGTTTTTGCACCGATAGAGGAAATTCAGCAAATCCTCATCAGCCTTGGGGTAAACATCAACTAGGTCGACTTTAGGACTTTCTTCGGTGCTTTCTTTGACCATATTGTCCTTTGGAAATTCTGTCAGCTCCACCATGTTGTAGCGGCAAAAAATGCGAGTATAAGCCATTGAATTGACTCAACTAAAAAATTAACAAAAGAGTCGCCACCGCACTTTTGTTTTATCCAAAAGACTAGGAAAAAGAGCGAATAAAATTCTAAAAAGATCAGAGATCTGGGACCAGGGGTTGGTTATGCAAAGGGAAGGTGTTAGGCACCCAAAGCATCTACGGTACTCCACATGAACCTTTTTGAAAATTTGTATATATGTGCTAAAAAATAAAACTTCCAATGAGTTCCAGGCCTACATACCAACAATGTGCAATGTTGAAATCAAAACCAAGTAATTCGGATAAAAAAGACCAAATATGTGTGTGGGTTGATTTTAAGAAAAATTAGTTTGGAAAAGCTACAAAGAGCTCAAAAAGAGTTTGAATGAGGTTATATGTTTTTTATTCTTATGAAAATAAAAGTCAAAATATTGTTAGATTGATTGAGAGATTATTAAGAAAAGATGTTTGAAAATTCATGGACCTAAGTCCAAGTTTTTTTTGAAAGCGGTTCAAGTTTTGAAAACAAGAATCCTTTGAAAAAGAGGGAAGATTTTGGGAATTAAAGAATGGGGAAGAGATGAAGAGGCTAACCTAAGTTCATAAAGTAAAAGGTAAGGGTAAAGAAAGATCTAACCGAGTGAGAAGATTAGTACTTGACATCAAGAGCCAATACCATATCCCATCCTTTGGACAACCACATTAACAACAAATAACCAAACAAATAAAACCAAGCTTCGGATGCGTCAATGCTTTTAGGTGAACTCTTGTCTCCAGAAAAACGGGCAGAATAACGACTGTATTTTGAGGAAATCCACTCTTAATCGAGTATAACGGAATAACCTGCATACAAAGATAATAACTAGACAAAGATAGAATAACACCAAGAGCACAAAAATCTCCCAAAGTGAGGTAAAGGTCCTAATCCTAAGTCCAAAGATCAAGCACCAGGTACAAGGATAGTAACCAAGTCCAATTAGAAGTTTTTATGTTTAATTTGAATTATTAGGTATTTTGGAAAAGGAAAACAAAACTCAAGTGAGCAAATTAAAAATAATAAGAAAATAAAATGCTCAAATGAGCAAAGGACAATGACATGAAATGTAAATGCTAAAAGTAAAGTGCATAAAAATAAAGAGCATAAAAGAAAATGCGAAAAAATAAAGAGCGAAAAAGAAAAAGGCATAAAATAAATGGCAATTAATAAAGGTTAGCAAGATGACCATCTTGAAACGTGTCAAGTATATCATTGAATTGTTAATTGTTAGTCGTCAGCAAGGGTGACCATCTTGAAACTTACGCATGAAGACTTGCCAGAAGCTTGATAAAATCAACATGACCACACGACAAGTTTCAATTTTTTTTGATCAAGTATAACACTGGTTTTGGTATTATCATATGACTTGATCAAAAATGATTGAGAACTTCAAATGGTCAAAGTTAATGAAAACTTGCCAGAAGCTTGATGAGAAATCAATGCGACCACACGACAAGCGCCACAAGTGTTAAACCAAGATTAAAGCTCAAGTAATCTTTTGAGGCTTATGTTTGACCTTTGAAGTTCATGCCACCAATTGATCACTTTCTCCAAGTCGGGGCAAAAGAAAAATAAGATGGAGAAGAAGAAAACATTTTCAAATTTATTTTGCATCAGATGAATTTTATTCGGTCTAACTTTGTCAAAATCAATCAACTTTCTTGGTGGATTTGGTCAAGAAACCTATCAACATCCAAAATCCATTGATGTTGGGGAAATTTGTGACTCCAAATTATATTCAAAAATCAGCAAAATAAAATAAAAATAAAAGTCAAATAAAATATTGAAATTAGGTTATTTAATTGGACTTTATTGACGAGATACATAAATAGTATTTTTTCATCAAAAAAAAATTCAAGAAAATTACCCAAAGTCAATCATAGGTCAACAAGTGTTGACATAATTTTTCAGAATTTTTCTAAGTCAAAAACTATTTTTAAAATAAAAAAAGAAAAGGATAAAATAAGCCAAAAATAGAAAAAAAAATAGTAAAATCAGAAATAAAAATAAAATGAGGTCACCAATATTTGTCAAATGACCATTGGATACTTCCATAATTTTTCCAGAATTTTAAAATATTAGAAAATATTTTTAAACAATTAAAAGAACATCAAATAAAAGAGAAAAATCATTAAAAAAAATCAAATCTGAAAATAAACTTATGAAAAAATAAAATTCAGAAAGGTAATATTCCAAAATATTTTTGTGAATTTTTTCATAATTTTTGGACAAGAAATAAATGTTGGAGCAGAAAAAATATGGACCATCCGATCATATTCAAAACACGTTAGTAAGCTAATCCAATGGATCAGACGCACTGTGCTTGATATGGACCTCTTTTAAAATCACATCGGATCATCATTTAAATGAAAATTAAAAAAATAAATTCAGAATTAATGTCACGCATTGGATAGAGTCTGACTCACAAAAGTAATCGGATCCAAGGGCTCTCATTACGCGCGTATGGTAGGATCAGAACACTAGATCCAATTTAAAAAAAATTACATGTCAAGCCTTCATTGGTTGAAGACAAACACGTAGGTCGTCTTCAACCTCCAGCCATCATCCATGGCCAATTCTCAAACTGTGAAATAAATCCTTCAAACCGGTGCCATTCGCTTCATCTCTTCAAGAAGATTCTAATGGTACCCTCTGTTATACCTTAAAATTTACCCTCCTATTTCTCAAGACAATCCACATCTCCATATTCAAGAATTTCTCAAGGGTTAACCAGATGAACCCTCTCTTAAGCAATCAACTCACAACTAGGGTTTTGTTTCTCTCAAGACACAATCAAGTTCTAGTGCTTTAAGTGGTCATCATACCTCCTCATATGTTTCAAGGGACCACTATGTCAAGTTTCAAGCCTCACAACTCAAGTTTGCTTTATCAATTGCTCAGATGGTTGAAAATCAATTGTATTGGACAAAAAGTCAATAGTGGTCAAGATACAGTTAAACTTCATCATTTTTGGTCAACATCAAGATTTTTAAGTCACATTCATCATTTGATCAAGGGTTGATCATGATTCATCAAGAAAAGTCAAGATTTGATCAAAAGTCAAAGTTTCCAAATTAGGGTTTTTGGACAAAAACTCAACAAAACTTTGACCAAGCATAACTTTCACATATTTTATCATAAAATTTTCCACCAAAGCCCATTTTAGAGGACATCTTGAGATTTCTAAAAAGTCCAAGAACACTTAAAAATGTTGAAAATTGAGCAAGATACAAGTTGAGCAAGTTTGACATTTTTGAAGAAGTGCATGAAGAGAAATACTTAGCAAATCCAAATTTTTTCCAAATGGACCTAAGATTTTGTGATCCAAACTTGTTTCTAAGAATATCCATGGCATAACATCGTACATCATGGCATAACATTTCATAACAGGTACATTGAAGATCGATTTTCTCATTCTCTCGATGTTTATTTCAGCAGAAATGGTTCTTGAACAAACCGTCAAAGATCTCCAGGCTCAGAACGTCCAATTCTAGGAGATGTTCACCAATTTGGCCCAAGGCCAGAAAAAGATCTGAAGAAGCTCGTCACCAGAAAGAAGAAGACCATTGGTATTCTCAACATGGGAAGAAATCACAAAGGTCCAGTCAAGGTGGTCAGACAGCACGAATTCTCAGACAAGAGCAGCGAAACTGAAGAAAGCATAAAAAAATGAAGGAAGCCATCATGAGTCTGAAAACGAAGAGGAAGACTATGTAAGTGAGCAGTATCCTGATAACGAAAAATACAAGCAACTTGAAGACCGTCTGAATGCTATGGAAAATTTGAAAACTTCAGGGCTTAACTTTGATGATCTGAGTCTTGTTCCTAGTATGCTAATTCCCCGCATGTTCAAAGTTCCTACCTTTGCCAAGTATGAGGGCATCTCTTGCCTGAAGCTGCATCTAAAGTCCTATGTTCAGAAGATCCATCCTCATACTGAAGACTAGAAATTATGGATCCATTTCTTTCAAGAGAGTTTATCCGGAACTCAGTTGGAGTGGTATTATCAACTAGAGAGTACCCATATTCATACCTGGAATGACTTAGCAGATGCTTTCTATAAATAGTAACAGTACAATGATGAATTGGCACCTATCTGCATGAAACTACAGAGCATGTCTATGGGTCGTGACGAGAAGTTCAAAGAATATGCTTAGAAATGGAGAGATCTAGAAGGCAAAGTTCAACCACCCTTATCTAATAGGGAGTTGGTTGACATGTTTATGGGAACACTGACATACCCATTCTTCAATCATATGATTGGAAACTCTTCAGCCGGATTCACCAAGTTGATCTTGACAGGCGAACATATTGAAGCTGGAATCAAGAGCGGAAAGATTCAAGTAAAAACATCTTCAAATGCTGCGAAGAGATCTTTTGGTGGTAAGAAAGAAGCCAATGTTGTGTATGGTCAGAAGAGCCGTGACAAAGCTGATCACACTCAATCTATGGGGGCAGTCGTGATTTCCAATCCCACATCAGAGCAACCTGAACAAAACAACGCCCATATGCAGAATGCGCCACGAAGACCATTTACGAAGATCAACATGCCATTATCTCAAGCATTATCTCAAGCACTACAACACATGTTGAAAGCAGAGCTTTAAAAGTGAACTTAGTTAAGGTAGGAGTCTCCATCAAACCTTGTAAAATAAAGCATCATTATACTCTCCTCATCCCCCTGATCCTTGTGATCTTCACCATTTTCATTTTCATCAAGTATTGACTTGGAATTTCTGGAAACAAGTGCTCGTTATTATTTCTGACTTTTCCAAATTGTTCATGGTACGAGTGAAATGAATTCTTCGCGAGGGTACTGTTAGAAACGTCTTGAAGATAGACTACCTTAGGGCTTTAGATCACTTTATTGCATTCATTGTTTGACTTATCTTCTTTACTTTTAAGGTTTGCTTGGGTATTATACTTGTGGGGGATCCTACACCCGGATCCAGGTTTCCTTAGGTAAGTAGCAATAAATCATCGCGATTGTTAGGCGTATACCGAAACGGTCAAAATAATGGCTACGTTAGTGCGACATTTTGGATACCTTAGAAGGTAGTGAGATGGCCAGCTTTGATGCAGACTGAGGTTGGTTGATACTCGATGCTACGCTCATTAAGATTCGACTTTCAGGATGTTTCGATCGACCACTTGGTAGTCGTATTGAAATAAAGCCTACGAGAAAGATCAATGATATGAGATTTCTAGAACCCGGTTACTATTATAGGACAGGTTGAACCCACTTTAACTCTGGTAGGGTAGATGTCATACCCCAATTTTTGACCTAATATACCACCTCACATACTCATTACTGCATCACTAACAGATCAGAACAGAATAGATCAGGTGTGGCTTCTAGAAGTCAGAATCAGGGTTTCTTCAAAATTTCACTTGTTCAAGAGGTGATCAATTAGGGTTTGAGTTTCCACTCACCTCAATTGACTTATCTTAATCAATCATCAACATTTGATCTTCAGATTCCCAACTTTTTATCATGATCTATCATGGATCGACCAATTAGGGTTTTTATCGAAGATAGGGAATCACTGACTTTTTTTTCATTGAATGACCTATTTTCTTGGAGATTGATCTTTATATCTTCAATTCAACATCTTTACCTAATTTCTTGATTCAAAACATTACGAGCTCATTTTCATCGGACAAAATTACGGATCATCGATAAAATTCATACGCGAAAAAGTCAAACTTTGACTTTTGGTCAACTTTTTCAAAATCAAACTTTTTCAATCATCAAAACACTTCAAATGATCCATCATGATCATAAAAAATAAGAAATTTGGAAAAGTCAACAAAAAGTCAAAATTTCCAACACTTAGAAAATTTTCAAGTGTTAGAAAAAACATGTTTTTTCCTACTTTCATGGCAATTTTTCACATAGTTCCATTTGGAATTAGAAAAAACTCAAAACATGAAAGTTGTAGCCCTTGTTACAAGCTTTCTAAAATGTCTAAGAACTTGCAAAACCATTTTGTCTAGCTATACTTTTGATTTTGAAACATAAAGCTCCAAAACCATGGAATTTCAAGTATATGCTTCAAAATTATAAGTCATTTTTGCAACTTCTCCTTCTAGAAGCCTTGTCATCACTTAGAGGCAGCTAGTAACTGATAAATATCAGTTTGAATGATTGAAAAGAAGATTGGATCAAAGAAGAAAACTTAACCATGGTTAAAGAAAGTAACTTTTGCATTAAATGCAAAAGATTCCATTATGACCTCTTAACCAAGTTGCAAGTTTCCTTCAATGATATTTTTGCCAAATCATTCAGTTTTCTTGGCCTATAAATAGAGGTCATTTCCTCAAATTCAAACCACACCAAAGCTATGCAAATCAAGCTTTCACTCTTCCTTTCTTGAATTTTAAGTTTCATAGTTCAAAAGTGAGGATTTTGCATTTTTGCAAATCTTATAAAAACTGTGAGAAACTTGGTGTCTAACATGTTCTAAACATCAAATGAAACTTGTAAGAAACTTAAAATCAACTCAAGAATTGCTCAAAGTCAGAATCCATGTTTAAAACCAAAAGCTTGCAAAACTTGCCTTAACTTTCAAACTGATAATCTACTCGAGCTAGTCTTGATTTTATCATTCAAACATCATCCACATACTTCATATAAGTGATCCAAATCATTATCCTTGACCTGTAACACCTTCAACCTCAAATTCGAAACTCATACCAAGGAACTGCAGTTGGACTTGGGTGGAGTAGTTCAGACCATTTCAAAGCAAGCATAGTGATCAAACACCTTCCATAAGGTTCAGTGGTGCTATAGCCATCATCAAACAACAACTGGAAACACTCTAAGAAGGATTTCAATTTCAGTTTAAGAGGTAAGTCACTCGTACTTCGAACTCTATGATTCATGCATTCCAGTTCAAAAAAACGCTTGTCCGTTTTGTTTCTGCACCTTCACTGATCCTTAACCCTCAATCAATTGCTTAATTCCATGACTATACACAATTTCATATTGAATTTAAGAATTAGGGTTCTTCGTGTTCTAGGAAAAATTAATCATTTAAAACAGAAAATAAATGAAATTAACCACCACCATCATGTTCCTGGTTAAATTTCGAGCAAGTTTGATGTTTATAACTTTCATTTTCATCAAGAAACAAAGAATCTAGGATTGGATGAAGATTGGAGTAGATGAAGAACAAGTTCGTGCGTGTTTTTGTTTTTTCAGAAATTCAAATTTTCATTTTATAATATAATTAAATGAAGTAAGTTATATGAACGGATGTATTAGCGGTAGTTGCCACTCACTCTTAGTCCTTTGCCTTGCCTTGCCCAATGGTCACGAGGTGAATCCCTTGGGACCATTTGTCACTTTTTTTCTCCTTTCTTCACATTTTTTTTATCAAACTTCAATACCTTCAAAAACCAATCAAAACTTCTCATTTTGAGATGATTTTTTACACACTTGTCATTTAATATACCTATTTTATGATGATGTCAAAAAAATCCAAAAATATTTTCTTTTGATTATATTTTCATTGAGCCGAAAATGAGACATTTTAAGGTATTCTCAAGTACTTTTCAAGAATGTTTTTTTCAAAATTTCAAAACTCGAAACTTTTTCAAACTTCTTGTGGATATATTTCATCTTTCAAAAACACTTTCAAAATTTTTTCAAAACATTTCATTAAACTTACACACCTTTTTTCCATGATCGATCCGATTTGAAGATAAAACCGAATCAGTTTTTCCTCGAATTTCTTAATTGATCATGAGTCTCCCTCACGGTGTAAGTCCCAATTCTTTTTATGTACATATTAATTTTACTTGTACATAATACAAACATCTTGGTAAATATTCAAGTATAGCAAACTTTTGTTCGTTTATTCGCTTGTTTATACGCCGATTCCATTGGCATCAAGAGAGGAATTATTCCCGGTGAAAGATAACTCATTCATCTGAGTTTAGCCTCCTCTTAGGCTTCGTATAAGAAAACTCATTCATCTGAGTTTAGCCTCCGCTTAGGATTCATATAAGACAACACTCCCCTGCTGAGTTAGCCTCCTCTTGGGCTTCGTTCAAAAGAACTCCTCATTGAGTTTAGCCTTCTCTTGGACATCAAACAAGAAAGAGACCAGGAAATCTCTTAACAGTCTCCTATTGGGCTTCCAATACAAAGAATCACCCGCGCTAGGATAGAACCCTGAGAGTATGATTTCCTGTTGAAATCACTCTTGAAATCCTAAGAGGATGGTTTCCCGGTGAAATCACTCTTAAATCCAAAGCCATCCATACCCTATAGCTTCCTCTTGAGCTTAATACAAGGACCCTCGATGACCCTCGGAATGCCTTCTCTTGGGCTAACAATACAAGGACCCTCGATGACCCTCGGAATGCCTCCTCTTGGGCTTACAATACAAGGACCCATGGGCTTCTTAAAAGCATCCCCGTAATCCAATCAATTTCTCCTTGAGATTTAGACATTTATCATCTCTATGGAAGAAGTATCTCATCTATCATATCACATACAATTAAAAAATTTTCAAACTCTTTTCAAACAAAAACATCTCTTAATCGTAAGTGGTAACGCTTGTACACTCAAGCAAAACACCCAATGCTTATAATTAAAAGATTCAATCATTTTTCAAACATCTTTCTTAACTCGTAAGTGGTAACGCTTGTACACTCAAGCAAAACACCTATAACTTACGATGAAAGATTTTAATCAACAATCCTTTCAAAATGTATGTGATGAAATAGATTAGATACATTTTTCATTAAGATGAAATTTGTCTTTGTCTCTTAATAACATTCTGTTGCTTCCACTAGCATAAGTGGGAACTACGATTGCTCTGACTTTCTCAACATCCTTTTGAGAATACGTAGGCACAAGGTCTCATCCTTGGCGATCAAATTTCTTTCTCCCTCAAACCAAACAAACCATAGCTCCCTTTAGATCCGAGCTACAAATGCTCTGATTCCCATTAAGGGATATTTATGCAGAAGATCCCAATGATCTTTGCGAGCATAATAATAACAAAACCTAGGATCCTACATAATCTTCCCATCTTAAAATCCAAAGGAGAAACTTTCCGAATCATAGAAATAACAATTTAAAACATATCAAACATATTCATATATAAAGCTATAGATAACTATATATATTTAGGGTGCTCCATCTTTTTCCTTTATATAACAAACCCCCTTACCGGAATCTCCCCAATGCGTTCGTCTAGTTCGCTGAGTGTAATGCATATCAAATCAATTGAGTATTATGACTTTCCCCTTTTCATAATCGGTTTTTCTTGTGTTGAAAATAATAAAGCTTGATGCTCGCATCTTTATAAACAAATCAAAAGAGTAAATCGTTTCGAGCCGGAGAATCGAATTGATTCGATTCCTAGCGTCACTTTTAAGGCGAGCAGAAAAATGGCGACTCTGTTTGAGAATCGCTAAACTCTTATTTTCAAAAATTGTGACTCTGCCAAAGAGCACCAAGCTTTTTTGTTTTCAAAAAGAGAAAAAAATGGGTTAAGTTTTCATATATGCATATGTTTGTTTTTCTTTATTGTGTGTTTTCGCGATTTCATCTGATGGAAAGAAATCCTAACCCGGATTTAAGAAACATTTTAAGATCTAGGTGAGGGTATAGTCCTATTAACTTATGGGAAGTTTCATTACTTACTAAGTTAATTTGAGATCCCTCTCTCAGTGGAGGTTGTCTTGGGAGTATTTGTGTTTAGCAAGTATTTGCAAAGACATTTTACTTTCGAGAGAACTAACAAAGCTGAGTGGCTGTAGAACACATAACCCATCCTGGCTTTTTAGGATGTAGTGAAGAGGCTATTCGGGCGTAAGCTTAGAATAGTTGTCATGCGAGACTACGATCAAGCAAGTTTTTCTTGAAAAATATTATTGGACTTCGGGTATTCAACAAATCAGATAATATTTCAAAGAAGCGTTGAACTGTATTATCGATGAGAACCCGTTTCACAGATGAATAAGCCCTTAGAACTTACCCACGTTTGGTTCTTATCGTTGGCCTCATGCTCGTGACTTCAAACGCTTGACCATGTGTATAACCACTAACCATGTTTGTAGCATTCATGCATTCATCCAAAAACTTCATTTCTCTTCCCATTTCCAAAGAATTTAGAGATTTTTCTTTGTAAATATTTTAGGTTAGAGTGATGGACGTCAGAGGAAGATTCACCAAGAAATACAGTTTTAGAATTCCTGATGTAGGGAAGTTAAAAGAGTTAGCATCCTTGGTAGAAGATCCCTCGGATTTCAGAAAACGCTATGGAACTCTTTTAACTGTTCTGAACACTAATGTTGATGAAGGACTTCTCAAAACTTTCGTTTAGTTTTACGATCCAGTTTATCGTTGTTTCACTTTCCCTGACTATCAGTTGATGCCTACTTTGGAAGAGTACGCGCACATCTTAGGTATCTCAGTATCAGATAAGGTGCCTTTCAATGGTTTGGATGCCATTCCTAAGTCACCAGTCATTGCAACGATGACTCACTTAAAGAAATCTGAGATAGACAAAAACCTAACTACCAAAGGAAAACTCTTAGGACTAACTTCAAAGTTCCTAATGGAGAAGGCTCTTAAATTCTCTGAAGTCGGTAGTATGGTAGCTTTTGAAGCTGTTTTAGCTTTACTCATCTATGGATTGGTGTTGTTTCCAACGTCCCAAGTTTCGTTGATATCAGCATATAGGATCTTCGATTGGAAATCCGTTCCACTTTGCTTGGTGACACGTTTTCTCCATTCATCATAGGAATCGTCAAGGAGATGGCACTATTGTGTTGTGTACCTCTGTTTTCAAATGGATTGTCTCATTTGCCTAAGTCTCCTATCTTCGCGAAAACAAAGGCGATTGGCATTGGTCTCGAAGGCTCATGTCTCTTACAAACAACGATATCCATTGGTATACCTTGGCAAAAATGAGATGGAAATCATTGAAAGGCTGTGGAGAATTTGCCAGCGTACCTCTCATCGGTACAAAGGAGGAATCAACTACAACCCATTCTTGGCGAGGCGTCAACTCGGGTATGCAAACTCTAGTAAACCCCTTGGTTTCTGGTTGGAAGCTACTTCTATCATGAAGGGAAGATTCTCAAGGTTTGAAATCCGAATGATAAGAGCTTGGCATCACATCCGAAGGAAGGAAAAGGGTAATACAAAAATGCGTAGCCATGAAATCTACACTTCTTGGGTAAAGAAAGAAAAGAATTACAGATGCCTTACAACATGAAGAACCCATGTTCTCGGTGATCAAATCAACCACTTTTCGTCGAAACTATGGGAGAATACCAAGAAGCTTTGGCCAAGATGAGGCTTGAGAAAGAGGCTTTGGAAGAAAATTTCTTTAAGGTGATCTCGAAAATGAGAAGCTTAAGAAGCAGTCAAAGATCATGAAAAGGCTTTACTTCCAAGATGAATGGCTCATGGAGAAAGATGAGAAGATTAAATCGAGAAAGATAGCGCAATCAAAAGATACATTAAAGAAAAGAAATCTTGAGAAATGACAACGTGATCTGCTCGGCGAGTGGAAGAAAGTCATCAACAAGCTAAAAGCCGAGAAAACTGAACTGAAGGCTCACTATGGGAAAGAAATCCTGAAGTTGAAGTTACATCAAGCCTTTGGATCTTCATCCGACGAAGAAGTTTAATTAGTTTAGTTTTAGCTTTATCATTTATTTTATCATTGTAAGAGCTATGCTCAAAAACAAAAAAAATTGTTGTAATCTTCTTTCAATAATTAATAAAATAAGTGTTTTCCATCCAAATATTTGCTAGAAATTTCTCTTTTAGTATAAATTCTTTTCTCTTTACATTCATAATCATGCATCATACTTTGCATTTCGAGTTTGTTGTTTAAAATCTTATCTTTTGGATTTTTCGAGAGAAAATCGTCAGTATCGCGTCTTAGAGTTTCTTACGCTCCAGATCACTCACACATACAATACTCGTTCAAAGAAGGAAAATAATGGAGGGTTTTTAACAAGAAAATGTTGAGCTTCATAGCACAGTGATGACACTTCAAGAAGAGGTGGAGAGACTCACTTCTTTAGTAAGCTCGTTATCAACTACGCAAAGTCAGCAAGCAACATTAAGCAGTCAAAATCAAGCGACGATTTCACGGATCACTACTACTCCAATTTCAACTATTGCGATCGGTAATCCTCTCTTGATATATGCGGAAGGTTATCCATGGGCATGCCTTTCAATTCGACATCGGATTTCGTCAACCCACTTAAGTACGAAACCCGTTTGAGGTTCCTACTTCGAACTCAACATTTACTCCGGCGAGGGAGTAACCTTTCCATAATCACTATAGCGGTTTCTTAACCGATCATGACAAACTCGGCTTACGTAGTTCACGCTACTAAGCAAGAAGTCTATCATAATTGAGCGACAACATGAATCCTCGTGGCGGATGGAGAATCTCAGGAACAATTCCATAAGATCGACTTGAGATCAAAACAATCGGTGGGAAGGAATTGTTTGGGAAGAATACCCACGATCTATGCCTAGTTCCTCGCGTGAGGATACCCAAAGTTCAAAGTCACGACTTTGAAAAGTATAAAGAAAATTCTTGTCCATGAGTCATCTTACAATATACGCTAGGAAGATGTCTACATAAATGACAATCACCAATTGCTCATTCACTATTTCCAAACGATCTCCTTTGTGCACGCTTGAAGTGGTACATGGGGCTAGATAGTGTAAATATCCGGACATTCAATGAAGAAAAGCCTTTGTCCACGATACAAATTCAATTTAGACATGGCTCCAAATTGAGACCGACTCCGCTCCATGTCTCAAAAGGAAAATAGGCGTTCAAAATCGCTAACGTTGGAGAAATTGCCCAAGTCGACCTTGTTAGAGGAGAAAAAATAACCAAGGTTTTCCACGAACACTCTTGGCCCATTTTACTACGAATGCATGATTGCCGGCTCCCGAATTTCACGAAATGGTAAGCATGGGGATGCGACTAGAAGAAGAAGTCCGAGCAGGGCCTAACTAAAGATAGGGTCTTCAAGCGGAACCAAGAGGTTGGAACCGACTTCCCAAAGAAAAAGAACATGACATAGGAATGGTATCCCAAAAACCAAGGAAAAATATCGATCACCGACAGCAGTATAGCCAATAGCACCAGTTGTTAATACAAGTTCAAACGTGGGTATTACCCCACAATTCCAACAAACTCAACAACCTCGACAACAGGCTCATCCATTCAACAATTAGAACCGTGCACCTCGGGTCTCGCAGTTTGATCCAATTCCGATGACATACACGGAATTATATCCTGCATTGATAGAGAGGAACCTTGTGCAAACAAGGTCACCACCTCCGGTACCAGACAAATTACCTTGGTGGTACAAAGCAGATGTGTCTTGCCCTTTTCATCAAGGGGCACCGGGTCATGATCTCGAGCATTGCATAGCACTGAAAGCCGAAGTACAAAGGTTAGTAAGGACTAATCTTCTCTCCTTCAGGAACACAAATCCAAATGTACAAGCAAATCCACTTCCCGATCATAGTGGACATACTGTGAACTTGATACTAAGGAATACAGATCGATATCTTATCATTGACATAAGTATGATAAGAGAAAGCTTGGTACAACTCCATGATACATACAGTACAATGGGCGCCTTCGCTAAACACGACTACATAGCCTGCAGAATCTGCTTCAGGGATCTTCGAGGATGTCCAATTGTGAGAGCATACATTCAATGATTAATAGACATTGGTGATATTCAAATCTACAGAAACAGAAACGATTATGATGTGAATACGGTAGGGCATTATCCGCATGAGCTTTTAGTCTTAGATATCAACTCGAAAATTCCCGAAGTAAATGTCATTATCCCCTGTTTCAATGTGCCCAAGTGTGTAGAAGTGGAGTACAACGGTCCAAAAGTCCCAGAATCTCCTTTGGTAATCTGTTTACCTGGTCCTGTTCCTTACAACTCTGACAAAGCAATTCCCTATCAATACAGTGCAACTATGATAGAAGATGGGAAAGGAAAACCCATACCAACTCTTTCAGTTGTTGTTAACATCGCTGATAGCGGACGAATAACGCAAAGTGGACGTGTGTACACCCCGTTACCACCAAAGCAACCTGTTGTTCCCGCTGTTGGACAAAATCTAGTTAATACATCTCCCGAGAATCCCATGGGGATTCCTGTTGGTAATTCAAACATAAATATTGGTCCGTCTAATGGAACCAACGTTAACTCAGATTTCGACAAGATACTAAAGCTAATCAAGAAAAACGAGTACAGAGTTGTAGATCAACTAATGCAGACTCCTTCCAAAATTTCGATACTGTCTTTACTTCTGAATTCCGAAGCCCACCGAGAAGCTTTTATGAAAGTGCTAGATCAAGCTTACGTAGATCACGACCTGACTACAGATCAATTTGGTGGAATTGTAGGCAACATAACAGCTTGTAACAATTTAAGCTTCAGTGATGAAGAACTCCCAGAGGAAGGAAAAGATCACAATCTTGCTCTACACATCTCCATGATTTGCAGATCAGACTCTCTGTCTAATGCGCTAGTAGATATCGGTTCATCCTTGAATGTAATGCCAAAACGACTCTCGCTCGTTTATCTTACAAAGGAACACCGATGAAATCCAACGATATAGTGGTCAAGGCCTTTGATGGATCAAGGAAATCCATTATTGGGGAAGTCGACCTTCCAATGACGATTGGGCCGCATACCTTCCAAATCATGGACGTGCCAGCTGCTTACAGTTGTTTGCTAGGAAGACCATGGATACACACGAAGCGGGAGCAGTGACATCCACTCTCCACCAAAAGCTGAAATTCACAACAAATAGGAAGCTAGTAACCATCATCAGTGAACAAGCTTTACTAGTAAGCCATTTGTCCACCTTTTCTTTCATCACCGCCGACGATGTTGAAGGGACACAGTTCCAAGGACTTTCGTTAGAAGATGAATCTATAAGCAAAAGCAGATCGTCTATCTCCTCTTACAAAGAAGCGTTGAGATAGTAAAAAATGTATGCCGCAGTTGGGACAAGTAATAAAACTCGACAGAGACAAAAACCGACTCGATTTACTCCATATTTCCTAAAGACAATCAAAGGATGAAGCTCTTTGAAAGTATTCCACATGGGGGTTTCTTAAACCTTTCAAGAGGTTAACATTCTTACCAATGAAGTTAATGAAGAAGATCTCTCCAATCAAGAGTGGGCACTTATCTTAATAGCCCCAGTATGTGTCCTGGGAAGAACGCATTCAATAATCATAATTGAAACATCCTACCAAATAAGAATGAAACGATCCTTTTGGTATCCTAGTCAACCGGAAGAATTATACACATCTTCTCGATCTCATCATCGAGTTGAGATCCCAATGAAGATCTACGCTTTAACACACCCGCAGAGTTTGTTAAGGCGATTTTAACTATCACTACATCAACGTAATTACAAGATCAAGAGGACAATTACGGAAACGAATTGAAAGCGTCAGACAATGAGTCTCTCCACTCGGAAGATTGGAAAGAACATCCCAAGAATCCGTGATACATGCCACTTGAAAGCACATATCGCATATTATGCTCCTCGATCTATCAATCAAGGTATTTAAGATTGCTTCAAAGAAGACAAAAGGCAAGGTTAACCGTCCGTAGTCTTCAAAGCCTGTTCGATCAACGACCAAAGTCTACTCAAGAAATAAGCCAAATGGAAAACTACCAGAATATCTTGACTTCCAAGGAGTTCGCCACTATTGGAAGCCTGTTAAAGCTTAGACTAATGTTCATAGTTCTAAGTAGTTTGTTTTGCTTTTGTTTTGAACTCTCGCCCCCAAGCGAAGAGATGTTTTATAGGGTTTAGCTTTTAAATAATTTCTCTTTTCTTGCCCAAGACAAATGAGTTTGTATTTAGGGCCCTGCTTCATATTGTGAATCATAAATAAAAGCGTTGTTTTGATTCCACATTTGTGTTTGTTTTCATCTTTACCCTTTTCTTGAAATGGTAATTCTAAAAACAAAATAAAACAAACGATCAAAATATAATAAAGATGCATACACTTTCACATTAACTTTTCTATAAAAAAAAAAAAAGAGTTAATTAATCAAACATAAATCAAATATGCAGATTAATGATGGACAAATCCATTGAACATAATAACTCTATGCTCTCTCCCAACTTTGAATTCGTGTTCGGCCTAGGAAGAAGTTGAAGAAGATCCCGATGAGATTTCTCGACTACTTAAGCACGAGGAAAGAATCATTCAGCCTAACAAAGAGCCTTTGGAAGCAATCAACTTGGGTTCTGAAGAAGACAAAAAAGAAGTGAACATCGGAGCTCTACTCGACAGCAATGTCAAGGGCAAACTGATAAATCTTCTCAAAGAATACGTCTATGTGTTTGCTTGGTCTTACCAAGACATGTCGAGTTTAGATACCAGCATCGTGGAGCATCATTTTCCATTAAGACTGGAGTGTCCTCCAGTTAAATAAAGACTGCGAAGAGTTCACCCTGACATGGCTAACAAAATCAAAAAGGAAGTTCAAAAGCAGCTCGACGCAGGTTTCCTCGTCACCTCTGAATATCCTCAATGGCTAGCCAACATAGTGCCTGTCTCCAAGAAAGACGGAAAGGTCAGAATGTGTGTTGACTACCGGGACTTGAACAAAGCTAGTCCAAAAGACGATTTCCCACTACCGCATATCGACATGCTGGTGGATAGTACTGCAAAGTTCAATGTCTTTTCCTTCATGGACGGTTTCTCTGGCTACAATCAGATCAGAACGGCTCCCGAAGACATGGAGAAGACATCTTTTATCACGCCATGGGGCACCTTTTGCTACAAAGTAATGTCGTTTGGATTAAAGAATGTAGGCGCAACTTATCAAAGAGCGATGACTACTCTCTTTCATGACATGATGCACAAAGAGATCGAAGTCTACGTGGACGAAATGATAGCAAAGTCTGACACTGAAGAAGAGCATATATAATATCTCTTAAAGTTGTTTCAGCGACTAAGGAAATTTCAGCTTCGCTTGAATCCTAACAAATGCACCTTTGGGGTAAGATCCGGAAAGCTCCTAGGTTTCATCGTCAGTCAAAGAGGTATTGAAGTTGACCCTGACAAAGTCAAGGCTATTCAAGAAATGCCTACGCCACATACAGAAAAGCAAGTAAGAGGATTTCTTGGACGTTTGAATTACATCTCCAGATTTATCTCTCAAATGATTGCTACCTGTGGGCCGATATTTAAGCTTCTCCACAAAAAACAAGAGGTTGTATGGACAGAAGATTTCCAAAAAGCGTTTGACAGTATCAAGGAATACCTGTCAGAACCTCCAATACTGATTCCTCCAATTGAAGGAAGACCATTAATCATGTACCTTACCGTGCTAGAAAATTCCATGGGCTGCGTGCTTGGACAGCAAGATGAGACCGGTAAGAAAGAGCATGCCATTTACTACTTGAGTAAAAAGTTCACAGATTGTGAAACTCGTTACTCCATGCTCGAGAAAACATGTTGTGCTTTGGTATGGGCTTCAAGACGTCTCCTCCAGTACATGATCAATCACACGACTTGGTTAATCTCCAAAATGGATCCAATCAAGTACATATTTGAAAAGCCTGCCTTAACAGGAAGAATTGCTCGATGGCAGATGTTGTTATCTGAGTATGACATCCAGTACCGTGCTTAAAAAGCGGTCAAAGGAAGCATTCTCGCTGATCACTTGGCTTATCAACCAATCAACGAATACCAATCTCTCAAGTTCGACTTCCCTGATGAGGATGTTATGTACTTAAAGATGAAAGATTGTGACGAACCATTACCTGAAGAAGGTCCTGATCCAGAATCTAGATGGGGATTGATCTTTGATGGAGCAGTTACTGTCTTTGGCAATGGAATTGGGGCAATCATCATTACTCCCGAGGGTTCTCATATCCCGTTTTCCACCAAATTGATATTTGATTGCACTAACAACATCGCAGAATATGAAGCTTGTATCATGGGTATCGAAGAAGCCATCGACTTGAGGATCAAGATCCTTGACATATATGGAGATTTAGCCTTTGTGATTAATCAAATCAAAGACAAGTATGAAACTCATCATCTTGGTTTGATTCCCTACAGAGATTATGCAAGACGTTTGTTGACTTTCTTCAACAAGGTCGAACTGCATCATATCCCTCGAGATCAAAATCGAATGGCAGACGCCTTGGCCACTCTATCTTCCATGTTCAAAGTCAACCATTGGAACGATATGCCTAAGATCCATATCAGACGCCTTGAAAGACCTGCATATGTGTTTGCAACTGAAGCAGTCTTCGATGATAAACCGTGGTTCCACGACATCAAACGTTTCCTTCAAACTTAGGAATACCCACTCGGGGCATCGCACAAAGATAGGAAAACTCTAAGGAGGCTTTCTAGAATTTTCTTCCTGAATGAAGATGTGCTATACAAAAGAAACTTCGACATGGTCCTGCTCAGATGCGTGGATAGACACGAAGCAGACACGATAATTCATGAAGTGCATGAAGGGTCCTTTGGAACCCATTCAAATGGGCATGCAATGTCCAGGAAAATCTTGAGAGCAGGATACTATTGGATAACGATGGAATCCGATTGCTGTAAACACGTCAAGAGATGTCACAAGTTCCAGATCTACGCAAATAAGATCCATGTGCCACCGACTCTACTCAACGTTCTCTCTTCTCCATGGCCTTTCTCCATGTGGGGCATCGACATGATTGGGATGATCGAACCAAAAGCGTCCAACGGACATCATTTCATTTTAGTGGCTATTGATTACTTCACCAAATGGGTCGAAGCAGCATCTTACGTCAACGTTACAAGACAAGTGGTTGTGAGGTTCATCAAGAACAACCTCATTTGTCGATATGGAGTTCCAAGTAAGATCATTACAGACAATGGATCGAACTTGAACAACAAAATGATGAAAGAACTGTGTGAGGAATTCAAGATCGAGCATCATAACTCATCACCTTACCGGCCAAAGATGAATGGCGCCGTTGAAGCTGCCAACAAGAACATCAAAAAGATCATCCAGAAGATGGTCATCACTTACAAAGACTGGCACGAAATGTTGTCATTTGCTCTGCATGGGTATCGAACTTCAGTATGCACTTCAACAGGGGCAACTCCTTTTTCTCTAGTATACGGCAGGGAAGCAGTGCTCCCCGTAGAAGTTGAGATTCCATCAATGAGAGTTCTCATGGAAGCTAAGTTATCTGAGGCCGAATGGTGTCAAAGCAGATATGATCAGCTGAACTTAATCGAAGAAAAGCGTCTGACCGCTCTGTGTCATGGACAATTATATCAAAGAAGGATGAAGAAATCCTTCGACAAAAAGGTTCGACCTCGTGAGTTCCAAGAAGGCGACCTCGTGCAAAAGATTCTCTTTTCAACCGATTCTAGGGCAAATGGACTCCTAATTACGAAGGCCCATACATCGTCAAAGAAGCTTTTACGGTGCTATGACTCTCACCATGGACGGTGATGAATTCCGTATCCGTGAATCTTGATGCGATCAAGAAATACTTTGTCTAAAAAACAAAAGAACAGCTCGGTAAGTCGAAAACCCGAAAAGGGCGGCCTAGGCAAAAATGAGCGTCTCGGTGGACTGAAAACTTGAAAAGGCGGTCCAGGTAAAAATTAGAGACAATAAACAGAAATTATCCTGATAGATTGAAAACCTGAAAAGGAAATCTAGGCAAAAATTAAGGATAAAAAATGACAAAGTAACTGCATCAGTCCGTACTTCGTCAATCTGAAGAATCTTCCATCAACGGATCTTCAATCAAATCTTCTAAAGCAACAAGAACAGTTGGAATTCAAAGTTGTTAGGGATAATAGTGGTTATTGCTTTCAATGTAGCCTTTTCCCAATAAATTATCATTTCCAACTTTTGTAAATAGCTCATGGAATCACGCCTTTGGCTGATTACCATTCTATCAATAAATTTGAGCCTTGTGCCCATTTGTTTGCAATTCTTGCTTTATTCTGTTTTGCAAAATAACGCTTTTTATTGTGAAAATCACTTTTGAAACTAAAAAGTTAAAAAAAGTTTTAAATGAATTTTTACTTCAAAATTTTGAAATAAAAGTGAAATTTTCCTTTGAACTATGAACACAGAAAGAACTTCAACAGTTTTCTCCATGAGTGTTTCGACCTCTGAAAGATAGAACAACTACTACAGAAGTCTTCTTCTCCTCAACAGAGATCATCAAAGGACGGAATTCTTATCCCAAAAGAATCCCCAACAAAGTTGTTAATGAAATGCCTTTTTCGGAAAGATTAAAGCATGCAACTCAGATCCATCATCAGCAACGTCTACACCATTGCTGCAGATTTTGCTAAGTATTTGTTGAACTGAGATGTAGTCCTTTTCCCAAATACCCTTTTGTTGTCTTGTCAAGTATCGTCAGCATGCATATGACATTCATGGCATTCATCATTCATAATAGCATCATTAATGCATTCCTGCATTTCTCAATGTTTGCTTCAATATCACTTGTTTAGGTTGCATTCATTCCTAAAAAAAAAAAAAAAACGAGTATGGGTATGTCATCTCTCCAGTAGATTATCCCCAAGCAGAAAAATACATCTTTTCTCTATCATGTTCCCCAGCTGAGAGCATTCCTCATTGGGAACGAAGTCTTGATTGACCTTTTCTTTCCAGCTCATTCTTGGATAGAATCTTGTCTCTAATCAATTCAAGTCTAGATTTCACAAAAAAAATATACCTGTAAACAATAAGCAATAGCCTCGACATCCGAGCTGCTTATTTCCTTTTCATCTTGAGACTTATCATAAAACAATTGTTCTTCTCAGCAAGTTCAAATCATGAAAGTTCAAGAAATCCCCACAATTGTCTTTCTGTCTAAGGAAAACCTGTGTCTTTTCAATCAAAATGCCCACATCTTCTCAAAAGAGAGATCCTCGGCAAGATTATAGTTGTGAAAATAGAAACTCATTTGAGATCTGTTTCCATCATTGTCTATTATTCACAAGGCTGAATACTCTGTAAAATTTCTCAAGAATTACCTTGTTATGGTTATCACTTTGCTGATAATTGGTAATATCTTCAGAACTCATTACCATAAACTATCACAAGGCTGATAATTGGTAATATCATTTTCAATTACCTTAAACATTGTCACAAGGCTAACAGAAGGTAATCTCCTCGTTTCCCAAAACGAAACAGATATTCACATGTTTTATGAATCTATTTTCCCAGTGAAACATATTGCGTGTTTCCAACAAACAGGATTCTCCTTTCTTAGACAGATTGAGTCATCCTCACAAATCTTTCCCCATCATATCAATCTTTGATATCTCTTGGGTAAACCTTTTGCAATCATTTTGCATCATTCGCATTTTTTTGGTATCTTAGGTCCAAAATTTGTGTATTCTGATATTTAAGTCTCTGCACACCTATCGAGACGAAGATATTCATCTTCATATCTCAGGTTAAAGAAACTTAAATAGGGGCATCTGTCATACCCCAATTTTTGACCTAATATACCACCTCACATATTCATTACTGCATCACTAACAGATCAGAACAGAATAGATCAGGTGTGGCTTCTAGAAGTCAGAATCAGGGTTTCTTCAAAATTTCATTTGTTCAAGAGGTGATCAATTAGGGTTTGAGTTTCCACTCACCTCAATTGACTTATCTTAATTAATCATCAACATTTGATCTTCAGATTCCCAACTTTTTCTCATGATCTATCATGGATCGACCAATTAGGGTTTTTATCGAAGATAGGGAATCACTGACTTTTTTTCCATTGAATGACCTATTTTCTTGGAGATTGATCTTTATATCTTCAATTCAACATCTTGACCTAATTTCTTGATTCAAAACATTACAAAAGTTCACATTTTTCATCAGACAAAATTCTGGATCATCTGATAAAAATTCATCTGCACAGAAAAGTCAAACTTTGACTTTTGGTCAACTTTTTCAAAATCAAACTTTTTCAATTATCAAAACACTTCAAATGATCCATCATGATCATAAAAAATCAAGAAATTTGGAAAAGTCAACAAAAAGTCAAAATTTCCAACATTTAGAAAATTTTCAAGTGTTAGAAAAAACATGTTTTTTCCTACTTTCATGGCAATTTTTCACATAGTTCCATTTGGAATTAGAAAAAAATCAAAACATGAAAGTTGTAGCCCTTGTTACAAGCTTTCAAAAATGTCCAAGAACTTGCAAAACCATTTTGTCTAGCTATACTTTTGATTTTGAAACATAAAGCTCCAAAACCATGGAAGTTCAAGTATATGCTTCAAAATTATAAGTCATTTTTGCAACTTCTCCTTCTAGAAGCCTTGTCATCACTTAGAGGAAGCTAGTAACTGATAAATATCAGTTTGAATGATTGAAAAGAAGATTGGATCAAAGAAGAAAACTTAACCATGGTTAAAGAAAGTAACTTTTGCATTAAATGCAAAAGATTCCATTATGACCTCTTAACCAAGTTGCAAGTTTCCTTCAATGATATTTTTGCCAAATCATTCAGTTTTCTTGGCCTATATATAGAGGTAATTTCCTCAAATTCAAACCACACCAAAGCTATGCAAATCAAGCTTTCACTTTTCCTTTCTTGAATTTTAAGTTTCATAGTTCAAAAGTGAGGATTTTGCATTTTTGCAAATGTTGTAAAAACTGTGAGAAACTTGGTGTCTAACATGTTCTAAACATCAAATGAAACTTGTTTGAAACTTAAAATCAACTCAAGAATTGCTCAAACTCATAATCCATGTTTAAAACCAAAAGTTTGCAAAACTTGCCTTAACTTTCAAACTGATAATCTACTCGAGCTAGTCTTGATTTTATCATTCAAACATCATCCACATACTTCATATAAGTGATCCAGATCATTATCCTTGACCTGTAACACCTTCAACCTCGAATTCGAAACTCATACCAAGGAACTGCAGTTGGACTTGGGTGGAGTAGTTCAGACCATTTCAAAGCAAGCATAGTGATCAAACACCTTCCATAAGGTTCAGTGGTGCTATAGCCATCATCAAACAACAAATGGAAACACTCTAAGAAGGATTTCAATTTCAGTTTGAAGAGGTAAGTCACTCATACTTCGAACTCTATGATTCATACAATCCAGTTCAAAAAACGCTTGGCCAT
The DNA here is from genome assembly GCA_021764765.1 of Vicia sativa. Taxonomy (NCBI): domain Eukaryota; kingdom Viridiplantae; phylum Streptophyta; class Magnoliopsida; order Fabales; family Fabaceae; genus Vicia; species Vicia sativa. The sequence goes on from CM038793.1 coordinate 250,808,654, forward strand.
TTTGTTTCTGCACCTTCACTGATCCTTAACCCTCAATCAATTGCTTAATTCCATGACTATACACTATTTCATATTGAATTTAAGAACTAGGGTTCTTCGTTTTCTGGGAAAAATTAATCATTTAAAACTGAAAATAAATGAAATTAACCACCACCATCATGTTCCTGGTTAAATTTCGAGCAAGTTTGATGTTTATAACTTTCATTTTCATCAAGAAACAAAGAATCTAGGATTGGATGAAGATTGGAGAAGATGAAGAACAAGTTCGTGCCTGTTTTTGTTTTTTCAGAAATTCAAATTTTCATTTTGTAATATAATTAAATGAAGTAAGTTATATGAACGGATGTATTACCGCCCCAGCGGTTGCCAGCTCACTCTTAGTCCTTTGCCTTGCCTTGCCCAATGGTCCTGGGGTCGAATCCCCTTGGGACCATTTTGTAACTTTTTTTTTCCTTTCTTCACATTTTTTTTTATCAAACTTCAATACCTTCAAAAACCAATCAAAACTTCTCATTTTGAGATGATTTTTTACACACTTGTCATTTAATATACCTATTTTATGATGATGTCAAAAAAATCCAAAAATATTTTCTTTTGATTATATTTTCATTGAGCCGAAAACGAGACATTTTAAGGTATTCTCAAGTACTTTTCAAGAATGTTTTTTTCAAACTTTCAAAACTCGAAACTTTTTCAAACTTCTTGTGGATATATTTCATCTTTCAAAAACACTTTCAAAACTTTTTCAAAACATTTCATTAAACTTACACACCTTTTTTCCATGATCGATCCGATTTGAAGATAAAACCGAATCAGTTTTTCCTCGAATTTCTTAATTAATCATGAGTCTCCCTCACGGTGTAAGTCCCAATTCTTTTTATGTACATATCAATTTTACTTGTACATAATACAAACATATTTGTAAATATTCAAGTATAGCAAACTTTCGTTCGTTTATTTGCTTGTTTATACGCCGAGTCCATTGGGATCAAGAGAGGAATTGTTCCCGGTGAAACTTCTCTTAAACCAATGGGCCTCCCTTACGATGTAAGTCCCAACCCTCCTATGTACATATTCATTTCCTTGTACATAAATACCCATTCGTGTACATATTCATTTCCTTGTACACATTCAAAACTCGTAAATAATCAAGTTACACTTGCTTCAAACGCTCGTTTTACACACTTGTTTATATTTCCTTCATAAACTCCTGTGAATAAACTTTATACACTTGTTTATATAACTGTCTAGTTATAACATAACAACTAGTCTAACAACTAGGTCCCCTGCAGAGTATAGCCTCCTCTTGGGCTTTGTACAAGATAACTCATTCATCTGAGTTTAGCCTCCTCTTAGGCTTCATATAAGAAAACTCATTCATCTGAGTTTAGCCTCCGCTTAGGCTTCATATAAGACAACACTCCCCTGCTGAGTTAGCCTCCTCTTGGGCTTCGTTCAAAAGAACTCCTCATTGAGTTTAGCCTTCTCTTGGGCATCAAACAAGAAAGAGACCAGGAAATCTCTTAACAGTCTCCTATTGGGCTTCCAATACAAAGAATCACCTGCGCTAGGATAGAACCCTGAGAGTATGATGTCCCTGTGAAATCACTCTTGAAATCCTAAGAGGATGGTTTCCCGGTGAAACCACTCTTAAAGCCAAAGCCAGCCATACCCTATAGCTTCCTCTTGAGCTTAATACAAGGACCCTCGATGACCCTCGGAATGCCTTCTCTTGGGCTAACAATACAAGGACCCTCGATGACCCTCGGAATGCCTCCTCTTGGGCTTACAATACAAGGACCCATGGGCTTCTTAAAAGCATCCCCGTAATCCAATCAATTTCTCCTTGAGATTTAGACATTTATCATCTCTATGGAAGAAGTATCTCATCTATCATATCACATACAATTAAAAACTTTTCAAACTCTTTTCAAACAAAAACATCTCTTAATCGTAAGTGGTAACACTTGTACACTCAAGCAAAACACCCAATGCTTACAATTAAAAGATTCAATCATTTTTCAAACATCTTTCTTAACTCGTAAGTGGTAACGCTTGTACACTCAAGCAAAACACCTATAACTTACGATGAAAGATTTTAATCAACAATCCTTTCAAAATGTATGTGATGAAATAGATTAGATACATTTTTCATTAAGATGACATTTGTCTTTGTCTCTTAATAACATTCTGTTGCTTCCACTAGCATAAGTGGGAACTACGATTGCTCTGACTTTCTCAACATCCTTTTGAGAATACGTAGGCACAAGGTCTCATCCTTGGCGAGCAAATTTCTTTCTCCCTCAAACCAAACAAACCATAGCTCCCTTTAGATCCGAGCTACAAATGCTCTGATTCCCATTAAGGGATATTTATGCAGAAGATCCCAATGATCTTTGCGAGCATAATAATAACAAAACCTAGGATCCTACATAATCTTCCCATCTTAAAATCCAAAGGAGAAACTTTCCGAATCATAGAAATAACAATTTAAAACATATCAAACATATTCATATATAAAGCTATAGATAACTATATATATATTTAGAGTGCTCCATCTTTTCCCTTTATATAACAAACCCCCTTACCCGGAATCTCCCCAATGCGTTACGTCTAGTTCGCGCTAGTCGTAATGCATATCAAATCAATTGAGGGTATTGCAGCTTTCCCCTTTTTCATAATCATTTTTTTCTTGTGTTGAAAATAATAAAGCTTGATGCTCGCGGCATCTTTATAAACAAATCAAAAGAGTAAATAGTTTCGAGTCAGAGAATCCAAATTCAGATTCGATTCCCTAGCGCGTCACTTTTTAACGCGAACAGTAGACACCTATACTTCATGCAAGCCTTAAACCTGGGGCTATTGTGTGAATTGCTTGTGCTTGCTACTTGTTTTAAACATGACATCATGACATCATAGCATCATATCATTTCTAACTATTTCAAGGACCTAGGGATTTATCTTTGCTCTGTTTTGTAGGAGTTATGGCTTCCAGGAAGACTATCTGAATCAACTTCATGGGTATACCTTCTCAACTCAAAGAATTAGTTTCAGAAGTTCCTAATCATGCTCAGTTTATCAATAGGCATGGTTATCTACATGACTTGGTTGTCTCCGGTTTTGAAGAAGATATGATGCACCTCGTATTCCAGTTCTTCGATCTGAAACATCAATGTTGTACATTCCTAGATTATCAGTTGGTGCCTACATTGGAAGAGTTCTCTAAGCTACTAGGGATACCTACCCTTGATCAGATACCATTCACCAGTTTAGAAAAAGCTCCAGAATACGAAGACATCACATCAGTGTTACATCTAAAGCGATCAGACATTGAAGCTAATTGGGAAACAAGAAGCGGAGTTAAGGGTTTGCTTGCTAAGTTTTTGATAAAGAAAGCTCGAGAATTCCTAAAGGCTATGAGTTTCCATGCATTTGAAGACATTTTTGCCTAGCTAATCTATGGCTTGGTGCTATTTCCAAATCCCGACCAGTTCGTAGACTTAAACACCATCAAGATATTCCTCACTCGTAATCATGTGCCTACCTTACTTGGGGATATTCTGTATTCTCTCCACACTCGTACTACCAAAAGACAAGGAACTCTCATGTGTTGCATACCGTTACTTTCTAGGTGGTTTATTTCGCACCTTCCTCAATCAGTAATGAAGAACGAGCAAAGATTGAAGTGGTCTCAAAGGCTGATGTCACTCTCTCATTCAAATATCCGTTGGTGTCTTTTTTCTCAAAAGGACTTCACTTTCATTGAGTGTTGTGGGGAATTCCCTAATGTACCACTCCTTGGCATAAAGGGAGGTATCACTTACAACACTTCTCTAGCTCTACATCAGTTTGGTTATGCTCGAAGAGATGGGTGCGAGCTCGAGCTCAAAACCTCATGATGCCGTTTACAACTGTTCTACCCATGGTTATGGAACTTGTTGCTGAAGGTGACGAACCCTATACCATTCTCCATCCAGACATGCATACTAATTTCGAAGACTTGAAGAGATCCTGGATTAAACTTAAAGAAGAAAGGGATACCTTTGAAACTCAATGCCATGCAAGCGAGAAAAAGGTGTTATAGTCCACGAAGCTACTACACGACGAGTGAAGCATCAATACCTACTTCAACGCAAAGAGGAAGTGTCCATGGGAGACCTAAGCTCTAGGAATTTTCTTTTATTTGTTTAAACTTTCATTTGCACTTTCTAAAAAGTAAACTAATAAAAAGTTTGTTCGTGTTAGTTTAACAAATTTAAATTCCTAAAGTTTGGGATCTAAGAGGGGGTTTTTCAAAATTTTAACCTCTTAGCGGAACAATCCCGTTGAACGGATCTTTATTAAATCATTAATCACAAATCAAAACTCACCAAAATAAGGATTCAATAATTACATCTTGAAGTGTGCTTTCTCATATGATCACGAACGGCAGAAGATACCGGCGTCTCTACGTAGTCCACGCGAGTGCAAAGTGGAAGGCGGTGCTAGCCGTTTCTTGTTCTCTTGAGAATTGACAATTAACCTAGCAAGGGAAAAGAGCTTCTCTATTTATAGAGAGCTTCTAAAACCCTAATGCTCATAATTTGGGCTTTTTCCAAAACAAGCCCAATCTTAAGTAATTAAACAATTTAATTAAATAATTATTATTTATATTTTTAATTAAATAAAATAAAATATTAAATTAAATTAAATCATATTTAATTTAATCAACTGTCAATTCTCATTTATTTAATTAAATCATATTTAATCAAATAAACGATATGTGTTAATACATTAAACAATTTAAATAATATTAAGACATAATTAAATTAAATCATATTTAATTTAATCATCCATTCCACTATAAGTACTTTATGCGTGTGACCCTGTAGGTTCTCGTAACGTTGGAAATAATATTAAATCACCTATTTAATATTATAAACAATGAGCGGTATCTAGCAACACATCATTGCTACCCAAGTAACGAGAATGTCATGTGATCTGACATAACTTTTCTGTGATAATGATTATGTGTACAATTACTCTTTTGCCCTTATATCTAATTGAACACAAGGCATAGAATGTGTCACCCTCGTATAGTTCAATATTTTATTCCTTGATCCCCGAGTATTCCTGATAATAACAGATAAGCCAAATATCTCATATTGACTTATTTGAGCATGGTCATGCATTTTACAATCATACTCTATCAAGGGGCCCATGTTGTAGGAATATCCGACGAATCGAGTATTTCTATTTATCGTATCCACAGGGATTGGTGTATATTGTAGTCTTTCAATAGCAAAGTGTATTTTAAGATTTAAGTAACCAAAGGGTTTGTTTCCTAAGCTACTAGTATCATGAATTTCCAAGCAAGTAACTAAAATAGTCTTTTAAAAAGAGAGTTAGGGTTTGGATTCAAGAGAGTTGGAGTTTGTTTTTAATTGATGGGAGCATGTCAAGATTAGTTTCATTGACCTAATTTCATATGCATTCTATTAATCAAGTGATGAACTAGTTTGATGATTTCTATAAATACATATCCTCTCAATCTTGTTGATTTCTCACCAAGATTGTGAGTTTTACCATGTTAATCCTTGAATGATTTCTCACCACAACTATTGACATGATAAACATTAAGCTTAATACTTGTAAACACTAACACACAAATCTATTCATAGCATTTGTTCATTAGTGGATGAATATCCTAGGTCTACTTTGAAGCATCCTTTTTCAAACAAGATTCAAAGCATAAAAAGATGAAGAACAAAGATATTCAACTATATTAATCATCAACCATGTTCATACACAAATGGATTAAAAGAAATACATACTAGTTAGATCAACTACCTCTAATCTTGACACAAAAAGAACTTAGCCACTCATTTCCATGGTTGCTTTGTTCACAAGATTGTTGGAGGAGATGATGAACATTTAAGAATCAAGAGGAAAACTATGTTTTTCTTACAAATTCTATGCCTAATTTCTACAACAATGATGATAATGATGAAGAAGTGATTGTAATACGGTGAGCTGACTTTGAGATTTGTTTTGCTTTTTATCGCAAATGTGCGGATAGCAAGAGTCGCCACCGAATTTTCTTTTATCCAATTAAGGGAAGGTGAAAAGAACAGGAAAAGACCTTCGTTAGATTCTGAGTAAGGGAGAAGGTTATGAAAAGGGAAGGTATTAGCACCCCTTTTCATCCGTAGTTATCTACGGGCTCTTAGTTGCTTTTAGCTCACTTTAAAAATTTGCTTTCTGTGTGTGTGTTTGAAATTTTTTTTTTTGAAAAGGCATTTCACTTTGACTTTGTAATGATTCATGTAGGAATGTATACAAAGTGTTCGGAAATGTTTCGTTTTGAAAAGAGTTTGAACTTTGACAAAAGTGTAAGGTGTGAAAAGTATTTTGTTTGAGCAAGCAACTAAAAGTCTTATTACGTACTCAGAATGATCGTTTTCGTGTTGTTTTACGTTCCTTTAGAATGGCGCTATCCATACCATTAGTTGGTAGGTAACCTTATTCATTGGATGTGAACGGGACATTCGAAGGGACATCGGATGGTCATAGAAGGCAACTTGTAGGAAGTATCCTAGCACATTCGAAGGGACGATCATCACTTTTTGTAGGCAACAATCGAGGGTCAAGATCATGTATTCGTAGGCGACATCGTGGGTCTATGATCTTTGTATCGAAGGGACTATGATGATATGTTTGTAGGCAACGGTGCTAGGATACCTCTATGTTCGAGGGACTTGACCATTTAAACGAAAAGGCAACGAGAGAGAATTACCCTAAGGGGTGCATGTGTGAAAAGAGTGTGTTGATTCAGATATTTTATCTTGGCATTATGAGTGATCTATGTCCAATTTTATCTTGCCATACACGCCTAATTACTAGTAGTTTATAGGGTGCAGAAAGTAAATTGCGAAAAGTAAAGTGCAGAAAGATTAATTTCCTACGCTATTACATGGCTTTGGGGCAGTTACATAATAAGAGTGCGGAAAATAAGAGTCCTAATTAAACTATTACATCCCATAGGCAGTTACATAATTGAAAAGAAAAGCAAGAAAAATCGTCTGAAACGTTACAACCTGTGAACAGATACAAAATCGGAAATACGAGAAAATTGCAATAAGAAGAAAATGTTAGTAGAAATAAATATTTTTGAATGAGGAAAATTTTTTTGTGTTATTAATGACATTAATATGATAGAATAAATTTTTGGTAATTTTTGGAATTGATTTGATAATTTAAAAACAATTAAAAGCCATTTAAATGATTAATTAGTAATTAAATTAAATATGCATGCAAAAATAATAATTTTTATATTAAAAATTAAATAAACATTTTTCTGATGATTATGCAAAAAATAAATATTTTTGGTGTTTTTTAGATGCATGATAAAAATATTTGAAGATAAATTAAATAACATAAAAATATTAAAGAAAAATAAGAAAATATGAGTTAGTTTCAAAATAGCAAAAATAATATGGTCTTGCCAGGGATCGAACTGGTGACCATTGAGGGAATCTCCACGCTGCCTGCCTTTACCACTGAGCCAAAGTGCTCTTTGTGTTTGGAAAATACAAACGTGTGAATATAAGTGATAACGTGTCCTGGATTTGAATTCAAAGCACAGTCAGCCGTGTGGACCCCAGGTGGAACTGATGGATGAATCGGATTGCTTCCTTGCGCCATGCAAGCTCACGCTGGAGTCAACAAAGTCCACGACGCCGGAGCCCTAGCTCCGGTCGTCTTCTCCGATTACGCAAACCTTCAAACTTGAAAAATACGCAAAATAAAAAGGCAAGAGGTACCCTACCCCCCTAAATCGACACTTGCGAATCTAATGGTGGCATTAGTTTTTCCTGAAAGTCCCTGTACAAGCCGGTTCGAAGAAAACAGCTCAAAGAACCCTAACTATGGAAAATTGTGATTTTTACGTGCAAGCTTCTGAACGATTGCCCATATCTGTCCCTTAGCATCTCATGAACATATTAGAGTGGTTAGTTTCGATTAAAACACACAGATAATAGAAATGCAATTTCAAGAAAATTTTGAATATGTATGAATGTGTATGGCTCGATTCAAGCAGCTTTGATCATGGCTTTTGATGTATACTTACTCAAACTTACCCTAGGAACACAATGGAGTGATTGAGAGAGGCTGAAAGTGGCTGCAAGTTGAAACTCGAATTTCACAACTTTGTGAAAATTTTGAGAAAAATAAGGGTTGTTGTAGGGGCTAGGGTTTCGTCCTTTGTCTTGTGCAATGAGCTGAGTATTTATAGAGTGAAGAGTGAGGGCAAAGAGAGTGAAAAAAGATCTCCTCTTGAATGCAAAAATAATTTCCTTTCCAATAAAATCAAATCTTTGAAAATTTGATTTTCTCTTCCATATGCAAGCTAGCACGAATTTGGCAAGTTATATGGGCTATCTTGGACCTCAAGTTTGATAAAAATTCAATCCATTTGAAAATATATCTTGTTTTCATATTTTATATAATTTAAATTTGAATTAAATGGTTTTAATTTCAAAAATAAATCAAAAAAATAGAATGTGGTCATGGCAAGGCATCAATAGGTCACAAATAATATTATGATCAAGTTTGGATCATAAAATTATAGGCCCATTTGGAAAAAATTGGATTTTGACAAATATCTCTTTTTGTGCAATTGTTCAAAAATGCCCAACTTGTACAAGGTGTATTTTGCTCAATTTTCCACATTTTTGAGTGTTCTTAGACTTTTTAGAAATCTCTAAGTGTCCTCTAACCAACCTCTTTGGTTTCATCTCAATTGGAGTTTCCATGCTTAATAAATCTTCAAAACAAAAAGTTGACTTTTTGTTGACGTTGAAAAGGATCTGTAATGTTTTGATCCATAGCTTCCAAATGAAGCATTTTTGAACATTCTTGTGAGACATGAAGTTGTAGAGAATTGAATTTCCTTCAAAATGAGAGGTGGTGGAAAAATTTCTAAGAAAGTATGAAGAAGTTGTGCTCAGTCAAAGTTCAGTTGACTTTTCATTGGAAAACCCTAATTTGGAAATTTTGACTTTTGAGCAAATCTTGAGTTTTCTTGATGAATCATGATCAACCCTTGATCTTATGATGAATGTGACTTCAAAATGAGGATGTTGACCAAAAATCATGAAGTTTGACTGTATGTTGACCACAGTTGACTTTTTGTCCAATACAACTGATTTTCAACCATCTGAGCAATTGTCTGAGGAAACTTGGCTTGTGAGGCTTGAAACTTGACATGGAGAGTCTTTGAAGCATATGAGGAGGCATGATGGCCATTGGAGATGTTGGAAGTCCATCTGGATCTGAGGATAGCCAAACCCTAGTTTAGGTTGATTGTCTAGGAGAGGGTTTGTCTGATCAACCCTTGAGGAATCCTTGAGTATAGATCTATGGGATGTCTTGAGGAATATGAGGGAAAATTTTGGGGTATGACAGTGATGTTCCACCCTTTTCACACCAAAAGCCAGCTGGAAACTGTAAGTGCCCTTGTCCAGGATTGGCTCATTTCTTGTAAAACAAATGATAACAACAATAATGTAATGTAATGTACAATAGGAACAGCCTGAAAATCCTATTGCAAATGCCTAAACATGTTGTGTTGAATAAAATCAACATCTGGAACAACATGTCACAAGAGATGTCATAACATCATATCAGACATCATGCTACTGAACTGTCAAGTCTGTTTGCAGTTCTGTTCCTAAAGTTATGCAGAATATTCTGCCAAATAGAATGCACAACAAGTAGCGAAAATTGAAGGCATATGTGGAGCCCTAGAAGATTCAATCAGAAGTTAAGGATAAGGAGAAAAGCTAGATTGAAGTCCTAACTTGTAGCAGAAGTTTTCGCTTATTTTATGAGTTGTTAAAGTCGCTATGTCACAAAAAGGCCCAAGTCCAGTTGGGTAAAAGGTTATAAATAGAAGCATTGTAACCTAGTTGGTAGCAAGCCAAAGAGAATTAAAGATGTGATAATTAGGGCTAGTTGTAGTGAACCACCCGGGCTGTGGGATGGTCACCATACTCCTTGAAACCTGTAGGTAAGAGGATGTATGTATTGTACTTGATTGAAGCTTTTAAGCAAGATCAAGTTGTGTAATTGAAGTGTAACTTCCAAGCTTTTGTTCATGGTAAGTAATCACACGGGTGTGATTGAGGGGAGTAGGAACTCATATCTAAGTATGACTTAGGTAAAAGGATCATTGGGTAGTGATTAAGTGAGAAGGCAACGAGTGTGTTGGTTGTAGGGTCTTTGAATTGATATCGCTAATAGTGAACTTTATCCTCGGCTTGGTAGCCCCGGATGTAGGTTTGTTGAACCGAACGGTGAACAATTCTGTGTTATTTACTGCATTGGTTATTTGTATGATGTCATAACATTATTCATGACATCAGTTGTTCTTATTAACCTTAACTTCATTAGATCGTAACACATAATTTGATGGTGTTACAAGTTCTGGTATGATCGTATAATTATCTGGTGTAGTACAGAAATTATAAAGGTCAGCCTCTTCTACCTGTGCAGTGCTTAATGTCAGATCAGATGTCTTAACATCTCATTCGACATCCCGAGTCCATACCAGAATTTCAATTGGTATCGGGCAGCATCCCCTGGATGAGATCCATGTGGGATATTTTCTGGCTGTGTACAAGGTAGAAGATTGTTTGAACAAAGTAGTGTTCATATTGATTGGTCCCTAGAAGTGGAGGATGGACCAATTTGGGAAAAATCTAGACCAACCTGATCAGCTATGCTAAAAGAAGATGAAAGTGTTTGAACAAATTCAAAGACTTCATGCGGGAGTGAAGATTTTGATTGCATTGTTCAACTTTTTCCAAAGACAGAGAAAAATTATCGAACCTTCATGCGGAGTGAAGATATTGATAAGGTATCCTTTGTGTTTAAAAGCTTCTATATGACTTTAGTTGGGTCTAGGATGTTGCTTGGTGAAGAAGCAAACAACTTGTAGGATTGATTTATTTTCAATCTTTATGTGTCATGCTTACAATATGGAGTAAGCATTGTGCAAGTTCTATTGGCTATTAGCTTCCGATACAACCCTTAAAGTGAAAGAAGAACTCTAGGGTTATTGTTTTGTTTCAACTTTACAACCTATCAATATTGTCAAAGATACTTGAGATTTTCTCAAGTCCACTCATAAAGGCATTTATTAATAGTGTTGATGAGTATCAATTGATCAATGATTCTCATATTCATCGCAAGTGTTTTGAAGAACTTGAAGATCATCAAGAATGATGTGTTTTAAGGAGATGGAACCGATGTTCTTAAGGATGTTAGAACATTATGCAGATGTTCTAGGTGCTAAACACATGTAGTGTGAGTACATATGTTTAGAACCTACTCCGAACCGGAAGAGGAGACATCTTTGTTTTAGTTGATCAGACACGATCAACAAGTTAGCTACTCCATTGTGTGTTTAATACCAAAGCTTATATATACTTAAACACTTATAAAGGTATCTTCGCAATCCCTTTATGTGAAAGCAAGATGAGCTTTTGTCGGAAGATCCCGATCAAAGGAACTGAAATTGAGGAACTCGCTCATGTCCATAGAACATATTTCCTTTGAAGCAAATCATTATGATTTGTTTAGATACTTGAACAATTGCTAGTTGTGATTTCCATGTTTCCTCAAGTGATGGATGATGTCTTATCCGATGTTGGAACATCATCTTTGTGACTTCACCAAGTAAATATGCTTGGTAAGTGTGAAGAAGTGATCATTATCTAGTGTGAGTAGATAATTCTAACCGACTAACCGATGGAGCTGAATATTTATGTGATAAATATGTGGAAATCGAATCAAGAGTTTTAAAGTATGTGATGAAAAGGATGTACAACATCACAACTTTTGAAGACACCAGATCTTGAGAAGAGATGAGATCTTGTTAAATTGGACATTCTCATGATTGATAATAAAGTTTCTTCTAGTACAAGTGACAGCAATCAAACTTGTGTAGCAAGCAAACTAAGGATTCTAAATTTGGAACCCGTGGCAAATTCCAAATAAAGAGTGCTTACTGTCTAAGTGAAGAGCTCAACAATGTGTCCATAAAGAGAGTTAATGGGTAACATTCTGCTCGAGGCGTGTGATCAATCGATCTGTCCCATAAGATGCTTGAGTTTATTTCTCATGATCTTTGTGGTTTCCAAGGAGGATAGGATTACGCCGATGTTGACCGCCAATCTCATAGACTGCAGATTTATTGGAGAATTCTCATGATTCTCTAAAAGGATCCGAGCCGATATCCTTCACAAGATCTTTGAAGACATGTCATACAAAATGTCTTGACATCCCGGTATTGAGAATCTGTATCTCAATATGTCTAGTGATGACTCTCATATAGGCTTGGTATCTCTTGTCAAGTCTATATGAGCATAGAACTCCTCCGATGAAAAATCATCCATGGAATTTTTTGCATTGAATTGTGTCAACCAATGTCCAATAGTTGGTGTCTGCACCTTGTCATCCAATTCACCTAGGATGAACTTATTAATTGTGTGAAGCAAGGAGGAGTTATTATCAAAAGATCATAGTTCCCCATTTTCTTTATGAGTTCATTTATGTGGTGTCCTCACATAATAGAACATTGGGTATGCACTTGTCTAGTATGTCAAGAATAACCCTAGCCCGATCAAGGGTAGATACAAAAATGTTACAAGTTGATGCATGTATTTATGGTATTGTGGATCCGATCATGAAGGGTGATCACTCTGTTCCCCTACAAGAAAGTGTGCTTGGATTACTATGGATGTTCATCCAAAACCATAGTATAAGCCAGGCTCATGTGTTTGAGATCTATGTCGATCCGATGTTGCAACATCATCTCAAATGAGTTGTCTCTTCAAAAAGGAAGTTTGTAAGGATTTCTTCAAGTATGGAGCAGAAGATTGTTAGAATAATTATCCTACCTTGAGAAGGTGGCATAATCTAACTAATAATGAATACTTTGACGGGAGACTAAGTATTTATTAGGATCTTGCATAAAGATATACAATGGGAGACTAAGTGTTTGTAATAAATGCATGCCATTTTGAGCATGAGAGTTTATTTCTCTCTAGGGTATTCTGGTGTGTAACTATTGTTGAAGATGAAGATCATCCCTTTCGTATGGGGAAATACAAGGGCATGGATGATAATAAAGTTGTTAACTTCGTAACTCAAGCAGATGCGATATCACGATGATGTTGTAACATCATTATTGTTAGAAGTCCGTAGACTTGGGACTATGAATCTTAATATTCAAACGCCTCATTCGCGTTCTATCTTTGGTTTAGAATAAGAAGATTCTACTTGTGTTTAAGAGTGGTATGCTCAACAATGCATAACTACTATTTTGCAAGAATTTACTAGTATCGCCTACTACTAGTAAATGTAATGTGCAAGGATTAAAGGATAATCCCGATTTGTTAGAGAGTCCAATCTTAGTAAAGCTTGTAAGCACACTAAAAGGTTGGAGGTTGGTTTCAGACATGACTTCTCGTCATCCGAGAGTCATGTCTAAGTAAGTGTGGAAGAGCAAGGGCATAATAGATGTCTTTGTTATTTTAAGACTAGCTCGTACTTGGAGTAATCACCTCGAGCTAGTAGTTAGTGTCTATTCCACACTATTGCTTGACTATCCATGACAAGGAGAGTCAATGAGTGTTGTGTTTTCCACTTCGACAAAATACATTGACGGAGACTTTGTATATGTCTAAGAAAAGAATGTTGGACTTTAATATGAAGATCAAGTCAAGAGGACATGGATATGCTTGATTTTTTGTACTATGACATTGTGAACTTCTAGGTGAAGTCATGGATAATGTCTCAACATCGTGATTGAAAATTGCTCTTGCTATCTTTTAAGAAGAAAATCTCAGAGATCTTTGAAAGTATCATAAGTGGCAGTTTTGATCCTTTTGGAGCAATTTGGAAGATTCAGATCTTATTAATAGCAACATGGTCTGGCAAATCAGAAATGCTATTATAGTAAAGACTTCACTAGTACTAGCAACTACTAGTGAAAGGTAGATCAGAAGAAGAAAGTCAGATTAAGGAATATGGTATATTCAGCATATGTACAAGGGGTTTCTTCTACTACAAGAAATAGAAGTGGCATCTAAATCTTGTGTAGTTGAGCTATTTTGTGATGTCTTGTGGAACATTTTGGAGTCTTCTGGTTCATTCTTTCCTTCCTTCTTTTGCTGTCTGGAAAAAGGAAGAAAGTAATTGTGTTGGATCTCTACAACACTCAAGGAAGCATGATTGATGGCCGTGCTTAATGCTACTAGTCTCTTGCTACTAGCTGTTTAAAGTGTCCTTCTCTTTGTCTGAATGTGAGAAGAAAATGAAGACTGCTGTTGAAGAATGTAAGGTAATGTCTAACTGAATGTCATGACATTACTGAAGACATTGCACCCTTGAGAGAATCAAGAAGAATACGTGGAAAATAACTTAACCACGTGGTTGTGGATATCCAGGAGCTATATTTGGCATTCTGTTTCCCATAAGGAATAAATCTTCAGCCTTAAAAGCCGGTCAAAGGCTGATTTTATTCAGTAATTGCCTTGACCCAAACTGTTGCATGTATTGGGACTGGTTCGTGTGACTGAAACAACCTGGAGGTATTAAAGGCATTCAACAGCTGTAACAGCTATCCTTGACCAAGATTTATTAATGCCATCTTCTTGAACCTGTTATCTCCCTATATAACCTCCTGTCACACATTTTTTTTTCACAACCATCATGGGGTTTGTACGGATCTGGGAAAACTGTTCTTGGATCTGGTTTTGTGAGGGCTTTCTTTGTCAATTTTTGGCCAAAAAGGGGGAGAAAGGAGTGTTGCTGCTGTTGTCCTTATCGCAGCTACTCAAAATTGTGATCACCATGGTCTGTCTCAAATTCAACAGAAATTCAAATTCTGTGATTGTTTTTGTGACTTGTGATCTGAGTTATGAACACAGTTGTGACCTGTGTTCTGAGTTACAAGGGAGATATTCTGGACATTCCTTAAGGGTTCTCGGATGCCCCTGAAAGGATAGTTTATCTCCCTTGGACCTCTTTCTCCACCTCGGGTTCTCGGATGCCCCTGAAAGGATAGTTTATCTCCCATGGACCTCTTTCTCCACCTCCAGTGACAAGAAATGGTTCGTGGACTAAAAGGAATGAGATGCATCTTCTTCCTCCTGTGCATCAACTCATAAAATTGAGAGGTCCTGGATGTTTAGTGTTGGTTACATCCAAAGATGTCAAGATCAATGTCAAGACATCCTTCTATGTGTATCCTGAACACTTTTACTGTTTTTTTATTGTTGTATTTGTTTTAGCCAAAATTTGCCAAAGGGGGAGATTGTAAGTGCCCTTGTCCAGGATTGGCTCATTTCTTGTAAAACAAATGATAACAACAATAATGTAATGTAATGTACAATAGGAACAGCCTGAAAATCCTATTGCAAATACCTAAACATGTTGTGTTGAATAAAATCAACATCTAGAACAACATGTCACAAGAGATGTCATAACATCATATCAGACATCATGCTACTGAACTGTCAAGTCTGTTTGCAGTTCTGTTCCTAAAGTTATGCAGAATATTCTGCCAAATAGAATGCACAACAAGTAGCGAAAATTGAAGGCATATGTGGAGCCCTAGAAGATTCAATCAGAAGTTAAGGATAAGGAGAAAAGCTAGATTGAAGTCCTAACTTGTAGCAGAAGTTTTCTGCTTATTTTATGCAGGTTGTTAAAGCTGCTATGCTGTCACAAAAAGGCCCAAATCCAGTTGGGTAAAAGGTTACAAATAGAAGCATTGTAACCTAGTTGGTAGCAAGCCAAAGAGAATTAAAGATGTGATAATTAGGGCTAGTTGTAGTGAACCACCCGGGCTGTGGGATGGTCACCATACTCCTTGAAACCTGTAGGTAAGAGGATGTATGTATTGTACTTGATTGAAGCTTTTAAGCAAGATCAAGTTGTGTAATTGAAGTGTAACTTCTGAACAGTTTTTGTTCTGTGGTAAGTAATCACACGGGGTGTGATTGAGGGGGAGTGAGTAGGAACTCATATCTAAGTAGGACTTAGGTAAAAGGATCATTGGGTAGTGATTAAGTGAGAAGGCTGTCAACGAGTGTGTTGGCTGTAGGGTCTTTGAATTGATACTGCTAATAGTGAACTTTATCCCTGGCTTGGTAACCCCCCGATGTAGGTTTGTTGAACCGAACTGGGTGAACAATTCTGTGTGTTATTTACTTTCTGCATTGGTTATTTGTATGATGTCATAACATTATTCATGACATCAGGTTGTTCTTATTAACCTTAACTGTTCAGAACTTCATTAGATCAGAACCTGCATAATTTGATGGTGTTACAGGTTCTGGTATGATCGTATAATTATCTGGTGTAGTACAGAAATTATAAAGGTCAGCCTCTTCTACCTGTGCAGTGCTTAATGTCAGATCAGATGTCTTAACATCTCATTCGACATCCTGAGTCTGTCATACCAGGAATTTCAGAAACGATGGAGTTGGTGGCCAAAAAGGTGAAAGCATGGGTCTGTCCTTTTTCTGATTTTCGCAGACCGCGCTAAGCCCGGTTATTCGCGCTGAGCACGCTTCATGCTGCAACCGCACTGAGAGCGACCTAAAGCATGCTCCTTCATCCAAAAATTTCTTCAAAAAGAATCATCCCAAGAGCTCTTCAAGTGTCTGTGAATCCAAGCTTGAGATAATTAATCAATAAACCTACAATTTAAAAGTAAACTAAGTTAAATAATATATTATAAACAAAAACTAAATAAAAACATAATTAAACCAAAATACTAGAATAAATACTACTAATTAATTAAAACGGCATTGTTAAGGACCACAAAATCATGTACAAAATAGCTACAATTCGGTCCTTAATAACCCACGGATATTACTCCCGTATATGTAGGAGGGGCAAATTCCATCTAGGTCACTCATGTCCCTCAACATGATTTATAAAGTACCCATCAACCATCTTTATGGTCATCTTGTTACAGGCGGCGTTTGATTGCCAATAAAGTACTCGATTCCACATCTAGGGTTCATAGTGGTTTCAGGTCGAAGGGTGGTATACACCACTATATGTATGAGAATAATTTGTGACACTTACATAACAAACTATGTAGTATTCTCATGGTGGGTCAATCCAGTATAAATATTACTCCTAATATTTATACCTACGTGAAGACTTGATATCTCATATCCATAACTTGTGAGTTACAGTCATCAGTCTACTCACGTAATAGTCTCTATGCGTTACTGTTGTCTTATTTGATAGTAAAGCTTGACTACGGATACTTTAAGAATAATGTCCTTATGTTTAATGAGCTCTCACAATTAAGTCACACTTAATAGGTCATTAATAGACTAATTACTCTAAGGACTTTATTATGTCATATACAAATAACATAATAAATATGAGGCCTAACGGTTATATATATTATAAAATAACATATATCAAAGTCATGATACAAAAGCATATTAAGCCAATATTGATTAGCTATTAGAGCTTACTCCAACAATCTCCCACTAGCACTAAAGCCAATCAGATATTAATTTAATATCCAGTTGCTCATCATGTGCATCAAGCATCATCTAAGCATGATACTTTATTAGGGCATAAGGAACTCTTTCCTCTGTTGGTAATATACACCTCTTCCAATTTCAACTTTCGATCTTCTATTAAAATAAATTAAAGTGTCAAAATATATATACATGAATCGCTAGTGAGATCTAGTATTCTGAACTTGCAAGTTTAACCCATTATCATCGGGAATGAGATCAATAGGATCTGTAATACCATAAACACAATTTTCTTCCCAAGAATTATCAAAGCGATTTTGACCTTTATACTAGAAACGACAATTATATGAAACTCCTCTCAACTTATACAATTGTCATCTAAGCATAATATTTAATTTATACTGTGATATGAATATGTTCATAAATTTTGGAATAAAATCATTGTAACTCCTTTACAATTATTATTCCCATCTACTTTTGAGAAAAGGAACACCGGGTCCTTTAAGGTATTCATAGACCTTGTTGATAGGGATCTAGTGATTAACACTTTAATCATTTTGGTACTTATTGTTTATGCTCATAGAATATTGTGCATCTAGTGCAGTACATATCATGGTGTCATTTTCCTCATCCAATGAGATAAGACATTGTCCATTAGACAAAACATTTTATCATACATACAATAATCTTAATGTGAGATTTATGCATATTAGGTATCTCAATACTTCGTCGGAATATGTACTTGTGCTACGATTGAGATTCATCAGCCATCTATCTCTATAGATTCTGATTCCTAACCTTTTAGGAAATCTCGCCTAAGCATTTTATCAAAACCATTTCCTTAACCATGTCCTACATTGGCATTGTAGGGAATTTGTTTTAATGGTCAGTATGTCGGTTACATACTATACTAGATTAATGCAAATGCTCCCACTAACCTTCTTGAATGCACAAGATTTAAAGTTGTCATTTATTAATCCAAGTTTTCACAAGACTTCATTAATAAAAAAAATTTAATTCCAAGAAGTTTTCCTTAATCCATAGATGGATATAGACAACTTACATACATTTCTAGAATCTTGTGCCACGTGAACCATTTGTACAACAACAACTCCCTTGTTGAATTGGATCATATTCCATTCTCATAAAGATATGTATTTTATGGTTCTTGAATTTCTTCAAGTTCTATATCACTCCCAATGGCTCCTTTAGATACATATTATCTCTAATGGAAGACTCCAGTTCTAGCAACAAATTTTTTTTGGTCCTATAACGTGTTATAGAATATGTTTCCTTTGTTTTCATTAGGATACATACACAAATACATCTTCATCTATATTGTGATAAATTTTACTTAATAAACCTTAAAACCCAGATGACCATAAAGACAAACTAGGTACTCTTACCTCCATATTAAATATGGTGTCTCTACGACTACTTTAAATGGAATTGCTTATGGATAGGAATAATTGTATGTAAAACAATTTATAAAAGAGTCACAAAGATATAATTGAACTATCTTAAATCGATCAATTTCAAACATGATATGATTTAAATGTTCATTATAATCTTTACATAGGTATTTACCATAGCGAACAATTTGAATGGTCTTAATACCCTTTCAAGTTGTTTCCTTCTACTTCACTCTTGAACTCTTCTAAAAAGAATTCTAACTCGTGTCAGATATATAAGATTCAAATTTCATTTGATCCATCCCACATTTCTTATAGATGACCTTATCAATATTGTGGAACTCAAATCTACTACTTGATTTAGTATTGAAAACATTGTTTGGATAATCATAACAACACTTGTCCATTATCACAACATGCACTCCTCATCTTGTCAATACAAGACTTAGAATTAATTTTTCTTTTACTGAATGAAACTTAATAACAATTATTTAGTTTCTTTCCAAGCTCTAATTTAAATCATAAGCTATTATAGTCAATGAAACACATTGTTCCATTCTAGACATAAGGGGACTCAAATTATAATCAATGTCCTACTTCTTAAAAGACTCTTCACATTCATGTAAATGTGATATCAACATCTAGTATCAGATACACAAGATGTAGAAGTAGACAAATGTATTTTCTATAATAAATCGTATGAAGAATAAGTCTTACTTCCTTCTTCTACTTTGACTCTTTCGATAACCATAAAAAAATTTGTTCTTTCAACATATGAAAGAACTGCATTCCTTTAGAACCATGTTTGTATGCCTAAATTCCAATGAATATAAAATGAATCTCATTTCTTTTATAATTCATCAATTTAGCATCACAAACTACTTTCTATTTCTTTTCAACAAGATGTGGTAGAAAAATTCATTCATAATGAATCTAATCTACCTATCTGAGACAATCTCAAATAAAACTTGTGACCAACTATTTATTCTATAAGGAAATCCAAATTTTAAATCTTAAAACTATTTTAGATTAACTTGGATTCCTAACTTGTATTGAAAAGAACTTGGAAAGTTTTACATTTCTCACATCTTGTATTTCTTATTATCGAGGTTAAAGATCATATCATTCTCCTTGACAACTACAACTATGAGATATGTTATATCTAGGCACTCGACTTGATCCTTCTCATAAGCATCATTCTTCGAATCTAGTTATATTCAGTTGTTAGGAATTGGTTTATTGAGAACATACAATTCTTTTTCGTGCTTGAGAACAATTCTCAATTTGTGTACCAACTCAAAAACTTCTTTCTGATCCTTACATCCTTCATAAGGATATTTTACAGTAAAATATAAATAAAATGCAAAAGAAAATTCTAACTACAAAACGTGTAAAAATTGTATCAAATTAAAATCATTTTAATAAGGTCTTTTATTAAAATGCTCCCACTATTTTTACTCAAATCTAATGACCCTCAACATTTGATTCGGAAAATCCCGTTGAAAGATTTTCTAGCAGGTCGAGATTCATATTTCACTTTGTTTTAAGTCCGCGTAGGCGGATTACACAAAACTTAGTTATTTAGGTAGGAACTCTTTCCAATTGTATCTAATACAACTCTCGAATGTTATCAGTTGAGTGAATAACTCCTTATTCTAATCCATCATATGGGTTATTCTCAACTCTTGCTTCTAAACATATATAATCATATTATAATTAGTTTAGTTAAGTCAAACCCAAAATTTAACAGTTGGATATTACATTTATCCCATCACACCTTACTAATATAAAACATGCATCTCGCGTTAGGCGAAACCTACATTATTCGATACTAGTCTTGATGAGTGCTAAATTTTGGAAAGCAATTAACTTAATATTAATTGAGGGATTTTTATTAAGTTTAATCTTGTGCATCTCATACACTTGCATGTTTGTGTGTCTCATACACTCACATATTTGTGTATCTCATACACTCACATATAATATACATTCCATGCATCACATACATGAAATAAAATATGGTAATACGATTATGACCACCTAAAATGCAAGACTTAAATAAACTACTTTATTATAATTCTTTGATCCACGAGCAAGCTTCTCAAGCCTCTCCATCGGCCTCATCATTTGACTTTGTCTTCTCTTCAACTCTTGAACTTGAACATTTATAATATTTAAATAAATAAACTAATAATTAAATGACATGACACGCAGGTCTGCGTGTCGTATTTAAATAAAATAAAACGCCAAAATCTAAGTTCATAACCGTATACCAACTTATTTAATAATATATAATTAAATAATAGATAATAATAGATTATCAAATTATAAATATTGACGCATCAACACTTGATGTTGTTTGCGAACCCTAAAGGCGCAACTCTTGCGCCGTCACAAACCCTAATGCAAATGTTTTCATACAATCAAAATACAATGATTAATTACTCAACGTGACTGATCAAATGTCATTGCTTCACCATACAAATGTCGGATTCCGAAGCAAAATGAACATTGATCATTCAGATGTATAACAATCATTATATTATTTGAATGTACGAAATAAAATAGTGTATCAAATACACTGACTTTGCATTAGAAATATTTATATCATATATAAATTTGAACAATAATTTTGTATTTCTTATAGATAATCAAAGTATCGTTGTTTCACCATACAAATGTCGGATTCCGAAACATAGTCAACATCGATATCCAAATTATACAAAACTTGTCAATATTTAATTTAAATAATAAACACTTTATTATTATTCTATAATAATCAACCATTATTATTATTATTATTATTATTATTATTATTATAAATTAATAATTAATTATAATTATAAACAAACTCTAACCTTTGCCTTGCCGTAAGAGCGAGTAGCTATTTTCCGATTGCCACAATTATAGGAATAAACCACCTCTTAAGAGCATCCAATGCAATTGTTTTTCAAAAGCTCTCTCTCGACATCATTTACAAATCAAAATTATGTTAGAGGTATTCATGTACTATCATAGATCTATAATAATAATTGCGGCAACGAATATAGAATATCATCACATATCGTAATTCAAAAATTATATTAAATACTTTTAATCTCTTAAGATCACGAGGTTATAATTGTATCATGTATAATTATTATTTCAAAAATCATATTCGGATCTAATGATTGAATCAAAACCTATGCTCTAATACCACTGTTGGGATCTAAGAGGGGTTTTTTCAAAATTTTAACCTCTTAGCGTAACAATCCCGATGAACGGATCTTGATTAAATCATTAATCACAAATCAAAACTCACTGATATAAGGATTCAAGAATTACCTCTTGAAGCGTGCTTTCTCATATGATCACGAACGGCGGAAGATATCAGCGTCTCTACGTAGTCCACGCGAGTGCAAAGTGGAAGGCGGTGCTAGCCGTTTCTTGTTCTCTTGAGAATTGACAATTAACCTAGCAAGGGAAAAGAGCTTCTCTATTTATAGAGAGCTTCTAAAACCCTAATGCTCATAATTTGGGCTTTTTCCAAAACAAGCCCAATCTTAATTAATTAAACTATTTAATTAAATAATTATTATTTATATTTAATTAAACTCTTTTAATTAAATAAAATAAAATATTAAATTAAATTAAATCATATTTAATTTAATCAACTGTCAATTCCTATTTATTTAATTAAATCATATTTAATCAAATAAACGGTATGTGTTAATACATTAAACAATTTAAATAATATTAACACATAATTAAATTAAATCATATTTAATTTAATCATATATTCCACTATAAGTACTCTATGCATGTGACCCTGTAGGTTCTCGTAACGTTGGCAATAATATTAAATCACCTATTTAATATTATAAACAATGAGCGGTATCTAGTAACACATCATTGTTACCCAAGTAACGAGAATTTCATGTGATCTGACATAACCTTTCTGTGGTAATGATTATGTGTACAATTACCCTTTTGCTCTTATATCTATATTGAACACAAGGCATAGAATGTGTCACCCTCGTATAGTTCAATATTTTATTCCTTGATCCCCGAGTATTCCTAATAACAGCAGATAAGCCCAATATCTCATATTGACTTATTTGAGCACGGCCATGCATTTTACAATCATACTCTATCAAGGGGCCCACAGATATTACTCCCGTATATGTAGGAGGGGCAAATTCCATCTAGGTCACTCATGTCCCTCAGCATGATTTATAAAGTACCCATCAACCATCTTTATGGTCATCTTGTTACAGACAACGTTTGATTGGCAATAAAGTACTCGACTCCACATCTAGGGTCCATAGTGGTTTTAGGTCGAAGGGTGGTATACACCACTATCACTATGAGAATAACTTATGACACTTACAAATTAAACTATGTAGTATTCTCATGGTGGGTCAATCCAGTATGAGTATTACTCCTAATATTTATACCTACGTGAAGACTTGATATCTCATATCCATGACTTGTGAGATATAGTCATCAGTCTACTCACGTAATAGTCTCTATGCGTTACTGTTATCCTATTTGACAGTAAAGCTTGACTACAAATACTTTAAGAATATTGTCCTTATGTTTAATGAGCTCTCACAATTAAGTCACACTTAATAGATCATTAATAGACTAATTACTCTAAGGACTTTATTATGTCATATACAAATAACATAATAAATATGAGGCCTAACGATTATATATATTAACAAATAACATATACCAAAGTCATGATACAAAAGCATATTAAGTCAATATTGATTGGCTATTAGAGCTTACTCCAACATGTTTAACAAATTTAAATTCCTAATGTCCTTGAAAGCATTGCATTGCATAACATCGTATATCATGGCATAACATTTTATAACAGGTACATTGAAGACCGGTTTTTTTATTCTCTCGCTGTTTATATCATGCCAAAATGTCTCTTGAATAGACTGTCAAAGATCTCTAGGCTCATAACGTCCAATTTCAGGAGATGTTCGCCAATTTGGCCCAAGGCCAGAAAGATCTGAAGAAGCTCATCGCCAGAAATAAGAAGACCATTGGTATTCTCAACACGGGAAGAAATCACAGTGGACCAGTCAAGGTGATCAGACAGCTCAAATTCTCAGACAAGAGCGACGAAACTGAAGGAAGTATCAAAACAATGAAGGAAGCCATGATGAGTCTGAAAACAGAGAAGAATACTATATGAGTGAGCAGTATCCTGATGAGGGAAAATACAAGCAACTTGAAGACCGTCTGAATGCTGTGGAAAATCTGAAAATTCCAGGGCTTAACTTTGATGATCTGAGTCTTATTCCTGGTGTGGTAATTCCCCGCATGTTCAAAGTTCGTACCTTTGCCAAGTATGATGGCTTCTCTTGCCCGAAGCTGCATCTGAAGTCCTATGTTCAAAATATCTATCCTCATACTAAAGACAGGAAATTATAGATCCATTTCTTTCAAGAGAGTTTATCCTAGAGTGGTATTATCAACTAGAGAGTACCCACATTCATACATGGAATGACTTAGCAGATGCTTTCTACAAGCAGTACCAGTACAATGCTGAAATGGCACCTACCTGCATGCAACTACAGAGCATGTTTTTGGGTCGTGACGAGAAGTTCAAAGAGTATGCCAAAAATGGAGAGATTTAGCTGTCAGAGTTCAACCACCCTTATCTAATAGGGAATTTATTGATGTGTTCATGGGAATGCTGACAGACTATTCTTCAATCATTTGATTGGCAACTTTTTAGTTGGATTCACCGAGCTGATACTAACAGGCGAACGTATTGAAGCAGGAATCAAGAGCAAAAAAATACACGTAGAGTCATCTTTAAACGCTGCGAAAAGTCAATGTTGTGTTTGGTCAGATGAGCCGTGACAAATCTGATCGCACTCAACCGGTGGGGGAAATCCTGATCTCCAATCCCGCACCAGCACAACCTCAACAAAACAACGCACGCAGCTAGAACGCGCCAAGAAGACAATTTACAAAGATCAACATGCCGTTATCTCAAGCACTACAACACATGTTGAAAGAAAAGCTCATTACTTTGAGGGATCCTCCTCAACATTTTAACACTTCCTCTCCAAAGTATAATCCTAATGCAAGGTGTGCATACCACTCCAATAGCCCAGGGCATGACACCAACAACTGTTGGTCCCTGAAGAACAAGATTTAAGACATGATTGAAGCAAGGGAAATTGAATTCGACCCTCCCGTTGAAACTCCAAATGTGATCAACGCACCAATGTCTGAACATGGTAAAAGTGTTAATTCTGTTGACAATGACTCTTATGTTTATGATGTGAACGAGCTGACTATTCCTCTGATGACTGTCAAGGAAAATTTGTTGCAAGCCGGTGTATCTCCAGGGTGCCCGGACGACTGCCATTGGTGTGCAATTGAATCTGACGGATGTGCTTGGTTGAAGAGGCGTATTTAACGCATGATGGACAACCGAGAAGCGCTATTTCTAAAACCTTCATCTGTGGAGAATCAGTGTGAAGATGTTGCTAAAAATATGAAAATTGAAGACGCAAGCAAAGACATACCAGAAGTCTGGGATACCTTGGGCAGCCAAGTGGAAAGTTTGATTTCATGGTTAAATATGGCGCTCCCGAAAGTTACAAGATTCCAATCAAAGACATCAAGGAAACCGGATGGGGAGACGATTACCCAGAAGAGTATGTTGATTTGAACATAATAAGGATCACCTTTGCAGATCATGCGCCTAGAGTGGCACCCCTGATTATTACCTCCCCCAGACCAATACCATATTCCTCTAACAAAGTTATACCTTGGAATTATGGAGCCGAAGTTTACTATCATGGCGTCAAGCAAGAACCTTTGACCATTGAAGACATTGCAATTGAAGCTACCAATCCTGACATCGACAACATTACCGGATCAAGCAAGGTCACCAGAATTGGAAGAGTATTTTCCCTAGAGATCTATCCTCCGAAAGACACTAGTACACCAATTCGCATTCTTGCTATCGAACCAATTCCCGAAGCTAGAGGGAAAGAAAAATTAACTCATCCTGCTCAGACAGGAGTACCAAAGGAAGTTGCTGAGGATACCTCCAAGCAAGAAATGGAGGAAATTTTGAAGATCATCAAGAAGGGCGACTACAATATTGTGGAACAGTTGACACAAACTTTGTCCAAGATATCCATGCTAGCTCTGCTATTGTGCTCTGAGGCTCATGTTAAAGCCTTAGTAAAGTTTATGAAGAATGCTCACATACCGCAAGACACTACTGTTGATCAATTCGAAGGTTGTATGGCTAGCCTGACCGCCAACAATGGTTTAGGTTTCTCTGATGCTGATTTAACTCCTGCCGGAAGGAAACACAACAAAGCCTTGCACATCTCCATTGAATGCAATGGCACTACATTGTCTCACGTATTGGTGGATACTGGTTCTGCTCTGGATGTTCTGTCGAAGAGCGCTCTCGACCGACTTAATGCTGAAGAAGTGGTCATGGAGCTCAGTGACATAATCGTAAGAGCTTTTGATGGTTTGAAAAGAACAGTACTTGGAGAGCTCAACCTGCCAGTTAAAGTCGGTTCCCAGACTTTTGACTCTACTTTCTTTGTCATGAACATTCATCCAGCCTATTCTTGCCTACTCAAACGCCCTTGGATACATGGGGCAGGCGCTGTCACCTCTACCCTACATCAGAAGCTGAAGTACCCAATGAAGGGGAAGATTCTTACAGTATGTCGTGAATAAGAATATATAGTAAGCCATCTGCAGTCATTCTGATACATCGAAATGGAAGGTGAATTCATCGAAACCCCCTGTCAAGCTTTCGAAGCAATTCCACGAGTCATGCCTGTTGACTCTCCTGTCACTACTGAAGTTAATATAGTTCCACTGAATATGGCCTCACTGAAAGATGCCAAAGCGGTGGTTGAAGAAGAAGGCTGTACTATTTGGGGCCAGCTCCCCGATTTTCCATTCAAATCTGACAAGACTGGTTTAGGCTTCACTATCAAAGGTCAGAAGATGATACACCATGAGCGTGCCGGTAAACTTCCTTTCCACATCAACAAAAGTGAAGTTCATTGTAAGACTAAAGATGTTATACCAATCTCCTTTAGACAGGAGTAATTTCTTTTTCTACTTTTATGCTTTGGAACAAGAAACTTTAAGCCTAGTGCCTTGCCCGGGGCACCACGGCTCGTTTGTGAGGGTTATTATTTGTCATTCGCATATTTTCATTCAGCAAATCATTGGACTTTTGCATTCAAATATTGTGCTCTTTGTCTTTCTTTTTACTATATCACCCTTTCAAAAAGCTATGTGTTCTTACACACACCCACATAACACACTGCAGATTCACTCTGAATCTCGTCGATAGCGACTCTGCTATTGCTAAATATGACTTCAATAATCCGATCTACCAAGCCGAAGACGAAGGTGAGGAAGATTATGAAGTTCTAGGAGAACTTTCCAGGCTACTACAACAGGAAGAACAGGTTACACAGCCACACGAGGAGCCAGTCGAGGTTGTGAATCTAGGTACTGACGAAGACAAAAAGGAAATCAAGATAGGAGCAGGTCTTGAGAGCAATGTCAAAGAGAGATTGGTCCAAATGCTACGAGACTATATTGAGATTTTTGCTTGGTCCTATGAAGACATGCCAGGTTTAGACATTGACATTGTGGTACACCGACTACCGACGAAAGAAGGGTTTCTCCCTGCGAAGCAGAAGGTTTGTTGTATGCGTTCTGAGATGTCTGAGAAAATCAAAGCCGAAGTTATGAAATAGTTCAATGTTGGTTTCCTTGCTGTTACTTCTTATCCACAGTGGGTTACGAACGTGGTGCCCATACCAAAGAAGGATGGCAAAGGTTTTCTCCTTCATGGATGGTTTCTCCGGTTACAATCAGATCAAAATGGCTCCCGAAGACATGGAAAATACTACTTTCGTTACACAGTAGGGCACATTCTATTACAAAGTCACATCGTTCGGACTGAAGAACGCTGGCGCCACATACCAACGTGTCATGGTAGCTTTATTCCATGACATGATTCATCACGAGATAGAGGTTTATGTCGACGACATGACAGCTCGATCACAAACTAAAGAAGAACATCTCGATCATTACGAAAGTTGTTTGATAAACTGAAGAAATACAGACTAAGACTTAATCCTAACAAGTGCATCTTTGGAGTCAGATCCGGTAAACTGTTGGGATACGTTGTTAGTGGGAAAGGTATTGAAGTTGACCCTGCCAAGGTTAAAGCTATTCAAGAAATTCCAGCTCCCCGTACCGTGAAGGAAGTCAGAGGTTTCTTGGGACGACTAAACTACATTTCCAGATTCATTGCACATCTAACTGCTACTTGTGAGCCAATCTTCAAGTTACTAAAGAAATATCAAGTAGTGAAATGGAACGACGATTGCCATAAAACTTTTGACAAAATCAAGGACTACCTACAAAATCCTCCTATTCTGATACTGCCAGTCAAAGAAATACCTCTTATCATGTACTTAACAGTATTAGAGAACCCAAATGGGGTGTGTGTTAGGGCAACATGACGAGTCTGGTCGAAAAGAGCATGCAATATACTACCTTAGCAAAAAGTTTACCGACTGTGAAACAAGATACTCACATCTTGAGAAAACTTGCAGCGCTTTGGCTTGGGCTGCTCGCCGACTAAGACACTATATGTTGACTCACACTACCTTGTTGATCTCTAAGATGGATCCGATAAAATACATATTCGAGAAACCTGCTCTCTCTGGAAGAATAGCAAGATGGCAAATGATCTTGACCGAATACGACATCTAGTATACTACTCAGAAGGCGATCAAAGGAAGTATAGTAGCCGATCATTTGGCTCATCAAGCCGTAGATGACTATCAGTCTATGCATTCCAAGTTTTCAGATGAGGATATTATGTTAGTCACTGATTACGAAGAACCTGGACCAGACGAAGGACCTGAACCAGGATCCCGATGGACCATGGTCTTTGATGGAGCCTCAAATGCATTGGTAGTGGTATTGGCGCCACCATTACATCTCCTACAGGAGGACACATGTCTTTCACCGCCAAACTATGTTACGACTGCACCAATAACATGGCCGACTGCACCAATAACATGGCCGAATAAGCAGCATGCATCATGGGTATCAAAGTTGCTATTGACTTAAGAATCAAATTCTTGCAAGTGTATGGTGACTCAGTTTTGGTGATCAGTCAGATTAAAGGCGATTGGGATATGAAGCATTCGAATCTCATTCCATATCGAGAGCATGTGTTGAATCTGATCCCTTACTTCAAAGAAATCACTTTTGATCACATCCCACGAGAAGAGAATAAGTTGGCAGATGCATTAGCTACCATGTCATCTATGTTCAAGGTCAGATGGGACAACGAAGCTCCCCAAATTACTATTGAAAGACTAGACGAACCAGTATACTATTGTGAACTTGATACCGAAGAAACAGAAGAGAAACCTTGGTTCTACGAAGTGAAGAGGTATCTCGAGGCTCAGGAATATCCTGCAGGGGCATCTGTCAATGATAAGAAGATCTTAAGAAGTTTCGCCTCCAAATTTTTTCTCAGCAACAACATCTTATACAAGCGCAATCACGACTTGTGCTTACTCCACTGTGTAGATCAAGAAAATAGCGGAACGGATCATGGAAGAGTTACATGAAGGCGCATTTGGTACCCAATCCAGTGGACATATAACGGCTAAGAAGATTCTAAGAGTAGGTTACTTTTGGTCCACCATGGAAGCTGATTGTTACCGCTATACTCGATCTTGTCACAAATGCCAGATAAACACAGACAAAGTGCACATACCTCCAGTCCTATTGAATGTTTTGACCGCTCTGTGGCCTTTTGCAATGTGGGGCATTGACATGATTGGAGAGATCAAACCCACCGCTTCCAATGGACATCGTTTCATCCATGTTACTATTGATTACTTTACCAAATGGGTAGAAGCAGCATCGTTCGCATCTGTTACCAAGAATGTTGTGGCTTGATTCATCAAGCATAATCTTATCTGCCGGTATGGCATCCCCGAAAGGATTATCACGGACAATGGTACCAATCTCAATAACACAATGATCACCAAAATCTGCACGCAGTTCAAGATTAAGCATCACAACTCTTCTCCATATCGGCCAAAAATGAAGGGCGCAGTGGAAGCCGCCAACAAGAATCTCAAGAAGATCATACAGAAGATGACAGTGACCTATAAGGATTGACATGAGATGTTGCCATTTGCTCTCCATGGTTATCGCACTACAATATGAACATCTACATGGGAAACCCCCTTCTCTCTCGTATATGGTATGAAAGCAGTCCTACCTATCGAGGTTCAGATACCCTCAATCAGAGTACTCCAGGACGCAGAGTTAGACAAAGACGAATGGGTCCAGAATCGCCTTGACTAGGTCATCTTGATTGACGAAAAATAGCTTGCAGCCATCTGCCATGGACAAATATACCAGAAGCAAATGATCAGAGCATTTAATAAAGAAGTCAAGCATCGAGTCTACCAAGTCGGTGATCTAGTAGTCAAGCGCATCATTCATCCACAAGGTGACCCCAGGGGCAAATGGACTCCCACCTACGAGGGACCATTTGTAGTCAAAACAGTATTTTCCAGCGGAGCCATGATACTAGGCACTATGGATGGAGAAGACTTCCCGCACCCTGTGAATGCAAACATAGTCAAAAATACTACGTATAAACGAGACCCGCTAGGTTGACTGGCCTAGGCAAAAATAAGGGCATCCTGGAGAACCAAAAAGGTTTGAGCAAAATTTAAGGATATATATACAAAAATGTACACCCGACAAGTCAAAAACCTACAAAGGCGGCTTGGGCAAAAAAGGGTATCCCGATAGACTAAAAACCCAAAAGGGCGGTCTAGGCAAAAGTTAGAGATTTAAGCGTACAACTATGTCTCGTCCAGATCACCTACTTATATACTACACTACTATCTGCTTGAAGATTCGAATGGCGCAAATCAGTTCAATCACTTTCTTCTGACAGCAAGGAGATGAGATAGTCGAAAGTATATGAGCAATAGCATAGTTGAAACTCGACAAGATTGTTTCCATATAGCTTTTTACTATTCTGACAATTTCCTCTTACTAGGATATTTGTCTCTTGTATACAAACTGCCTGACTATAGGCCACTTTTCAAATTTAATGCAAATTCTTCTTTTCTAGTTCCAATTTTTATTGTTTTGTTTGCATAAAGTCCAATGATTGCTTTGAATGATTATATGCATATGACAATAAACATCTGTTCACAAACAAATGAAAAGCGAACATAAACAGTAATTACTACAGGCTCTAGGAATTAAGATGATGACTAAAGTCACCAATACATCCCCACAGAGTCACTTTCACAAGAAATACCTCCACAAGATCATCTCTACAGAGCCATCGCTCTCCCTACAAAGACAAATCTTCTCCAACGAAGTATTACATTATTATCTCCTCACAATAGTGCTCAAACACTTCAACATCATCACGTTATTCCCCGAGCAGTGATCCTATCAACTTCAACATCATCACGTTAGTCCCCGAGCAGTTATCCTTCAACATCATCACGTTAGTCCCGAGCAGTGATCCTCTCAGCTTCAACTTCATCACGTTAGTCCTCGAGCGGTGATCCTCTATATTCATCACGTCAGTCCCCGAGCAGTGATCCTATTTGTCTACATTCTCAAGTCATCACGTTACATTGGTCCCCGAGCAGTAACACATCAACCAATTATATCAGTCTCCAAGAAGTAACATGTTATTCCATACTGCATCGTCCCCCACCAAGGCCTATACACAAGATATTCATCCTCATCTGAGTATCTCTCAATGATTAGCATTCCCCCAACAGCAGCAATATCCAAACTCTAAACTTGGTCAAATAGTGCATCGGAGGAATTCACATCTCTCTTATTCCCCAGTCAGGGTTTTCAACAATCCCCAAGCAGAAATCAAAGATCTCCAGCAGAATGTTCCTATCTTCTTCAAGATGGATATGTTTTGAAATACAACATCTACATTCATACATTTTTCATAAAAATCATGATGTGTGCATATATCATCTAAGAACATTATCATATACTTGCATGCATCATAATCTGCATCGAACTAACTGTATCCTGTCAAGATTTATTTCCCCAACAGGTAAAAGCTATTTTCCAAACGGAAGGTCAAAGATTAATACCCAAAACAAGACGGGAGAACTATTTGAGCGACCATACAAATTATTTTCAGACAGCAGGTCAAAGATCAATACCCGAAACAAGACAGGAAAATTATCTACATGCTGACAACCATTCATATCAGAAATAGCCAAGACAAAGGTTTATTCTGACTCTCTCTTATTATCAACCGCCCCCGATGGCATCTTTAAGCCCATCTTCGATATTTCTCTCATCCAAAAGACGAACGCAGAGTCTAGCATACGACTTACTCTCCAGCACCAGCTTCTCTAAATGGCATCTATAAGCCCATTCCAGCGTATCGCCAACTGACGATCCCATTCCATACAGCAGCGAGTGCAAATTTTCAAGTGTACTCGAGTGTTCAATCATCTTCTTCCTTCAGGTCACGAAAGGCAAGAATACCAACCTAACCCTTTCGGTACAAGAAGATTGAATAGGGGCAACTGTCATACCCCAAAATTTCCCCCTACTTCTCAAGACAATTCACATCTCCATACTTAAGGATTTCACAAGGGTTGACCAGACAAACCCTCTTCTAAGCAATCAATCCAAACTAGGGTTTTGCTCTACTCAAGCCAAAATGGATTTCCAGTGCTCTAAGTGGTCATATTATGCTTCAAGGGATCACCATGTCAAGTTTCAAGCCCTACAAGTTAAATTTGCTCATTCAATTGCTCATATGGTTGAAAATCAACTGTATTGGACAAAAAGTCAATTGTGGTCAACATACAGTCAAACTTCATAATTTTTGGTCAGCACCAATATTTTGAAGTAACATTCATCATTTGATCAAGGATTGACCATGATTCCTCAAGAAAAGTCAAGATTTGATCAAAAGTCAAAGTTTCTAAATTAGGGTTTTTCAGACAAAAGTCAACAGAACTTTGACCAGGCAAAACTTTCACATACTTTATCAAAAAAATTTCCACCAAAGTTCACTTTGAAGGGAATTCAATTCTCTACAACTTCATGTCTCACAAGCATTGGCCAAAAATGCTTCATTTGGAAGTTATGGATCAAAACATTACAGGTCCTTTTAAAAGTCAACAAAAAGTCATCTTTTTGCAAAGAAGTGTTTATGAACATTGAAACTTCAATAAAGATGAAACCAAAAGGAGTGTTTAGAGGATATATTTTCAATTTCTAAAAAGTCCAAGGACACCCAAAAATGTTGAAAATTGAGCAAGATACAAGTTGTGCAGGTTTGACATTTTTTAGAAGGTGCATGAAGAGAAATACTTGAAAAAATCAATTTTTTTCTAAATGGGCCTAACTTTTCTGGATTCAAACTTGTTTCTTATTTGAATTAGAACCTCCAAGCCCAAGGCCACGCCTTTTATCTTTTATTTTTATTTATTTTGGATTTTTATTCATTTAAAACCAATTTAATTAAAATAAAAGATATAAAATCAAAATATTAAGTGCAAGGTTGATTTTTTATCATTCTTGAGGTCCAAGCAAGCCATATAAGTTGATATTTTCGAAAATATTGAGATTGAAAAGAGAATTGATTGAAATTGATTCAAAAAAGGAAATATTTAGTTTCATTACAAATCAAAAAAATTCTCATTGATTGGCATATAATTCCTTCATGATTCTTGACCTAATTCACTCTAGTATATATACACACCGATCCTAGATGCTACAAGAACGAAAATTCATGCTCAAGAACCCTAACCTAAGTTGCAAAAAATCGTGAGTTGCAAGCAAGTGGCAGACCTGTTTTTGCACCGATCTAGGCCAAAAAAATCATTCCAATCGCTTCCTGGTGATCCCCTAAATCGTTCCAGATACTCACAAGCCAGCAACACCTCCAGAATCGCTCAATCCCGATCACGGTTTACATAACTTATTTCAAAATCGATTTCAATGATTCATGCACTTTTAACATGATTTGATTATATATTTGTGTTCCTGATGCTATTTCGAAGTTTTCTGCATGGTTCAATTTAAGTTTGAGTACAAGTATACGAATCTGCCATGGCTAGGGTTCCAAGCTTGGAATTAGGGCTTTGCGAATTAGGAAAAATTGGACAAAACCATTGACTCCATCATACTCAGAGGATCAAACCGAGTTGATCCATGGCCTCATAACTCATTTATGTTGCATATTTCTTGATTTTGATTTTTTCAGGAATTTAGCTACAGGAATAATTCGTAGGTAAAGGTTATAGCAACAAAAGAAAATTATGGGTATAGACCTGGATATTTCAAATGGGGACGATGACCCTTGGCGCGTTTTTTTGTTTAATTAATATTCAGAAATTAATTTCCCTTATAATCAAATCGTTCCATGTTGATAACACAAATGCAGGCTAGCTCGGATGGTAAAGGCAACGTGCTGGTGACCATTGGGGCAGGGGTTTGATCCCTGGCTACCCCAATTCTTTTTACATTTTTTCCAAACTAACCTATTTTCATTCTTTTTTTCATATTTTCTTTTACAATTTAATTTCTTTTCAAACATTTTTTTAATACAATAAAAAATCACAAAAAAATATTTCTTTTCATAATTAGGTTATAGAAACCTTAATTTAATTTTTTTTATCAAAAAATATTATTTTTCACTCATATTTTATTTAATTGTTAATTAATCGAAAATTAACTTTTAATCATTTTTTTCCATTTCAACTTAATCCAGAAAATTCCCAAAAAATATTTTTCTCACTTAATTAGGTTTACTAACCCTAAAACTTTTTCCTAACTCAAAATTTTTCTTTTTACTAACATTATTTTCTCTTATTCATAATTTGATCCTTCTTGCGATATTATTTTAATATTGTAACTGTTCACAAGTTGTAATAGTTAGGACTTTAATTTCTCGCATTTTTCCAATATTATGTACCTGCTCATGGGATGTAGTAACTTAATTAGGATTTACTTTCTGCACTCCTATATTATGTATCTGCCCTAAAGCCATGTAATAGTCTAGGGTTTACTTTTCGCACTTTAATTTCTGTACATATTTAACTGCTAGTAACTAGGCATGTATGGCAAGACTAATTCAAACAACATAGATCACTCCTAATTTCAAGATAAATATCTGAATACAATACACTTTTGCACTCACTCACACCTTAGGGTATCCTCTCTTGTTGCCTTCTAGAACATGGTCATGTCCCTCGAACGTACGGATATCTTAGCTAAGACGCTCACGAAAAATATCATTACAATCCCTTTGATACAAAGATCATAGTCCCTCGATGACCCTTGATTGTTGCCTACAAATACATGATCTCGTTCCTCGATTGTTGCCTACGAAAAGTGATGATCATCCCTACGAATATGCTAAGGTATCCCTACATGTTGCCTTCTATGACCATACGATGACCCTTCGAACGGCCCTTTACATCCAACGGATAGAGTTACCTACCAACTAATGGTATGGATAGCGCTACCCTAAAGGAAATCAAAATAACATGGAAACGACCATTCTAAGTAGGTAATAGACTCTTAATTGCTTGCTCTATCAAAATACTTTTCACACCTCACATTATTTTCAAAACTTTTCAAACACTTTGTATATGTCCAGCGTGAATCATTACAAAGTTAAATACTTTTTCAAAACAAAACATTTCTGAACACTTCGTATACAAACCAGCGAGAATCATTATGAAGTCAAAGTGAAATGCCTTTTCAAAACTTCTTTTCAAACACACACACAGAAAGCAATTTATAAAGTGAGCTAAGCAATTAAAAGCCCGTAGATAACTACAGATGGAAAGGGTGCTAATACCTCCCCTTTTCATAATTGTCTCTTGTACTCAGAATCTAACAAAGGTCTTTTCCTGTTCTTTTTGCCTTCCCTTAATTGGATAAAAGAGAAGTCAGTGGCGACTCTTCTTATCCGCAACATTTGCGATAAAACGCAAAACAAACAAGTCATTTCTCCCACTGTATTACACATGGTTTATACTTCTTCAAGTATTTTCCATCGACTTTCAAAATTCTTCAATCTTCAGCTAATTCCTCTATTTCATAAGCATTATTTGAAAATGTTTTTAGAACGCGAAAGGGTCCCTCCCACTGTGGTGACCATTTTCCTAATAACTTGTTCTTTTTATCTGTGGATAATATAACTTTCCATACTAAAGCATTACTTGAAAATAACTTACTTTTGACCCTTTTGTTGTATGCTCTGTGTTCGCGTTAAAAAGTGACGCGTTAGCGAATCGAATCTGAATTTGGATTCTCTGGCTCGAAACGATTTACTCTTTTGATTTGTTTATAAAGATGCCGCAAGCATCAAGCTTTATTATTTTTAAGACAAGAAAAAAAATGATTATGAAAAAGGGGAAAGCTGCAATACCCTCAATTGATTTGATATGCATTACGACTAGCGCGAACTAGACGTAACGCATTGGGGAGATTCCGGGTAAGGGGGTTTGTTATATAAAGGGAAAAGATGGAACACCCTAAATATATATAGTTATCTATAGCTTTATATATGAATATGTTTGATATGTTTGTGTGTTTTAAATTGCTATTTCTATGATTGGGAAAGTTTCTCCTTTGGATTTTAAGATGGGAAGATTATGTGGGATCCTAGGTTTTGTTATTATTGTGCTTGCAAAGATCATTGGGATCTTCTGCATACATATCCCTTAATGGGAATCAGAGCATTTGTAGCTCGGATCTAAAGGGAGCTATGGTTTGTTTGGTTTGAGGGAGAAAGAAATTTGCTCGCCAAGGATGAGACCTTGTGCCTACGTATTCTCAAAAGGATGTTGAGAAAGTCAGAGCAATCGTAGTTCCCACTTATGCTAGTGGAAGCAACAGAATGTTATTAAGAGACAAAGACAAATGTCATCTTAATGAAAAATGTATCTAATCTATTTCATCACATACATTTTGAAAGGATTGTTGATTAAAATATTTCATCGTAAGTTATAGGTGTTTTGCTTGAGTGTACAAGCGTTACCACTTACGAGTTAAGAAAGATGTTTGAAAAATGATTGAATCTTTTAATTGTAAGCATTGGGTGTTTTGCTTGAGTGTACAAGCGTTACCACTTACGATTAAGAGATGTTTTTGTTTGAAAAGAGTTTGAAAAGTTTTTAATTGTATGTGATATGATAGATGAGATACTTCTTCCATAGAGATGATAAATGTCTAAATCTCAAGGAGAAATTGATGGGATTACGGGGATGCTTTTAAGAAGCCCATGGGTCCTTGTATTGTAAGCCCAAGAGAAGGCATTCCGAGGATCATCGAGGGTCCTTGTATTGTTAGCCCAAGAGAAGGCATTCCGAGGGTCATCGAGGGTCCTTGTATTAAGCTCAAGAGGAAGCTATAGGGTATGGCTGGCTTTGGCTTTAAGAGTGGTTTCACCGGGAAACCATCCTCTTAGGATTTCAAGAGTGATTTCACCGGGAAATCATACTCTCAGGGTTCTACCCTAGCGCGGGTGATTCTTTGTATTGGAAGCCCAATAGGAGGCTGTTAAGAGATTTCCTGGTCTCTTTCTTGTTTGATGCCCAATAGAAGGCTAAACTCAATGAGGAGTTCTTTTGAACGAAGCCCAAGAGGAGGCTAACTCAGCAGGGGAGTGTTGTCTTATATGAAGCCTAAGCGGAGGCTAAACTCAGATGAATGAGTTTTCTTATATGAAGCCTAAGAGGAGGCTAAACTCAGATGAATGAGTTATCTTGTACAAAGCCCAAGAGGAGGCTATACTCAGCAGGGGACCTAGTTGTTAGACTAGTTGTTATGTTATAACTAGACAGTTATATAAACAAGTGTATAAAGTTTATTCACAGGAGTTTATGAAGGAAATATAAACAAGTGTGTAAAACGAGCGTTTGAAGCAAGTGTAACTTGATTATTTACGAGTTTTGAATGTGTACAAGGAAATGAATATGTACACGAATGGGTATTTATGTACAAGGAAATGAATATGTACATAGGAGGGTTGGGACTTACACCATAAGGGAGGCCCATTGGTTAAAGAGAAGTTTCACCGGGAATAATTCCTCTCTTGATCCCAATGGAATCGGCGTATAAACAAGCGAATAAACGAACGAAAGTTTGCTATACTTGAATATTTACAAAGATGTTTGTATTATGTACAAGTAAAATTGATATGTACATAAAAAGAATTGGGACTTACACCGTGAGGGAGGCCCATGATCAATTAAGAAATTCGAGGAAAAACTGATTCGGTTTTATCTTCAAATCGGATCGATCATGGAAAAAAACTGTGTAAGTTTAATGAAATGTTTTGAAAAAGTTTTAAAAGTGTTTTTGAAAGATGAAATATATCCACAAGAAGTTTGAAAAAGTTGAGTTTTGAAAGTTTGAAAAAAAAAACATTCTTGAAAAGTACTTGAGAATACCTTAAAATGTCTCGTTTTCGGCTCAATGAAAATATAATCAAAAGAAAATATTTTTGGATTTTTTTGACATCATCATAAAATAGGTATATTAAATGACAAGTGTGTAAAAAATCATCTCAAAATGAGAAGTTTTGATTGGTTTTTGAAGGTATTGAAGTTTGATAAAAAAATGTGAAGAAAGGAAAAAAAAAGTGACAAAATGGTCCCAAGGGGATTCAACCCCAGGACCATTGGGCAAGGCAAGGCAAAGGACTAAGAGTGAGCTGGCAACCGCTGGGGCGGTAATACATCCGTTCATATAACTTACTTCATTTAATTATATTATAAAATGAAAATTTGAATTTCTGAAAAAACAAAAACACGCGCGAACTTGTTCTTCATCTTCTCCAATCTTCATCCAATCCTAGATTCTTTGTTTCTTGATGAAAATGAAAGTTATAAACATCAAACTTGCTCGAAATTTAACCAGGAACATGATGGTGGTGGTTAATTTCATTTATTTTCAGTTTTAAATGATTAATTTTTCCTAGAACACGAAGAACCCTAATTCTTAAATTCAATATGAAATTGTGTATAGTCATGGAATTAAGCAATTGATTGAGGGTTAAGGATCAGTGAAGGTGCAGAAACAAAACGGCCAAGCGTTTTTTGAACTGGAATGCATGAATCATAGAGTTCGAAGTACGAGTGACTTACCTCTTCAAACTGAAATCGAAATCCTTCTTAGAGTGTTTCCAGTTGTTGTTTGATGATGGCTATAGCACCACTGAACCTTATGGAAGGTGTTTGATCACTATGCTTGCTTTGAAATGGTCTGAACTACTCCACCCAAGTCCAACTGCAGTTCCTTGGTATGATTTTCGAATTCGAGGTTGAAGGTGTTACAGGTCAAGGATAATGATCTGGATCACTTATATGAAGTATGTGGATGATGTTTGAATGATAAAATCAAGACTAGCTCGAGTAGATTATCAGTTTGAAAGTTAAGGCAAGTTTTGCAAGCTTTTGGTTTTAAACATGGATTCTGAGTTTGAGCAATTCTTGAGTTGATTTTAAGTTTCAAACAAGTTTCATTTGATGTTTAGAACATGTTAGACACCAAGTTTCTCACAGTTTTTACAAGATTTGCAAAAATGCAAAATCCTCACTTTTGAACTATGAAACTTAAAATTCAAGAAAGGAAGAGTGAAAGCTTGATTTGAATAGCTTTGGTGTGGTTTGAATTTGAGGAATGGCCTCTATTTATAGGCCAAGAAAACTGAATGATTTGGCAAAAATATTATTGAAGGAAACTTGCAACTTGGTTAAGAGGTCATAATGGAATCTTTTGCATTTAATGCAAAAGTTACTTTCTTTAACCATGGTTAAGTTTTCTTCTTTGATCCAATCTTCTTTTCAATCATTCAAACTGATATTTATCAGTTACTAGCTGCCTCTAAGTGATGACAAGGCTTCTAGAAGGAGAAGTTGCAAAAATGACTTATAATTTTGAAGCATATACTTGAAATTCCATGGTTTTGGAGCTTTATGTTTCAAAATCAACAGTATAGCTAGACAAAATGTTTTTTCAAGTTCCTGGACATTTTGGAAAGCTTGTAACAAGGGCTACAACTTTCATGTTTTGAGTTTTTTCTAATTCCAAATGGAACTATGTGAAAAATTGCCATGAAAGTAGGAAAAAACATGTTTTTTCTAACACTTGAAAATTTTCTAAGTGTTGGAAATTTTGACTTTTTGTTGACTTTTCCAAATTTCTTGATTTTTTATGATCATGATGGATCATTTGAAGTGTTTTGATGATTGAAAAATTTTGATTTTGAAAAAGTTGACCAAAAGTCAAAGTTTGACTTTTCTGTGCAGATGAATTTTTATCAGATGATCCAGAATTTTGTCTGATGAAAAATGTGAGCTTCTGTAATGTTTTGAATCAAGAAATTAGGTAAAGATGTTGAATTGAAGATATAAAGATCAATCTCCAAGAAAATAGGTCATTCAATGAAAAAAAAGTCAGTGATTCCCTATCTTCGATAAAAACCCTAATTGGTCAATCCATGATAGATCATGAGAAAAAGTTGGGAATTTGAAGATCAAATGTTGATGATTGATTAAGATAAGTCAATTGAGGTGAGTGGAAACTCAAACCCTAATTGATCACCTCTTGAACAAATGAAATTTTGAAGAAACCCTGATTCTGACTTCTAGAAGTCACACCCGATCTATTCTGTTCTGATCTGTTAGTGAGGCAGTAATGAATATGTGAGGTGGTATATTAGGTCCAAAATTGGGGTATGAAAGATGCCCCTATTTAAGTTTCTTTAACCTGAGATATGAAGATGAATATCTTCGTCTCGATAGGTGTGAAGAGACTTAAATATCAGAATACGCAAATTTTGGACCTAAGATACCAAAAAATGCGAATGATGCAAAATGATTGCAAAAAATTCACCCAAGAGATATCAAAGAAAGATATAATGGGGAAGGATTTTGTGAGGATGACTCAATTGTCTAAGAAAAGGGAATCCTGTTTGTTGGGAAACACGCAATATGTTTCACTGGGAAAATAGTTCACAAAACATGTGAATATCTGTTTCGTTTTGGGAAACGAGGAGATTACCTTCTGTCAGCCTTGTGACAATGTTTAAGGTAATTGAAAATGATATTACCAATTATCAGCCTTGTGATAGTTTATGGTAATGAGTTCTGAAGATATTACCAATTATCAGCAAAGTGATAACCATAACAAGGTAATTCTTGAGAAATTTTACTGAGTATTCAGCCTTGTGAATAATAGACAATGATGGAAACAGATCTCAAATGAGTTTCTATTTTCACAACTATAATCTTTCCGAGGATCTCTCTTTTGAGAAGATGTGGGCATTTTGATTAAAAAGACACAGGTTTTCCTTAGACAGAAAGACAACTGTGGGGATTTCTTGAACTTTCATGATTTGAACTTGCTGAGAAGAACAATCGTTTTATGATAAGTCTCAAGATGAAAAGGAAATAAGCAGCTCGGATGTCGACGCTATTGCTTATTGTTTACAGGTAGATTTTTTTTGTGAAATCTAGACTTGAATTGATTAGAGACAAGATTCTATCCAAGAATGAGCTGGAAAGAAAAGGTCAATCAAGACTTCGTTCCCAATGAGGAATGCTCTCAGCTGGGGAACATGATAGAGAAAAGATGTATTTTTGTGCTTGGGGATAATCTACTGGAGAGATGACATACCCATACTCATTTTTCTTTTTCTTTTTTTTTAGGAATGAATGCAACCTAAACAAGTGATATTGAAGCAAACAATGAGAAATGCAGGAATGCATTAATGATGCTATTATAAATGATGAATTCCATGAATGTCATATGCATGTTGACGATACTTGACAAGACAACAAAAGGGTATTTGGGAAAAGGACTACATCTCAGTTCAACAAATACTTAGCAAAATCTACAGCAATGGTGTAGACGTTGCTGATGATGGATCTGAGTTGCATGCTTTAATCTTTCCGAAAAAGGCATTTCATTAGCAACTTTGTTGGGGATTCTTTTGGGATAAGAATGTCGTCCTTTGATGATCTCTGCTGAGGAGAAGAAGACTTCTGTAGCAGTTGTTCTATCTTTCAGAGGTCGAAACACTCGTGGAGAAAACTGTTGAAGTTCTTTCTGTGTTCATAGTTCAAAGGAAAATTTCACTTTTATTTCAAAATTTTGAAGTAAAAATTCATTTAAAACTTTTTTTAACTTTTTAGTTTCAAAAGTGATTTTCACAATAAAAAGCGTTATTTTGCAAAACAGAATAAAGCAAGAATTGCAAACAAATGGGCACAAGGCTCAAATTTATTGATAGAATGGTAATCAGCCAAAGGCGTGATTCCATGAGCTATTTACAAAAGTTGGAAATGATAATTTATTGGGAAAAGGCTACATTAAAAGCAATAACCACTATTACCCCTAACAACTTTGAATTCCAACTGTGCTTGTTGCTTTAGAAGATTTGAATGAAGATCCGTTGATAGAAGTTTCTTCAGATTGACGAAGTACGGACTGATGCAGTTACTTTGTCATTTTTTATCCTTAAATTTTGCCTATATTGCCTTTTCAGGTTTTCAATCTATCAGGATAATTTCTGTTTATTGTCTCTAATTTTTGCCTGGACCGCCTTTTCACGTTTTCAGTCCACCGAGACGCTCATTTTTGCCTAAGCCGCCCTTTTCGGGTTTTCGACTTACCGAGCTGTTCTTTTGTTTTTTAGACAAAGTATTTCTTGACTGCATCAGCATTCACAGGATGCGGGAATTCATCACCGTCCATGGTTGTAAGAGTCATAGCACCAACAGAAAAGCTTCTTTTGACGATGTATGGGCCTTCGTAATTAGGAGTCCATTTGCCCCTAGAATCTGGTTGAAAAGACAGAATCTTTTTAAGCACGAGGTCGCCTTCTTGGAACTCACGAGGTCGAACCTTTTTGTCGAAGGGCTTTCTTCATCTTTCTTTGATATAATTGTCCATGACACAGAGCGGTCAGACGCTTTTCTTCGATTAAGTTCAGCTGATCATATCTGCTTTGACACCATTCGGCCTCAGATAACTTAGCTTCCATGAGAACTCTCATTGATGGAATCTCAACTTCTACGGGGAGCACTACTTCCATGCCGTATACTAGAGAAAAAGTAGTTGCCCCTGTTGAAGTGCGTACTGAAGTACGATACCCATGCAGAGCAAATGGC
The DNA here is from genome assembly GCA_021764765.1 of Vicia sativa. Lineage (NCBI taxonomy): Eukaryota > Viridiplantae > Streptophyta > Magnoliopsida > Fabales > Fabaceae > Vicia > Vicia sativa. Next base: position 250,851,887 of record CM038793.1, read on the forward strand.
AACATTTCGTGCCAGTCTTTGTAAGTGATGACCATCTTCTGGATGATCTTTTTGATGTTCTTGTTGGCAGCTTCAACGGTGCCGTTCATCTTTGGCCGGTAAGGTGATGAGTTATGATGCTTGATCTTGAATTCCTCACACAGTTCTTTCATCATTTTGTTGTTCAAGTTCAATCCATTGTCTGTAATGATCTTACTTGGAACTCCATATCGACAAATGAGGTTGTTCTTGATGAACCTCACAACCACTTGTCTTGTAACGTTGGCGTAAGATGCTACTTCGACCCATTTGGTGAAGTAATCAATAGCCACTAAAATGAAACGATGTTCGTTGGACGCTTTTGGTTCGATCATCCCAATCATGTCGATGCCCCACATGGAGAAAGGCCATGGAGAAGAGAGAACGTTGAGTAGAGTCGGTGGCACATGGATCTATCATACCCCAAAATTTTCCCTCCATCTTCTCAAGATATTTCATACATCCATACTCAAGGATTCCTCAAGGGTTGATCAGACAAACCCTCTCCTAGACAATCAACCCAAACCAGGGTTTGGTGACTCTCAGATCAAAATGGATTTCCAACATCCCCAATGTTCATCATGCCTCCTCATATGCTTCAAATGTTCTCCATGTCAAGTTTCAAGCTTCACAAGTCAAGTTTCCTCAGACAATTGCTCAGATGGTTGAAAATCAGTTGTATTGGATAAAAAGTCAACTGTGGTCAACATACAGTCAAACTTCATGATTTTTGGTCAACATCCTCATTTTGAAGTTACATTCATCATTTGATCAAGGGTTGATCATGATTCATCAAGAAAACCCAAGATTTGCTCAAAAGTCAAACTTTCTAAATTAGGGTTTCTTAGTGAAAAGTCAACTGAACTTTGACTGATCATAACTTCTTCATACTTTCTCAGAAATTTTTCCACCACCTCTTGTTTTGAAGGAAATTCAATTCTCTACAACTTCATGTCTCACAAGAATGTTCAAAAAATGCTTCATTTGAGAGGTATGGATCAAAACATTACAGGTCCTTTTCAAAGTCAACAAAAAGTCAACATTTTGTTTTGAAGATATATTGAGTATGAAAACTCCAATTGAGATGAGACCAAAAGGGTTGGTTAGAGGACTCTTAGAGCTTTCCAAAAAGTCCAAGAACACTCAAAAATGTGGAAAATTGAACAAGATACACCATTCACAAGTTGGGCAATTTTGAAGAGATGCACAAAGAGAAATACTTCTAAAAATCAAAATTTTTGCAGATGGGCTTACTTTTTCTTTATCCAAACTTGTTCCTCATGCAATTAGAAATATCCAAGCACAATGCCATGAATTTTTATTTTATTTTCCTATTTAATTTGGAATTTATTCATTTAAATACAAATTAAATTAAAAAATAAAGTATAAAATCAAAATTAAATGCAAATTTGATTTTCCTCTCTTCCTTGAGATCCAAGTAACTCAATAAAGCCAGCAAATTTCAAAATTTGGTTGGATATGGCAAGATTGGATTGAAAATTGATCAAAAGATGAAAATTTGATTTGGTACAAAATCAAATATGTTTTGCATTGATTAGTGATTGATTCTTTCTCAAATCAACTCTGAATCCATCTACTATATATATACATCACATGCCACACGAATTAGGGTAGAAAAACTGGCTGGAGAAACCCTATTGAAGCTCAAAAATCCGTGACCTTCAAGCAACTTGCAGCCTTGGTTTTGGATCGTTTCAGTTGATTCCAAGCATCAAAACACATTCCTTGATACCTCCTGAGTCGATCCAGACCCTCACATCATCCAAAAGCATCCAGAATTAAGAAATCACGAATCGGTTTGTTCATATTTTTTTTTAAATCGTGTTTCATTATTCATGCATTATTAACGAGTTTTGGTGTTTGTTTCGTGCTTAGAACAAGGTTTGCAAACTTTCTGGGTCATCCAATTGAGTTTTCATGGCCGGGAACGTGATATGCCATAACTAGGGTTCCTGAACACGATTTAGGGTTTCCCTTAAACGGAAAAATTGGACCACGAGACTATTACCATTGCATTCGGAATGATGTCTTAAATCGAACCATGGTCTTAGAATTCATTTATATTATCTGTATGTGGTTTTTGATTTTGCCAGGGTTGTAGCGTCGAACAAAGGCCGACGCTGGTTTTCAAAAATTTGAATCGGGGAAGATGAAGTCTGGCGCAAGTTTGATGCAACCAGGGGACGACGCGTGTTTACATTCCACTCGTTCCAATTTCCAAACAGTTGGACACGCTGGCTCAGTTGGTTGAGACGTTCACTCTGTGCAAGGATACCCTCCAGGGTCATGAGTTCGAATCTCCCCAGGACCGGTTCTATTTTTCTTTTACAAACTTCCATATTTTTCATATTTTCTAATTTATTTAATATTTTGCATACAATTTTAATTAACTTCCATATTTTTTATATGCATTTTAAAATACCAAAAAATATTTTTTCTTGTTGCATTATTTTCATAAAAAGTTTATTTAATTTATAAAATTAAAAAATATCATTTTGCATGCATATTTAATTTTATTCATAATTTACCATTTAAATCACTTTTAATTACTTTTTAATTATTAAATTGCATCCAAAAAATCCCAAAAAATTACTTTAGCATATTAATGTTATTTCCAGCATGAAATATTTTTCTCATTCAAAAAATTGCATTTTTACTAATATTTTCCTCTTATTCGATTTCATCGTATTTTCCAATTTTCTCATCTTTTCACAGGTTATTCCGTTTCAGACGATTTCTTTTACTGTTTTCTTTTTCCAATAATGTAATTGCTCATGGGATGTAATAGTTTAATTAGGGCTTTTATTTTCCGCATTTTACTTTATGTATCTACCCCAAAGCCATGTAATAGCGTAGGATTTATCTTTCCGCACTTTACATTCCCGCATTTTAATTTTCGCACCCTATAAACTGTTAGTAATTAGGCGTGTATGGCAAGATAAAAATTGGACATAGACCACTAATTTTCAAGATAATATATCTGAATTCAACACACTCTTTCACACATGCACCCTTAGGGTAATTCTCTCTCGTTGCCTTTCGATTTCAAATGGTCAAGTCCCTCGAACGTAGAGGTATTCTAGCACCGTTGCCTTCAAAACAAATCATCATAGTCCCTTCGATACAAAGATCATAAGACCCACGATGTCGCCCCGAATACATGATCTTGACCCTCGATTGTTGCCTACGAAAAATGATGATAGTCCCTTCGAATGTGCTAGGATACTTCTTACAAGTTGCTTTCTATGACCATCTGATGTCCCTTCGAATGTCCCTTTTACATCCAACAAATAGAGTTACCTACCAACTAATGGTATGGATAACGCTATTCTAAAGGAACATAAAACAACACGAAAACGACCCATTCTGAGTAGGTAATAAGACTTTTAGTTGCTTGCTCTATCAAATATTTTTTCACACCTCACACTTTTGTCAAAGTTCAAACTCTTTTCAAAACAAAACATTTCCAAACACTTTGTATACATTCCTACATGAATCATTACAAAGTCAAAGCGAAATTCCTTTTTCAAAACATTTTTGTCAAACACACAGAAAGCACAATTTTTAAAGTGATCTAAGAGCAACTAAGAGCCCGTAGATAACTACGGATGGAAAGGGGTGCTAATACCTTCCCTTTTCATAACCTTCTCCCTTACTCGAGAATCTAACGAAGGTCTTTTTACGTACTTTTTACCTTCCCTTAATTGGATAAAAGAAAAGTCGGTGGCGACTCTTGCTATCCGCATTTGCGATACAAAACCTAAAAAGTCGGTTCAGTATTACAGGCTGGCGACTCTGAGGAGACACCTAAAGAGAGGATGCCTTAGGGATTTTAGATCATCTTTCTTGCTTTTGTTTGACTTGCTTGCTTTATCTTTAAGGGTTGCTTGGGTATTATATTTGTGGGGGATCCTACACCCGGATCCGGGTTTCCTTTTAGGTAAGTAGCAATAAATCGTCGCGACCGTTAGACGTATATCGAAACGGTCAACATGATGGCTACGTTAGTGTGACACTTTGGATGTCCTGATACTCTTCATTTCCAAGTTGAGGATAGTATTTGGCTTCTGCATGGTGTCATCAAGCACTAACTAAACTTTTAGAACCTTAATTGACCCATCTTGGCCATTAGAAGGTAGTGAGATGGTCGGCTTTGGTGCAGACTAAGGTTGGTTGATACTCGATGCTATGCTCATTAAGATCAGACTTTTGGGATATTTTCGGTCGACCACTTGGTAGTCGTATTGAAATAAGCGCTGAGAAAGATCAATGATATGAGATTCCTAGAACCGGTTACTATTATAGGACAGGATGAACCAACTCAAACTTTTGGTGGGGTAATCACCTATACCTCTTGCAAGCCTTAAACCTAGGCTCATTGTGTGAATTGTTTGTGTGTGCCAAACATGACATCATGACATCATTTGCATTGCATATCATTTCTAACTATTTCAAGGACCTAGGGATTTATCTTTGCTCTTTTGTAGGGATTATGGCTTCTAGAAAGACTATCCGAATCAACTTCATGGGTATACCTTCTCACTTCAAAGAATTGGTTTGAGATTCCACCATGCTCGGTTGTCAAAAGACATGGTTATCTACTTGATTTGGTTATCTCGGTTTTGAAGAAGATATGATGCATGTCCTATTCGGTTCTTGATCCGAAACACCATTGCTTTACATTCCCAGATTATCAGTTGGTTCCTACCTTGGAAGAGTTCTCTAAGCTACTTGGGATGCCTATTCTTGATCAAATGTCATTCACCGGTCTAGAAAAGATTCCTAAGTACGAAGACATCGCATCCGCCTTACATCTTAAGCACTCAGACATTGAAGCCAATTGGGAAACAAGAAGCGGAGTTAAGGGTTTACTTGCCAAGTTCCTAATTAAGAAAGCCTGAGAATTCCTCAAAGTTATGAGTTTCCACGCATTTGAAGATATTGTGGCCCTGCTAATCTATGGTTTGGTTATATTTCCTAACTCGGATCAATTCATAGATGTCAACGCCATCAAGTTGTTTCTTAGCCGCAATCCCGTGCCTACCTTACTTGGAGACATTCTACATTCTCTCCACACTCGTACTACTAAGAGACAAGGAACTCTCATGTGTTGTATACCGTTACTTTCCAGGTGGTTTATTTCGCACCTTCCTCCATCAGGTTTGAAGAATGAACAAAGGTTGAGATGGTCTCAAAGGTTAATGTCACTCTCTCATTCAGACATCCGTTGGAATCTTTTCTCTCAAAAGGATTTTACCTTCATTGAGCGTTGTGGAGAATTCCCTAATGTACCGTTACTTGGTATAAGGGTAGGTATTACTTACAACCCTTCTCTAGCTCTACGTCAGTTTGGTTTTGCTCGAAGAGATGATCCGTATGATATGCTTCTCCAAGATATTGTGTTCGACTATAACCACGATCTCCAGAATTACCGACGAAGGTTCATACACGCTTGGGGCATGGTAAAGAAGATCGATACCAAGACTTTGGGGAACCAAAACTCCATTCCTTGGGAACCTTACCTCAAATGAGTGAGAGCTCGAGCTCAAAACCTCATGATGCCATTCACTCCTGTTCTACCAGTAATTATGGAACCTGTTGCTATAGGTGACGTACCTATCTTGTTCTCCATCCCGACATGCCTACTGATTTTGAAGACTTGAAGAGATCCTGGATTCAACTAAAAGAAGAGAGGGATACCTTTGAAGCTCAATGTTATGCAAGTGAGAAGAAAGTGCTAGAGTTGACCAAGCTACTTCACGAGGAGCGAAGCATAAACGCCTACCTCGGCACCAAGAGGAAGCGCCCATGGGAGACTTAGAGCTTTAGGATTTATATGTTTTCTTTTATTTGTTTGAACTATCTTTTGTACTTAAAAAGAAAAAAGAATAAAAGGAGTATTAATAAATGTTTGTTCATTGCTTGTTTAACAAATTTAAATCTCTAAGGTCCTTGAAAACATTGCATTGCATCCGCATAAACATTGCATATCATAGCATAACATTGCATCACATGTACATTGAAGATTGGTTTTCTCATTTGCTCGCTATTTATTTTAGCAGAAATGGCTCGATCATCAAAGATCTCCAGGCTTAGAATGCTCAGTTTCAGCAGATGTTTACCAGCTTGGTCCAAGGCCAAGAAGATCTGAAGAAGCTCATCAACAGGAAGAAGAAGGTTGTTGGTCTTCTCAAAATGGGCAGACGCTACAAAGGTGGTCCTAAAGTGGTTAGTCGAATTGAGCTCTATGAAGGAAGTGTCAAGAAGAAGGATGAGCAAAGTGACAAGGGTGATGGCGAAGGTAGTCAGCATGAGCCTGAGAAAGACTATGATAATGGCCAATACTCTGATGAAGATGACAAGTACAAGCAACTTGAAGACCGTCTGAATGCTGTGGAAAACCTGAAGATGTCAGGGCTGAATTTTGATGATCTGAGTCTTGTCCCTGGTGTTGTGATTCCTCCCAAGTTCAAAGTTCCAGCTTTTGCTAAGTATGATGGCATGACTTGTCCTAAGCAGCATTTGAAATCCTATGTCCAGAAGATCAACCCCCACACTGATGACAGAAAGTTGTGGATGCATTATTTTCAAGAAAGTTTGTCCGGAACTCAGTTGGAATGGTACTATCAGCTAGAGAACGACCGTATTCATACTTGGAGTAACTTAGCAGATGCTTTCTACAAGCAATATGAGTAATCTTTGAATTGACACTATGTCTGGTGAACGACTTTTTAGGTTTTGTATCGCAAATGTGCGGATAGCAAGAGTCGCCACCGACTTTTCTTTTATCAATTAAGGGAAGGTAAAAGTACGAAAAAGACCTTCGTTAGATTAAGTAAGGGAGAAGGTTATGAAAAGGGAAGGTATTAGCACCCTTTCCATCCGTAGTTATCTGGGCTCTTAGTTACTCTTAGATCATTTTAAAATTGTGCTTTCTGTGTGTTTGACAAAAATGTTTTGAAAAGGCATTTCGCTTTGACTTTGTAATGATTCATGTAGGAATGTATACAAAGTGTTCGGAAATGTTTCGTTTTGAAAAGAGTTTGAACTTTAACAAAAGTGTAAGGTATGAAAAATATTTGATAGAGCAAGCAACTAAAAGTCTTATTACCTACTCAGAATGGGTCGTTTTCGTGTTGTTTTACGTTCCTTTAGAATATCGCTATCCATACCATTAGTTGGTAGGTAACCCTATTCGTTGGATGTAGAGGGACATTCGAAGGAACATCGTATGGTCATAGAAAGCAACTTGTAGGAAGTATCCTAGCACATTCGAAGGGACTATCATCATTTTTCGTAGGCAACAATCGAGGGTCAAGATCATGTATTTGGGGCGACATCGTGGGTCTTATGATCTTTGTATCGAAGGGACTATGATGATTTGTTTTGAAGACAACGGTTCTAGAATACCTCTACGTTCGAGGACTTGACCATTTGAAATCGAAAGGCAGCGAGAGAATTACCTAAGGGTGCATGTGTGAAAGAGTGTGTTGAATTCGGATATATTATCTTGAAAATTAGTGGTCTATGTCCAATTTTATCTTGCCATACACGCCTAATTACTAACGAGTTTATAGGTGCGGAAATTAAAATGCGGAATGTAAAGTGCGGAAAGATAAATCCTACGCTATTACATGGCTTTGGGGCGATACATAATTTAAACTTGCGGAAAATAAAAGCCTAATTAAAACTATTACATCCCATGAGCAATTACATTATTGAAAAAGAAAAAACGATAAAAGAAGTAAATCGCGAATAACTGTGAAAAGATGAGAAAATCGGAATATACGATGAAATCGAATAAGAGGAAAATGTTAGTAAAAATGCAATTTTTTGAATGAGAAAAATATTTCATGCTGGAAATAACATTAATATGCTAAAGTAATTTTTTGGGATTTTTTGGATGCAATTTAATAATTAAAAACTAATTAAAAGTGATTTAAATGGTAAATTATGAATAAAATTAAATATGCATGCAAAATGATATTTTTTAATTTTATAAATTAAATAAACATTTTATGAAAATAATGCAAAAAGAAAAAATATTTTTTGGTATTTTAAAATGCATGATAAAAAATATGGAAATTAATTAAAATTGTATGCAAAATATTAAATAAATTAGAAAATATGAAAAATATGGAAGTTTGTAAAAGAAAAATAGAACCGGTCCTGGGGAGATTCGAACTCATGACCACAGGTATCCTTGCATAGTGACGCCTCAACCAAGCGAGCCGCATGTCCAGTTTTGGAAATGGAGCAGTGGAATGTAAACACGCGTCGTCCCCTGGTTGCATCAAACTTGCGCCAGACTTCATCTTCCCCGATTCAAATTTTTGAAAACCAGCGTCGGCCTTTGTTCGACGCTACAACCCTGGCAAAATCAAAAACCACATACAGATAATATAAATGAATTCTAAGACCATGGTTCGATTTAAGACATCATTCCGAATGCAATGGTAATAGTCTCGTGGTCCAATTTTTCCGTTTAAGGGAAACCCTAAATCGTGTTCAGGAACCCTAGTTATGGCATATCACGTTCCCGGCCATGAAAACTCAATTGGATGACCCAGAAAGTTTGCAAACCTTGTTCTAAGCACGAAACAAACACCAAAACTCGTTAATAATGCATGAATAATGAAACACGATTTAAAAAAAAATATGAACAAACCGATTCGTGATTTCTTAATTCTGGATGCTTTTGGATGATGTGAGGGTCTGGATCGACTCAGGAGGTATCAAGGAATGTGTTTTGATGCTTGGAATCAACTGAAACGATCCAAAACCAAGGCTGCAAGTTGCTTGAAGGTCACGGATTTTTGAGCTTCAATAGGGTTTCTCCAGCCAGTTTTTCTACCCTAATTCGTGTGGCATGTGATGTATATATATAGTAGATGGATTCGAGAGTTGATTTGAGAAAGAATCAATCACTAATCAATGCAAAACATATTTGATTTTGTACCAAATCAAATTTTCATCTTTTGATCAATTTTCAATCCAATCTTGCCATATCCAACAAATTTTGAAATTTCTTGGCTTTATTGAGTTACTTGGATCTCAAGGAAGAGAAAATCAAATTTGCATTTAATTTTGATTTTATACTTTATTTTTGAATTTAATTTGTATTTAAATGAATAAATTCCAAATTAAATAGAAAAATAAAATAAAAATTCGTGGCATTGGGCTTGGATATTCCTAATTGCATGATGAACAAGTTTGGATAAAGAAAAAGTAAGCCCATTTGCAAAATTTTTGATTTTTAGAAGTATTTCTCTTTGTGCATCTCTTCAAAATTGCCCAACTTGTGAATGGTGTATCTTGTTCAATTTTCCACATTTTTGAGTGTTCTTGGACTTTTTGGAAAGCTTTAAGAGTCCTCTAACCAACCCTTTTGGTCTCATCTCAATTGGAGTTTTCATGCTCAATATATCTTCAAAACAAAATGTTGACTTTTTGTTGACTTTGAAAAGGACCTGTAATGTTTTGATCCATACCTCTCAAATGAAGCATTTTTTGAACATTCTTGTGAGACATGAAGTTGTAGAGAATTGAATTTCCTTCAAAACAAGAGGTGGTGGAAAATTTACGAGAAAGTATGAAGAAGTTATGATCGATCAAAGTTCAGTTGACTTTTCACTAAGAAACCCTAATTTAGAAAGTTTGACTTTTGAGCAAATCTTGGGTTTTCTTGATGAATCATGATCAACCCTTGATCAAATGATGAATGTAACTTCAAAATGAGGATGTTGACCAAAAATCATGAAGTTTGACTGTATGTTGACCACAGTTGACTTTTTGTCAATCTGTTGATTTTCAACCATCGAGCAATTATCGAAACTTGACTTGTGAAGCTTGAAACTTGACATGGAGAACATTTGAAGCATATGAGGAGGCATGATGAACATTGGGGATGTTGGAAATCCATTTTGATCTGAGAGTCACCAAACCCTGGTTTGGGTTAATTGTCTAGGAGAGGGTTTGTCTGATCAACCCTTGAGTATGGATGTATGAAATATCTTGAGAAGATGGAGGGCAAATTTTGGGGTATGGTTTGCCCTGTTCAATCTTCTTGTCTTGGAAGGGTTAGATTGGCATGCTCGCCTTTCGACACGGAGGAAGAAGATGATTGAACACTCAGTACACAATTTGCACTTGCTGTTGGTTGATGATGCGGGAATGGGCTTATAGATGCCATTTGGAGAAACTAAGATTTATTTGGGAATGAGTCGTCGCTAGACTCAAGATTGTTATCGAGTAGGAGAACCATGGGAGATGGGCTTAAGATGCCATCTGGAAGATCGATCTTTGGGGAGTGAGCCATACGCTAGGCTCTGTAGACGTTTCTGGAAGGAGCATGGAGATGGGCTTAAGATTCCATCTGGAGGGAGTCGTACGTTAGACTTCGTGCTCATATTTGAATGAATTTATTGGTTTGTATTGGTTTTTAACCAAATATGTAGCATTCTGAAAGTGGAGAAATGTTGACAAGTAGTCGGAGATGGGCTTAAGATGCCATCGAAGGCAGTCGTCGCGAGACTACTGTAGTTCTTTGTTGATAATAAGAATGAGTCAGAATAGTTCTTCGTGCTGACTACTCTGGGGTAGGTAGTAGTTGGCAAAATGCGGATATATTCCCTGTTGTGCATCGGATTACAGCAATCGGATTCCATCGTTATCCAATAGTATCCTGCTCTCAAGATTTTTCTGGACATTGCATGCCCATTTGAATGGGTTCAAAGGACCCTCCATGCACTTCATGAATTATAAATATGCGCTTCGTGTCTATCACGCATCGGGCGGGACCATGTCGAAGTTTCTTTTGTATAGCACATCTTCATTCGGGAATAAATTTCTAGAAAGCCTCCTTAGAGTTTTCCTATCTTTGTGCGATGCCGGTGGGTATTCACGAGTTTGAAGGAAGCGTTTGATGTCGTGGAACCACGGTTTATCATCGCTGCTTGATTGTAAACACATATTCGGGTCTTTCAAAGGCGTCGTCACGGATCTTAGGCATATCGTTCCAATGGTTGACTTTGAACATGGAAGATAGAGTGGCCAAGGCGTCGCCATTCGATTCGATCTCGAGGATATGATGCGGTTCGACCTTGTTGAAGAAAGTCAACAAGCGTCTTGCATAATCTACGTGAGGAATCAAACCAAGATGATGAGTTTCATACTTGTCTTTGATTTGATTAATCACAAATTTGAATCTCCATATATGTCAAGGATCTTGATCCTCAAGTCGATGGCTTCTTGATACCCATGATCTGACTTCATATTACTGCGATGTTGTTAGTGCAATCAAATAGCAATCTGGCGGAAGCGGGATATGAGAACCCTCGGGAATAATATGGCGCCCCAATTCCATTGCCAAAGACATTAAGCTGCTCCATCAAAGATCAAGCCCATCTAGATTACGGATCGGGACCTTCTTGGTAATGGTTCGTCACAATCTTTCATATTTAAGTACATAACATCCTCGTGAAGTCGAACTTGAGATTGGTATTCGTTGATTGGTTGATAAGCCAAGTGATCGGCAAGAATGCTTCCTTTGACCGCTTTTGAGCAGTCTTGGATGTCATACTCGAGATATGACATACGCCATCGGGCAATTCTTCTGATAAGGAAGGCTTTTCAAAACGTGCTTGATTGGATCCATTTTGGAGATTAACCAAGTCGTGTGATTGATCATGTCTTTGGAGGAGGCGTCTTGAAGCCCATACAAAGCACAACATGTTTTCTCGAGCATGGAGTAGCAGTTTCACAATCTGTGAACTTTTTACTCAAGTAGTAAATGGCATGCTCTTTCTTCAGGTCTCATCTTCTTTGTCCAAACACGCATGACCATGGAATTTTCTAGCACGGTAAGGTACATGATTAATGGTCTTCCTTCAATTGGAGGAATCGGTATTGGAGGTTCGACGGTATTCCTTGATCTTGTCAAGCGCTTTTGGCAATCTTACATCACACAACCTCTTGATTTTTGCGGAGAAGCTTAAATATCGGCCCGGTGTGATCATTTGAGAGATAAATGCGGAGATGTAATTCAAGCGTCAAGAAATCCTCTTACTTGCTTTTTGTATGTGGCGTGGCATTTCTTGAATAGCCTTGACTTTGTCGGGGTCAACTTCAATACCTCTTTGGTGAGGATGAAACCTAGGAGCTTTCGGATCTTACCCCAAAGGTGCATTTGTTAGGATTGATGAAGTGAAATTTCCTTAGTCGTGAAACAACTTTAAGAGATATTGTATATGCTCTTCTTGATGTCGGACTTTGCTATCATATCGTCACGTAGACTTGATCTCTTTGTGCATCATGTCATGAAAGAGTAGTCATCGCTCTTTGATAAGTTGCGCTGCATTCTTTAATCAAGCGACATTACTTTGTAGAAAAAGGTGCCCCATGGCGTGATAAAGATGTCTTCTCCATGTCTTGGAGACATTACGATCGATTGTAGCCAGGAGAAACCGTCCATGAAGGAAAAGACATTGAACTTTGCGGTACTATCCACCCGGTGTCGATATGCGGTAGTGGGAAATCGTCTTTGGACTAGCTTTGTTCAAGTCGGTGAGTCAACACATTCGACCTTTCCGTCTTTCTTGGAGCATAGCATACTATTTTAATTAATATTATATTATATTAATATTTTGAATTACCGATCGATACTTATTTTGACGATATTAAATATATATATATATATATATATATATATATATATATATATATATATATATATATATATATATATATATAATATATTTAGCGACGTTTTGATTCGGTCCGGTAAAATATTATTCGGATCCGATATTTAATTCCCGGAATTGTTTTAATTGATTGAATTAATAATATTGGTAGATATTATTAGTGTGTTAATTTATGAGGATAGATGGGGGTGTGAGGATTAATTGATGAGAATTGGGTTTTCACCCTTGTTGCTAGTAAGGAACACATTATAAACCATTTCTCCTCATTTTCCTTCCATTCAAAAACACCAAAACCAAACATGGAACTTTGAAGCTAGTAAGAAAACAAGTTATAAAAACCATATTCCTTTCCTTTTCTTCCCATTTTTTTGAAAACAAGCCAAACATGGCCTTAGAGAGAAGAAGAGGGGGTTTTGGAAAGAAGAAGAAGAAGAAGGAGAGAAGAAGAGCAAGAGAGGAAGCTTGAGGTTGAGCTTTGTAGCATCACCATGGATCATCCAAACTAGAGGTAAGGGGTTTGATTCTCCATCTCATATTGTTAGGTTTTGATAGATATATTTTGGATTTGGGGGTGAAATTGATAGTTGATTTATAGGGTTTTGTTGATTGATTGTTAGAATGGTTTAGAAGAGTTGGATTAGGAGTATGGTTTGTGGATGTATTAGGTGCTAGCTTGTAGAATTAAGAGTATTGAAATGGGAAAGAAAACCATGGTAGAAGAATGTGAAAAACTCAAAAAGATGAAGTTTTCACGCAGGTCCATCAACACGGGCCGTGTTGATTAACACGGCCGTGTTTCCCTCTTGTATAGGAATTTTGGTTAGTGCAGGCCAATCAACACGGGAAGTGTTGATCAACACGGGTGCCCGTGTTGATTCACTGTCTTGGGTGATTTTTGCACGTTCTGATGGCTTTTCGACACGGGCCGTGTTGATGCACACGGGGGCCCGTATTGATGCTTCTGTAACCTTAAAAATTCGGATTTTTCGCGTTTCCTTTAGAACCCGATTGTGTTCCGATTTTCCGATTTCGGTAAATTCGACGACGGAGCAAGTTGCTCCGAATTCAACGAAAATTGACGTGCTAGCTAAGTTTGACGTGTAGAACTTAGTGGTGAGATTAGCTTTTAGAAGTTGCGAGTTTTTGCGAGATGACCCGAAATAGGTTTAATTACGGTTTAATTGAATCGGATTTCGTTTTAGGGGATTTAAGACACGTATGGACAATCCGATTGCGATGTTGACGATTAGGAGTAATGGCGGTTATTAGGGATGGCTTCCGCGACGAGTATAGGTGTTTTGACTATTTTTCCGTTTTCGGAATTTAGTGAATGAATAGGTGATGATGTGATGCGACAAAACATAATGATTGCGACGACGTATTAATTAATAAATACTTGATGATTTGCGATGCGATAATATATGTCTTTGTACATGATGTTGTGATGATTATATTGATGTTGTTGATAAATGCTTCCGATTTGTGAATGCATGAATTTTGATGAATTTATTAATGATGTTTGTATAATGCAATTATGATGCGATGATATATTTATCTTGTTTTGGATAAATTATGGCGATGTGGGCTTTATGCCAATTTGGATGAGCGATGATGATGTTTTTGTGTTGTGTTGTTTTATTGTCGAGTCACATACATTTCATAAGCGAAGAGGGCTTTTATGCCAAGCGATGATGGCTTTTACGCCAAGCGATGATGGCTTTTATGCCGAGCGAAGATCGTCTTTATGCCAAGTGTCCCTAATTACGGACAAAGCGATGGGTACCACATGCATAACATAGTCATGTCTCATGGAGTCCATTATGTTTATTTTGGAGTCTTTTGGTATTGAGTTTTCTTTGATGGCTTATGATGGATTGCGATGTTATATGATACCTTGTCTTGTGATGATTTTGTGTTGAACCTAAATTGATTTTGATGTGGTAATGTCATGAAAATTATGCGATGGATATAACATGACGAAAAAGCGATGATGGGCTTTTATGCCAAAAGCGAAGATGGGCTTTAGCCAATTGGAGATGATATTATTTATGTTGCTTATGTGATTAACATTGTTTGATATTGTTGTTTGATGTCGTTGTTGATGATTGTTGTGATAATTTCGTGGTGATAAACGTTTATGTGTTGTTGTGACGTTTTATGCCGATGAGGTTATGGTGATAAAGTGTAGATTATACACATTAGGATGGAGAGTAAAGTAAGTGAGTTTTGATTATGTGTTGGAATTACACTTATTAATCTATACCCTTTATATTCCGAAACTATTTATATATATATATATATATATATATATATATATATATATATATATATATATATATATATATATATATATATATGTTATCATGCCTTTAATTATATGTTTTGGATTATCTCACCCTTTACTTGTTTAGCGTTACCTTTATATTGGTAGCGTGCGAGGTTATGAAGAGCGGAGTTTATAAATTGCTATTAGTCAGTCGGTTATCGCTACGATCGTAGCACTCGGGGAATATTAATGTTGCTTTGTTGTTGTTCTATTGTTGTTATACCTTTATGTATAAGGATTATACTTTATGAAAATATGATTTTATGAGGAAGTTTAATAATGAAGATGTTTTGATTTTTATGAATTAATTTATGATTGCGACGAGGCTATGTATCCGAGATTTATACTTTAAAGTAAATAGTTTAAAGCGAGTTGTTTTGAAGGTGTGATGCCTCAGTATTTATTTTATGAAATTTTTTTAAATTACTCTGATTTGTGCATATTAAACTTTGGGTAATATTGGGGTGTTACAGAGACAGGCACTATGTTGGCTAGCCATTGAGGATATTCAGAGGTGATGAGGAAACCTGCGTCGAGCTGCTTTTGAACTTCCTTTTTGATTTTGTCAGCCATGTCAGGGTGAACTCTTCGCAGTCTTTGATTAACTAGCGGACACTCCGGTCTTAATGGCAAATGATGCTCCACGATGTTGGTATCTAAACCCGGCATGTCTTGGTAAGACCAAGCAAACACATCGACGTATTCTTTGAGAAGATTTATCAGTTTGCCCTTGACATTGCTGTCGAGTAGAGCTCCGATGTTCACTTCTTTTTTGTCTTCTTCAGAACCCAAGTTGATTGCTTCCAAAGGCTCTTTGTGAGGCTGCATGATTCTTTCCTCGTGCTTAAGTAGTCGAGAAATCTCATCCGAGATCTCTTCTTCAACTTCTTCCTCGGCGTCGAACACAGGGAATTCAAAGTTGGGAGAGAGCATAGAGTTATTGCGTTCAATGGATTTGTCCATCTGTTAATCTGCATATTTGATTTATGTTTGATTAATTAACTCTTCTTTTTTTTGTTTTTTTTATAGAAAAAGTTAATGTGAAAGTGTATGCAGATCTTTATTATATTTTGATCGTTTGTTTTTATTTGGTTTTTTAGAATTACCTTTTCCAAGAAAAGGGTAAAAATGAAAAACAAACACAAAATGTGGAATCAAAACAACGCTATTATTTATGATTCACAATATGAAACAGGGCCCTAAATACAAACTCATTTGTCTTGGGCAAGACAAAGAGAAATTATTTAAAAGCTAAATCCTATAAAACATCTCTTCGCTTTGGGCAAGGCGAGAGTTCAAAACAAAAGCAAAACAAACTACTTAGAACTATGAACATTAGTCTGAGCTTTAACAGGCTTCCAATAGTGGCGAACTCCTTGGAAGTCAAGATATTCTGGTAGTTTTCCATTTGGCTTATTTCTTGAGTAGAGTTTGGTCGTTGATCGAACAGGCTTTGAAGACTCTGGACGGTTGACCTTTCCTTTTGTGCTGTTGAAGCGATCTTCTTCTGCTTGATTGGCAGGTCGAGGAGCATAATATGCAGCATATGTGCTTTCAAGTGGCATGTATCCTGGATTCTTGGGATGTTCTTTCCAATCTTCTGAGTGGAGAGACTCATTGTTGGCGACGCTTTCCAATTCATTTCCAGAATTGTATTCCTCTTGATCTTCGGTAATTACGTTGATGTAGTGATAGTTAAAATCTGTCTTAACAAACTCCGCGGGTGTGTTAAAGCAAAGATCTTCATTTGGGATCTCAACCTGATGATGAGATCGAGAAGATGTGTATAATTCTTCTGGTTGACTAGGATACTCAAAAGGATCGTCCCATCCAGTTGGTTGGATGTCTTCAATTCTAATTTTGAGCTTTCAGGTGTAGTGTATTTCACCATGTAGTCAAACTTCCCACTTGGTTCTCCCAAGGTATCCCAAACTTCAGAAGGGATAGGTGGATTTTCATTCTTATTGTTTTGTAGAGACATGCCTTTGAATTGGTCAGTCGGAGGATAGAAAGGCGCGTACGATTCTTCCTAGGACACATATTCAGAGCTAGTAAGATAAGTGCTCCAATCTTCAGACCCGGAGAGATCGTCTTCATTAACTTCATTGGTAAGAACGTTAACCTCTTGAAGAATAGGGTTTAAGAAACCCCCACTGTGGAATACTTCTCTGATTGGGCGAAGAGCTTCATCCATTGATTTTCTTTAGAAATCTGGAGTAAATCCGAGTCGGTTTTGTCTCGTTGTTGACGGGTTTATTACTTGTCCCCGACTGCTGACATTACTGTCTTTTACTATCTGTTGCTTCTTTGTAAGAGGAGATAGGCGATCTGCTTTGCTTGATTCATCTTCGAAATTCCTTGGGCTGTGTCCTTCAGCGTCGTCGTGTGATGAAAGAAAAAGCGGACAAATGGCTTACTAGTAAGGCTTGTTCCGATGATGGTTACTAGTTTCCCATTTGTTGTGAATTTGACTTTTGGTGGAGTGGATGTCCTTTGCTCCGCTTCGTGTATCCATGGTCTTCTAGCAAACAAGCTGGCGGTGGCACGTCCATGACACGGAAGGTGATTTGGAAGGTATCGCAATGTCGTCATTGGAAGGTCGACTTCCCCAATAGCGGTTTCCTTGACCCATCAAGGCCTTGACCCTGTATCGTTGGATTTCATCGGTGTTCCTTTGTAAGATAAGCGGCGAGAGTCGTTTTGGCATTACATTCAAGGATGAACCGGTATCTACTAGCACATTAGCAGTGCGATGCGCAAATCATGGAATCGTAGAGCAAGATTGTGATCTTTTCCTTCCTCTCAGGAGTTCTTAATCATGAAGCTTAAATTGTTACAATTTGTTATGTTGCCTACAATTCCACCAAATTGATGCGTAGTCGGTCGTGATCTCGTAAGCTTGATCTAGCACTTTCATCAAAGCTTCTCGGTGGGCTTGAATTGATAGAGATAGTATTGAAATTTTGGAAGAAGTCTGCATTAGTTGATCTACAACTCTGTACTCGCTTTTCTTGATTAGCTTCAGTATCTCGTCGAAATCTGAGTTAACGTTGGTTCCACCAGACGGACCAATATTTATGTTTGAATTACCAACAGGAATCCCCATGGGATTCTCGGGAGATGTATTAACTGGATTTTGTCCAACAGCGGGAACAACAGGTTGCTTTGGTGGTAACGGGGTGTACACCGTCCAGCGTTATTAAGTCCATATCGGTGATGTTAACAATTTGAAAGAGTTGGTATGGGTTTTCCTTTCCCATCTTCTATCATAGTTACATTGTATTGATAGGGAATTGCTTTGTCAGAGTTGTAAGGAACAGGACCAGGTAAACAGATTACCAAAGGAGATTATGGGACTTTTGGGCCGTTGTACTCCACTTCTACACACTTGGGCACATTGAAACAGGGGATAATGACGTTTACTTCGGGAATTTTCGAGTTGATATCTGAGACTAAAAGCTCATGCGGATAATGCCCTACCGTATTCACATCATAATCATTTCTGTTTCTGTAGATTTGAATATCACCAATGTCTATTAATCGTTGAATGTCTGCTCTCACAGTTGGACATCCTCGAAGATCCCTGAAGCAGATTCTGCAGGCTATGTAGTTGTGTTTAGCGAAGGCGCCCATTGTACTGTATGTATCATGGAGTTGTACCAAGCTTTCTCTTATCATACTTATGTCAGTGATAAGATATCGATCTGTATTCCTTAGTATCAAGTTCACGGTATGTCCACTATGATCGGGAAGTGGATTTGCTTGTACATTTGGATTTGTGTTCCTGAAGGAGAGAAGATTAGTCCTTACTAAACTTTGTACTTGACTTTCGAGTCTTATCAATGCTCGAGATCATGACCGGTGCCCCTTGATGAAAAGGGCAAGACACATCGCTGTACCACCAAGGTAATTTATGCGAGTAGGAGGTGGTGACCTTGTTTACAAGGTTCCTTTCTATCAATGCGGGATATAATTCCGTGTATGTCATCGAATTGGATCAAATGAGACCGGGTGCAGTTACGATTGTTGAATGGATGAGCTGTTGTCGAAATTGTTGAGTTTCTTTGGAATTGCGGGGTAATACCACGTTTGAACTTGTATTAACAATTGGTGCTATTGTGGCTACCTGTTGTCGGTGAGTGACATTTTTCCTTGGTTTCCCTTGGGATACCATTCCTATGTCATGTTCTTTTTTCTTTGGGAAGTTGGTTCCAACCCTCTTGGTTCCGCTTGAAGACCCTATCTCTTTAGTTAGGCGTCTGTTGGACTCCTTCTTCTATCGCATCCCGTACTTACCATTTCGGTGAAATCTCGGGGCTAGCAATCATGCGTTAAGTAGTAAAATGGGCCAAGTGTTCGGAAAACCTTGGTCATTTCTTTCTCCTCTAACGGTGGGTTGACTTGCGCAGCAATTTCCCTCCAACGTTGGGCGTATTCTTTGAACGTCTCTTTTTCCTTTTGAGACATGGAGCGGAGCTGGTCTCGATCTGGAGCCATGTCTAAATTGAATTTGTACTGTTGGACAAAGGCTTCGCCTAGGTCATTGAATGTCTGGATATTTACACTATCTAGCCCCATGTACCACTTCAGTGCGACACCGGTGAGACTGTCTTGGAAATAGTGAATGAGCAATTGGTGATTGTCATTATATGTAGACATCTTCCTAGCATACATTGTAAGATGACTCTGCGGGCAGGAATTTCCTTTATACTTTTCAAAGTCAGGGACTTTGAACTTTGCGGGTATCTTTACGCGAGGAACTAGGCATAGATCGTGGGCATTCTTCCCAAACAATTCCTTCCCACAGAATGTTTGATCTCAAACTGCATCTTATGGAATTGTTCCTGGAGATTCTCCATCTGGCCACGAGGATTCGTGTTGTCGCCTGAATTATGATAGACTTCTTCGTTTGCAGTAGCGTGAACTACAAAAGCTGAGTTTGTCATGATCGATTGAGAAACCGTCATAGTGACTTGCGGAAAGGTTACTCCCTGCTGCGGAGTAAATGTTGAGTTCTGTAAAGTAGGAACCTCAGCGTGGTTATCGTACCTCGAAGTGGGTTGGCGAAATCCGATCGAGAATTGAAAGGCATGCCCATGGATAACCTTACATCTTGAAGAAAGGATTCTTGACTACAGCAGTTGAAGCTGGAGTAGTAGTGATCTCTGAAATCGTCGCTTGATTTTGGTAGCAATGTTGCTTAGCGACTTTGCGTAGTTGCTAACGAGCTTACTAAAGTGAGTCTCTCCACCTCTTCACGAAGTGTCGTCAGCGTGCTCTGACTCAACATTTTCTTGTTCAAAACCCTCCATTATTTTCCTTCTCTTTGAGCGGGTATTGTATGTGTGGTGTGCGTAGTCGAGAAACTCTAAGGCCGACGACAGCGATCTTTCTCACTCTGGAAAAATTCAAAGATAAGATTTTAAACAACAAACTCGAAATGCAAAGTATGATGCATGATTATGAATGCAAAGAGAAAAATTTCAAATAATTTATACTAAAAGAAATTTCTAGCAAATATTTGGATGGAAAACACTTATTTTATTAATTATTGAAAGAAGATTACAACAATTTTTTTTGTTTCTGAGCATAGCTCTTACAATGATAAAATAAATGATAAAGCTAAAACTAAACTAATTAAACTTCTTCGTCGGATGAAGATCCAAAGGCTTGATGTAGCTTCAACTTCAGGATTTCTTTCCCATAGTGAGCCTTCAGTTCAGCTTTCTCGGCTTTTAGCTTGTTGATGACTTTCTTCCACTCGTCAGGAGCAGGATTGCTGGTTGTCATTTCCTCAAGCTTTCTTTTTCTTTCTTTAATGTATCTTTTGATCGCGTTATCTTTCTGACGAATCTTCTCATCTTTCTCCATGAGCCATTCATCTTGGAAGTAAAGCGTCTTTTCATGATCTTTGACTTGTTTCTTAAGCTTCTCATTTTCGAGATCAGTCTTAAAGAACTTGTCTTCCAAAGCCTCTTTCTCAAGCCTCATCTTGGACAAAGCTTCTTGGTATTCTCCCATAGTTTCAACGGGAAAAGTGGTTGATTTGGACGCTGCTGAGAACATGGGTTCTTCATAAGCGTAAGGCATTCGGAATTCCTTTTCTCTTTTCTTTACCCAAGAAGTGTAGAGATTTCTATAGCTCATAATTTCTTGCATTACCCTTTTCCTTCCTTCGGATGTGATGCCAAGCTCTTATCATTACGGCTTTCAAACCTTGAGAATCTTCCCTTCGTGATAAGTAGCTTTCCTTTGTAAAACCAAGGGTTTACTAGAGTTTACATACCGAGTTGACGTCTACGCCAAGAATGGGTTGTAGTTGATTCCTCCTTTTGTGCCCGATGAGAAGTGCGTTGGCAAATTCTCCAGACTTTCAATGATTTCCATCTCATTGTTTGCCAAGGTATACCAATGGATATAAATCGTTTGTAAGAGACATGAGCCTTGAGACCAATGTCAATCGTCTTTGTTTCGCGGAAGATAGGAGACTTAGGCAAATGTGAGATAATCCATTTGAAAAGCAGTACCTGACACCAATAGTGCCATCTCCTTGTGATTCCTATGATGAATGGAAATCGTGTCACCAAGCAAAGTGGGAGCAGGTTTCCAATCGGAAAGATCCTTATGGCGTTGATATCAGCGAAACTTGGGACGTTGAAACAACACCAATCCATAGATGAGTAAAGCTAAAAGCGACAAAGGCTACCATACTACAGGCAGGAGAATTTAAGAGCCTTCTCCATTAGGAACTTTGAAGTTAGTCCTAAGAGTTTTCCTTTGGTAGTTAGGTTTTTGTCTATCTCATTTCTTTAAGTGAGTCATTGTTGCAATGTTGGTGACTTAGGAATGGCTTCAAACCATTGAAAGGCACCTTATACGATCTTGAGATACCTAATATGTGCGCGTACTCTTCCAAAGTAGGCATCAACTGATAGTCAAGGAAAGTGAAACAACGATAAACTGGATCGTAAAACTGAACGAAAGTTTTGAGAAGTCCTTCATCAATATTAGTGTTCAGGATAGTTAAAAGAGTTCCATAGCGTTTTCTGAAATCTGGGGGATCTTTTACCAAGGATGCTAACTCTTTTAACTTTCCTACATCAGGAATTCTAAAACTGTATTTCTTGGTGAATCTTCCTCTGACGTCCATCACTCTAACCTAAAATATTTACAAAGAAAAATCTCTAAATTCTTTAGAAATGGGAAGAGAAATGATGAATGAATGCCACAAAGATTCAAACATGGTTAGTGGTTATACACATGGTCAAGCGTTTGAAGTCACGAGCATGAGGCCAACGATAAGAACCAAGCGTGGGTAAGTTCTAAGGGCTTATTCATACGTGAAGCGGGTTCTCTTGATATCTGAGTTCAACGCTTCTCTTTGAAATATTATCGGATTTGTTGAATACTCGAAGTCAATAATATTTTTCAAAAATACTACTTTGATCGTAGTCTCGCATGACAACTATTCTAAGCTTACGCTGAATAGCACTACATCCTAAAAAGCAGGATGGGTTATGTGTTCTCTGACCACTCGACCGTTAGTTCTCTAAAGCAAAATGTCTTCGCAAATACTTGCTAAACACAAATACTCCCAAGACAACCTCCTTGAGAGGGATCTCAAATTAACTTAGTAAGTAATGAAACTTCCCACAAGTTAATAGGACTATACGCCCCCCACCTAGATCTTAAAATGTTTCTTAAATCCGGGTTAGGATTTCTTTCCATCAGATGAAATCGCGAAACACACAATAAAGAAAAACAAACATATGCATATATGAAAGCTTAACCCTTTTTCTCTTTTGAAAACAAAAAAGCTTGGTGCTCTTTAAGTCTGATTTTGAAAATAAGAGTTTAGCGTTCTCCCAGTCGCCATTTTTATTCGCGTTAAAAGTGGCTAGGGAATCGAATCGAATTTGGATTCTACGGCTCGAAACGATTTACTCTTTGATTTGTTTATAAAGATGCATGAGCATCAAGCTTTATTATTTTCAACACAAGAAAAAAATGATTATGAAAAAGGGGAAAGTTGCAATACCCTCAATAGATTTGATATGCATTACGACTAGCGCGAACTAGACGTAACGCATTGGGGAGATTCCGGGTAAGGGGGTTTGTTATATAAAGGGAAAAGATGGAGCACCCTAAATATATATAGTTATCTATATCTTTATATATGAATATGTTTGATATGTTTTAAATTGTTATTTCTATGATTGGGAAAGTTTCTCCTTTGGATTTTAAGATGGGAAGATTATGTGGGATCCTAGGTTTTGTTATTATTGTGCCCGCAAAGATCATTGGGATCTTCTGCATACATATCCCTTAATGGGAATCAGAGCATTTGTAGCTCGGATCTAAAGGGAGCTATGGTTTGTTTGGTTTGAGGGAGAAAGAAATTTGCTCGCCAAGGATGAGACCTTGTGCCTACGTATTCTCAAAAGGATGTTGAGAAAGTCAGAGCAATCGTAGTTCCCACTTATGCTAGTGGAAGCAATAGAATGTTATTAAGAGACAAAGACAAATGTCATCTTAATGAAAAATGTATCTAATCTATTTCATCACATACATTTTGAAAGGATTGTTGATTAAAATCTTTCATCGTAAGTTATAGGTGTTTTGCTTGAGTGTACAAGCGTTACCACTTACGAGTTAAGAAAGATGTTTGAAAAATGATTGAATCTTTTAATTGTAAGCATTGGGTGTTTTGCTTGAGTGTACAAGCGTTACCACTTACGATTAAGAGATGTTTTTGTTTGAAAAGAGTTTGAAAAGTTTTTAATTGTATGTGATATGATAGATGAGATACTTCTTCCATAGAGATGATAAATGTCTAAATCTCAGGAGAAATTGATTGGATTACGGGGATGCTTTTAAGAAGCCCATGGGTCCTTGTATTGTAAGCCAAGAGGAGGCATTAGAGGGTCATCGAGGTCCTTGTATTATTAGCCAGAAGGCATTAGGGTCATCGAGGGTCCTTGTATTAAGCTCGAGAGGAAGCTATAGGGTATGGTGGCTTTGGCTTTAGAGTGGTTTCATAGGAAACCATCCTCTTAGGATTTCAAGAGTGATTTCACAAAATTATACTCTCGGGGTTCTATCCTAGCGGGTGATTCTTTGTATTGGAAGCCCAATAGGAGGCATTAAGAGATTTCTGGTCTCTTTCTTGTTTGATGCCCAAGAGAAGGCTAAACTCGATGAGGAGTTCTTTTGAGCGAAGCCCAAGAGAGCTAACTCGGTATTGTCTTATATGATGCCTAGCGGAGGCTAAACTCGAGATGAATGAGTTTTCTTATCACGAAGCCTAAGAGGAGGCTAACTCGGATGAATGAGTTATCTTGTACAAAGCCAAGGAGGCTAACTTTCGTGAGGGACCTATTTGTTAGACTAGTTTTTATGTTATAACTAGACAGTTATATAAACAAGTGTATAAAGTTTATTCACAGGAGTTTATAAAGGAAATATAAACAAGCGTGTAAAACGAGCGTTTGAAGCAAGTGTAACTTGATTATTTACGAGTTTTGAATGTGTACAAGGAAATGAATATGTACACGAATGGGTATTTATGTACAAGGAAATGAATATGTACATAGGAGGGTTGGGACTTACACCGTAAGGGAGGCCCATTGGTTTGAGACAAGTTTCACCGGGAATAATTCCTCTCTTGATCCCAATGGAATCGGCGTATAAACAAGCGAATAACAAATGAAATTTTGCTATACTTGAATACTTACAAAGATGTTTGTATTATGTACAAGTAAAATTGATATGTACATAAAAAGAATTGGGACTTACACCGTGAGGGAGGCCCATGATCAATTAAGAAATTCGCGAAAAAACTGATTCGGTATTATCTTCAAATCGGATCGATCATGGAAAAAAAGTGTGTAAGTTTAATTAAATGTTTTGAAAAAGTTTTGAAAGTGTTTTTGAAAGATGAAATATATCCACAAGAAGTTTGAAAAAGTTTCGAGTTTTGAAAGTTTGAAAAAAACATTCTTGAAAAGTACTTGAGAATACCTTAAAATGTCTCGTTTTCGGTTCAATGAAAATATAATCAAAAGAAAATATTTTTGGATTTTTTTTGCCATCATCATAAAATAGGTATATTAAATGACAATTGTGTAAAAAATCATCTCAAAATGAGAAGTTTTGATTGGTTTTTGAAGGTATTGAAGTTTGATAAAATAAAATGTGAAGAAAGGAAAAAAAAAAAAAAAGTGACAAAATGGTCCCAAGGGGATTCGACCCCAGGACCATTGGGCAAGGCAAGGCAAAGGACTAAGAGTGAGTTGGCAACCGCTGGGGAGGTAATACATCTGTTCATATAACATACTTCATTTAATTATATTATAAAATGAAAATTTGAATTTCTGAAAAAACAAAAACACGCGCGAACTTGTTCTTCATGTTCTCCAATCTTCATCCAATCCTAGATTCTTTGTTTCTTGATGAAAATGAAAGTTATAAACATCAAACTTGCTCGAAATTTAACCAGGAACATGATGGTGGTGGTTAATTTCATTTATTTTCGATTTAAATGATTAATTTTCCCGAACACGAAGAACCTAATTCTTAAATTCAATATGAAATCGTGTATAGCCATGGAATTAAGCAATTGATTGAGGTTAAGGATCGGTGAAGTCTGAGAAACAAAGCAATGGCGTTTTTGAGTGGAATGCATGAATCATAGAGTTAGTATGAGTGACTTACCTCTTCAAACTGAAATCGAAATCCTTCTTAGAGTGTTTCTAGTTGTTGTTTGATGATGGCTATAACCAGAACCTTATGGAAGGTGTTTGATCATTATGCTTGCTTTGAAATGGTCTGAACTACTCCACCCAAGTCCAACTGCAGTTCCTTGGTATGAGTTTCGAATTCGAGGTTGAAGGTGTTATAGGTCAAGGATAATGATCTGGATCACTTATATGAAGTATGTGGATGATGTTTGAATGATAAAATCAAGACTAGCTCGAGTAGATTATCAGTTTGAAAGTTAAGGCAAGTTTTGCAAGCTTTTGGTTTTAAACATGGATTCTGAGTTTGAGAAATTATTGAGTTGATTTTAAGTTTCAAACAAGTTTCATTTGATGTTTAGAACATGTTAGACACCAAGTTTCTCACAGTTTTTACAAGATTTGCAAAAATGCAAAATCCTCACCTTTGAACTATGAAACTTAAAATTCAAGAAAGGAAGAGTGAAAGCTTGATTTGCATAGCTTTGGTGTGGTTTGAATTTGAGGAAACGACCTCTATTTATAGGCCAAGAAAACTGAATGATTTGGCAAAAATATCATTGAAGGAAACTTGCAACTTGGTTAAGAGGTCATAATGGAATCTTTTGCATTTAATGCAAAAGTTACTTTCTTTAACCATGGTTAAGTTTTCTTCTTTGATCCAATCTTCTTTTCAATCATTTAAACTGATATTTATCAGTTACTAGCTGCCTCTAAGTGATGACAAGGCTTCTAGAAGGAGAAGTTGCAAAAATGACTTATAATTTTGAAGCATATACTTGAAATTCCATGGTTTTGGAGCTTTATGTTTCAAAATCAAAAGTATATCTAGACAAAATGGTTTTGCAGGTTCTTGGACATTTTGTAAAACTTGTAAAAAGGGCTACAACTTTCATGTTTTGAGTTTTTTCTAATTCCAAATGGAACTATGTGAAAAATTGCCATGAAAGTAGGAAAAAACATGTTTTTTCTAACACTTGAAAATTTTCTAAGTGTTGGAAATTTTGACTTTTTGTTGACTTTTCCAAATTTCTTGATTTTTTATGATCATGATGGATCATTTGAAGTGTTTTGATGATTGAAAAAGTTTGATTTTGAAAAAGTTGACCAAAAGTCAAAGTTTGACTTTTCTGTGCAGATGAATTTTTATCAGATGATCCAGAATTTTGTCTGATGAAAAATGTGAACTTCTGTAATGTTTTGAATCAAGAAATTAGGTCAAGATGTTGAATTGAAGATATAAAGATCAATCTCCAAGCAAATAAGTCATTCAATAAAAAAAAAGTCAGTGATTCCCTATCTTCGATAAAAACCCCTAATCGGTCGATCCATGATAGATCATGAGAAAAAGTTGGGAATCTGAAGATCAAATGTTGATGATTGATTAAGATAAGTCAATTGAGGTGAGTGGAAACTCAAACCCTAATTGATCACCTCTTGAACAGATGAAATTTTGAAGAAACCCTGATTCTGACTTCTAGAAGCCACACCCGATCTATTCTGTTCTGATATGTTAGTGAAGCAGTAATGAATATGTGAGGTGGTATATTAGGTCAAACATTGGGGTATGACACTCTGGCTACTCGTTCTTTTTGTCTTCTCAAAACTTCTAAAGCATGTAGCCTAGTTTCATCTATATCTACCAATTCGTTCATCATTATTTCCCAATAATGCTCAGAAGGAATTTCGCTTTGTCTTTGAATTCTTACTGACTACAAGTGTATTTCGACTGGTAGGACTGCATCATGTCCAAACGTAAGTTGAAATGGGGTAGTATTTATTGCTTCTTTGGAAGACGTTCGACATACCCACAAACCTTGATCTAAGGTCCTGTGCTAATTCTTTGGATTTCGTCCCACATGTTTCTTTATCAAACGTATTATCACTTTATTGGCTGCTTCTACTTGACCATTTGCTTGAGCGTAATGTGGTGTAGATGTCAGCAACTTAAAACCCATTTCTTGCGCAAATTCTTGCATCTTTCGACCTGTGAAAATTGAACCTTGGTCTGTTGTAATACTATCTGGTATTCCAAATCTGTAGATTATTTATTTTTGGATGAATTCTATAATAGTTTCTTGATCAACATTCACCAAAGGTATTGCTGCGATCCATTTTGTAAAGTAATATATACCTACTAAGATATACTTTTGTCCTTTAGACGAAGTTGGTCGAATTTCACCAATTAAATCCAATGCCCACCCCCTAAAGGGCAAAGGCTTAACAATCGAATGTAATTCGCTTACAGAGGCATGTTGGATGCCTGCATGCACTTGACATTCCTCACAACCCTTAGCGAACTCTATACAATCTTTGAGCATAGTGGGCCAATACATTCCATATCGAAACAATAACCATTTCATCTTATGAATTGCTTGGTGTGCCCCACATGCCCCACTATTTACATTGGATAAGGCTAAGTATGCTTCGTTCTCCCCTAAACATTTAAGTAAGATCCCTTCTGGAGATTTCTTGAACAATTCGTTTCATATTAATACGTAGGACAATGCTCTATATTTTAATCTTTCTCTCTGTATCTATTGAAGGGTCTTTCAAATAATTTACTATTTGACTGCGCCAATCTGTATCAGCCAAAGTGTTTATAGCCAACACTTCGAACTCTTCTCTATTGGCACATCCTAATTTTGAATTTTTGAAGTATGATGAGGATAACTTAGTGGCCATTACTCTCCCTTTCACTTCAATGAAGTATTAGAGCTTTTCCTTGGATACTTTATACCCTGAGGCTATTTGAGCCAAGTCATTTGCCTCTTGATATTTTATCCTGGGAATATGTTTGATATCCACATATTCAAATTTCTTAAATAATCTATTAGCAATAACGAAGTACATAATCAGGTTTTATTTTATGCACTTCTACTCTTTTGTTATTTGCTTGATTACTAACTCTGAATCACCTTTGATTTCGACCTTGTTTGCCCCCAATTCCAACAAAGCTTCAAGTCCAGCAATGAGTGCTTTGTATTCAGCTTCGTTATTCGAACAAGGAGGACCTTCTAATTTATACTTGAATTTTTTTGGAATTCCTTCAAGAGAAATTATAAGAATCCCAACTCCACTTCCTTCTTTGTGTGTTGACCCATCAAAGAATAGTTTCCATGGTTGGACTTCAACATAATTTAATGTTAAATCCTCAACCATAGAGTGGTCTATTATAAAGTCTGAAACTATTTGTCCTTTCATAGCCTTCAAAGGTTTAAAGGCTAAGGAGTATTAGTGAGCGCTAAGGCCCATTTGCCAATTCTGTTGTGCATAATTGGCTTGGAAAACATATGTTTAATCACATCAAAATGAGACGAAACATAAACATCTACAAGTTTTATATAATATTTGAGTTTAGTACATGAGAAATACAAGTAGAGACATAGTTTTTCTATAGTACTATATCTTGTTTCTACATTATTTAAAACCCTACTAAGATAATAATAAATGGCTCTTTCGATGCCATTATTGTCTTCCTGAGCTAACATACTACCTATTGTTATATTTGAAGCAGATATGTACAACCTCATAGGTTTGTCCCTATAGGGTGATGATAGTATTGGAGGATGCATCAAGTAATCCTTAATCTTTTCAAATGTTGCTTGATGCTCTTCCTTCCATTCGAAACTTCCCTGTTTGATACGAAGGAGAGAGGAGAAAACGCTTGAGTTCTCCCACTTAGGTTAGATATAAATCTTCGCAAGAAGTTGATTTTGCCTAAGAGGGATTGTAACTATTTCTTCGTTGTTGGTGGTTTTGTCTCCATAATTGCCTTCGTCTTATTTTGGTTTATTTCGACCCCCTTCTTGTGGACCACAAAGCCCAGGAATTCACCAGCCTGCACAAAGAAGGCACACTTAAGAGGATTCATCTTTAAGCCATGCTTTCTCATTCTTTCGAATGATTGGCGAAGATGATCTAAATGACTCTCATCTGATACAGACTTTATTACTATGTCATCTATGTAAATCTGCATGAAGGATTCAATGAAGTCATATAATATGGAGTTCATTGCTCTTAGATATATTGCCCCAACATTTTTTAGCCCACAAAGGGCATAACTACCCATTCATAGGTGCCTAAGGCTCCTGGGCATCTAAAAGCTGTTTTGGGAACACCGTCCTCAGCAATGAAGATATGGTTATATCCAGAATATCCATCTAACATACTTAAGTATTCAAAACCTGCAGCCGAATCAATTAACATTTCTGTTATAAGCATGGAATACTCATCCTTAGGGGTTGCAGCATTTAAATCCCTAAAGTTTATGCAAATTCTTAAAGAACCATTTTTCTTAATAATAGGTACTATATTAGCAATCCATTCGACATACCTTGTGGTCCTTATGAATTTGCAGCGAAGGAGTCTCTCGATTTCTGCTTTTATCTTTGAGAGGATGGATGGTGCGAACCTTTGAGGCATCTGCTTGATGGGCTTCTTGCCATCCTTGATTGGAAGCCTATGTTTGACCAGTTTTCTCTTCAAACCAGGAATTTCGTCGTAATCCTAGGTGAAGCAGCCTTTATTCTGTTTTAGTACTTCGATCAACCTGCTTTTTAAACTTGGGATGAGTTTGGAACTGATAACGTCACTCTTTTTTCGACGCTATCTCCTATATTGACTTCTTCGAGTGGATCCTGCGCTAGCATCTTCGCGCTTGACATTTCTGGATCCCATCCGAATCCCAAAGGCTCTTGATCATAAATTGCATCCAGCCTCTGGTCCAAATGATTTTGAAGCCTGACCATCGAAGGGTGGAGATTTGTTGCATTCCCTAGGACTTGTTGTATTTGTTTGTTTTTTTGTTGTTATTTCTTTATTTATGGCTTCGAGGGCCATATTTTGTACTTTAGCTTCGAGAGCCGTCTTCATTTTATTTTCAGCCAGGTAGGCCAAAATCCTTTCGAAAAAGGAAGACTTAGTCATAACGGACGTCTTCATCCTCCCAGCAAGTTGGCCGTACACCTGAAGGTTCTTCAACTTCTTGTCCATCCTGTGATGACTGGTTTTTCATCGGTTTTTTAAAAACAATGAAGTCGCCACCTAATTTTATTTGTTCTAAAAAGAACGGGGAAATATAGATAAAACCCACAAAATTTGGATAAGGCGGTCTACGTGACCAAAAGATGTGAATTCGAGAGTCGGTTATGCAAGGGGAAGGTATTAGCACCCCTTACATCCATCGTACTCGATGGGACCCGTTTAGTTCTAAGTGTTTGTGTGTTAAATTGCTAATTTAAGTTATGATCGAGAAATAAAAGCGGGGTTTATTTATTATTATTTTGAGTTTGTACGGTTTGAAGCGTGCCCTACGTATTCCCTTGTGCAATGGGAAAGTCAAAACTCCGTAGTTCCTCTCAAAAAGGTTTAAATTTGTTGTATTGATTTTATAAGAAAAATCGTGCATTAGGCATTTCAAATGCTTGAACTTGGACTTGTTTAGTTTGTTTGAAAAGCTTAAGTCCTCGTTCGTGTTTGAAGCGACTATTGCACACTCTTTAAAGAAAAGAGTTTGATGATCGCATATGAAGCGATAAAAGAGTTTAAGTGAGTTGAGATATTTTTATGTGGGAGGCAGTATTGAACCATAAGCGTTCAGGCTAATGCCCCAAATACTCGGATGAGTGGGCGAAACATCCTAATCATCTTTTTCTACCCAAAAGTTTGTTGAGAAAAGGTGAGGTGAAACAAGGTTCACGTTAATTAGATTCATTTAAAGCCAAACATAATGTAAGTTCGTCTGAGATGACTACCATATATTTGGGAGAGAGAGAGTAGAATATTTATTTATGAAAATATTTTGAAAAGAATCTCGACGTTGGATCGAGGTTTAGAAATTTAATTATGAAAGTGTTTTTTAGGAGGTTTTGAAAATGATTTTGAAAAGTGAAGGCTATTCACAAGAAGTTTTGAAAAGATTTAATTTGCAAAATTGGAAAGAAAACATTTTTGAAAAGTATTAAAAATACTTAAAATGTCCCATTTTTTTAACTTAGTAAAAATATAATCAAAAAGAAAATATTTTTGGATGTTTTTGACATAATCATAAAATAGGTATATTAAATGACAAGTGTACAAAAAATCATCTCAAAATGAGAAGTTTTGATTAGTTTTTGAAAATGTTTAAGTTTGTTAGAAAATTGAGAAATTAGTGATAAAAAAAAGAGTTTTTGGTCCTAAGGAGGTTTGAACCTTGGACTTTTGGCTTAGAAGTGTAGATTTTCCAATGAGCCATTTGCTTGACTTGTCATTTAATTACCTTGGTTAGAAGGAGTTTTGAATAATAAAGTTTTGAAAAATGTTCAGAAGTTGTGCTTCTGAAGGGTTCAGAAGTTGGCTACTTCTTGAAGGATCAGAAACTAGCTTGCTTCTAGGGAAAGAGAGCTTAGAAGCTTGCAGCTTATGGCTTGAGAAGCTGGCTGCTTCTGGCTGGAATGAGAAGCACATTGCTTCTTGAGGTATTAGAAGCTTGAAGCTTCTGGAGATGGAAGCACTAGAAGTGCTTCTGAAGAGCGTTGAAATGGGGAGCTTCTAAAGGTAGAAGCTTCAGAAGTACTTCTGGAGGGTTGAACCTCAGAAGTGCTTCTGGAGAAGCAAGCTTCAGAAGTTGGCTTTGCCTTTTATTAAGAAAAAGGTTCCAGAAGTTGGCTTTGCCTTTTATTAAGAAAAAGGTTCCAGGGGGATTCGAACCTTGGACCTTGAGGCGAAAGAAAGTTTTAAGGCGTGCTGGCCTTACCACTGGGGTGGCTATACATCCATTGTTTTTACTCAAACTACATATATATATTATTAACCCAGCTTTTAAAATTTGAATTTCCACTTCATCTTCTTCGTTGAAACAGGCGCGAGTTGTCCATAGCTCAAATTTGAGTTTCTTTGTTTCTTCATCAATTTTAAAAGTTCAAAATACAGATTTGTCAAGAATTTTATCACGATTATAACCATGTATCTTGTTAAAATTAATAATCAAAGATGACCGTGAATTTTGATAATCCCAATTTAAACCCTAACTAATTAAATGATTAATTCTTTGAACTCAGTTTATTTTAGTTTAAATTAAGGATCCAGATAGCTTTAGTGATATGATATCTACATTTTCCTTTTTAAATTTGAAGCTAAAGCTGCATGTATGGAGGTATCAAAGTTTTGAAAACTCACCTCTTGGTATGAAATACCAGATAGAGTTGGTGGCTTCCAGGTGCAAAATGATGATTGAAAAAGCTTCCCTGAACCTGACTGAGTATGTTTCTACTCTTAGATTGTTCTGAAAGTTGCTGGAACTCTCTGACCAAGTCAAGTTGCAAGTTGTTAATTTAAAAATGGAAGATGATGATTGTGCTGTTCTAGAACTTGTTTAAATGTTTGGACAGTCTCTATATGTTGTATAGAGTGTGTTTGAAGTGAAAAATCAGAATAAGCACGAGTGGATTTGGAGTTTGGAAGTTATGGCTCAAATTTGCATTTTATGAGTTTTGGAAGTGATTTCTGGAGTGAACTAACTCTGGCTTGTTTTCTGATGGTTTGAAGTTCCAAACAACTTCTAAATGATGTTTAGAAATTGTTTGAATAACATCTTTGGCTAGAACTTGTAGTATTTGCAATTTGGAATTCTAACCCCTTTGAAATTTAGAAACTTGCAAAATAAGAAATGAGTGAGAAAATAAGTTTGGATTATTTTTTTAGGTGTCTTGTGAATGAAGTGAGAACCTCTATTTATAGGCAAAGGATTCTAAAATGGCAAGGCAAGATAAGCTTAGAGCTTGCAACTTGGAAGCTTAAGGCTTAAGAAAGGAATATTCCTTCATTAAATGCAAATGGAATCTTGTAATCATTGCTTTTAGAAACTCAAGTGTTTTTATCCTTTCCTAGCCATTTCCATCAGATTTTTTCTCTTAAACCCTATCTCATGTAGTGACAAGGCTTCTAGAATGGAGAAAGTTGCAAAATAACTTACAATTTTGATGCATGATTTCCAAAATCCATGGCTTTGGAGCTCTATGTTTCAAAATCAAAACCCTAGCGACACAAAGTGTTTTGGCAAGTTCTTGGACTTTTTAGAAAGCTTGTAACAAGACCTACAACTTTCATGTTTTGAGTTTTTCTTGAATCAAAATGGATCTAGGTGAAAAATGGCCATGAAAGTAAGGAAAAAACACGTTTCTTAACGCTTGAAAATTTTTCTAAGTGTTAGAAAAATTCCAACTTTGACTTTTTGTTGACTTTTTCACTTTTCTTGATTTTTTATGATCATGATGGATTATTTGAAATGATTTTATGATTGAAAAAGTTTGGACTTGAAAAAAGTTGACTTCGATCAAAACCCTAATTAGTCTATTCAAGGTAGATCATGAGAAAAAGTTGGGAATTTGAAGATCAAATGTTGATGATTGACTAAGATAGATCAATTGAAGTGAGTGGAGACTCAAACCCTAATTGATCATATCTTGAGCAGATGAAATTTTGATAAAATCCTAACTTTGACTTTAGGAACACATACGATCTATCTGATACGAAAGTGATGCAATGATCTTATGAAAAATACAAGGGAATAAAGTCTTGATCTTGTGCACTGACGAAATTTAAAAGAGTGTATTCCTTGAAGAAGGGATGCCTCATGATCACTCCTCACAACCACAAACTCAAAAGTCGTTTCCGGAAGATGAAACCCTGAGCTTATGAGGGTAAATTTTGGGGTGCGACACATCCCACATGATTTCTCTATCCCACTGGAAACCATTGGGTGAAGAGTTAGGAAATATAGAGCGTTTTTATTTGGTTTGAATGCCTCATCTGCAGGGTTGCATGGCCCTATACTGGCCATATTCCTGTCGAAATTCCTCTTATCCACATGATTAACTTCCATCATATAGTAGCTTTGATAAGCTTCTATATTTTCCACTATTCCATCATCCCTCCATATAGCCAATCTTTGGTGCATAGATGAAGGCACTGCACCTACTCCATGGATCCATTCTCTTCCCAATAACAAATTATTGTTTGTCTTTGAGGCAATTACCATAAACATGGTTGGCCTTGTAATGGAGCCAACAGTCAGATCAACTTGCACCACACCTAGAGTTTGTCCTATCTTTCCTTCATAATTTGATAACACCATGTTGTGAGGCTTAATGTCTGAATCGAACATACCAATTTTCATCAACAAGAAATGAGGCATTAAGTTTACAGCAGCACCTCCATACCAAAACCTTATTTATTCCAAACTGCTCCACTTTTGCTCGAATGAATAATGGATTCAAGTGGTTCTTCATTCCAGTGTCTGGCCTCTCGAAGAATGCATTTTGTTCTTCAACTGCTCCATTGTTCATGACGTAGTAACACACAGGTCTGTGTTTCGTCATTTCTTCTTCATCATATTCCTCACTTACATCTACTTCAGTTTCTTGATTGTATTCATAGGGTAATACAGAAACAACGTTACAATTTACATTAAAAAGGATTCTCCTTCTGATTCGGAGTCATCCGTCAACATCTCTTCTTCGTTCACAACTTTTTTTTGCACTTTCTCTTCACTAGTTTCCTTTTTGGGTGAAAAAAGTCTTCTGGTTACTGGAGGTTTGCCCCTAGTTTGGATTGTGGATGATGGTTTGTTCGTACTGGACTCTCCTACTTCCTTCAATTTCGATTCTCTTTCAGCTTTTTTATTCCTCTGATGCCTATGCCATTGAGATCTAGACATGGGGTTTTTTTCCCTTATAGTTCTCTAGTCTGATTTCCTCCCTTTTTGCCATGTTAAAATGTTTCCTATACGCCATTGTGGTCCTCCTCCCTGGTCGAAACTTCTCCATTTTCCTTTTCCTTTGTCAAATTTCGCCTGGAGCCATCTATCAGTGGGAACTTCAGCAGGTAACTTGAAGGAAACTCTTTTCGCACCCCTAGGATAGGGGCTGTCAGGTCTTCTTTGCATGATTCTTCCACCAGCATCAGGGTTCGAAGACATTTCACCTTGGTGGCTCTAGCAGGGTGCAAATGGGACTCTTTCGAAGGCCTCATTCATCTCCCTGTCATAAACAGCAGCGCATCTTGGACACATCAAACATTTTATCCCAATCTTGTGGCATCGAACCAAAAATCCTAACAAACTCTCTTCAGCTCTTGGATATACTTTAAATAATTGATTATCTTGCCTCTAATTGACTCTTGTTCGTGCATGTTGAGCCCTTTCGAATTCAGCAGCGACTCTTTGATTGCATATAATGCTGCACCTTGGGCACAACAACATCTCCTGGTTCCTTCTGTGGAAATGGAACAAGTAATCACGCAAGCTAGCATCCTTTTTTGGGTAGCCTCCCCTCCTCTGTTCTCTTTCCATTTCTAGACATCTTTCGACTTCCTCCATTTTTATATTAGGCTGCTTGAAATCAACCATATGCACACCTAAAGCCTGACCTTCAGTGATCTAGACTTTCTCGAATATCCATACAGGGCCTCGGTAGCCTCGGTCATTTTCTTATCGGTGATTGAGCCTTGATGGCCCCATTGCATCATTGCGTAATTTTTCCCTAAGCACCTTTGGAAGACTTTCAGCAGTCTTTAGTTCGTCCTTGACTATGACGAAACCTTCATCCTCTTCGAATTCATTATCCTGTTCAGCTTTCTTCTCACCAACTTCTACCATGTTGACATCCAATGGTTCAGCATAGTGGGTCTCCGCCATCAGTAATGGATCTGTATCAACCTTCATTGAGTTTTTTATCCTGTCAAAAAACATTAGTCTTCCTTCTTTAATGGCACTCTGAATCAAATCCCTGAAAAGAAAGCATTGTGAGGTTTTATGGCCTAAAAAATTGTGATATTTGCAAAAGCCTCTCTTCTTCCGTTGTTCCAACAGAGGAATTTTAAGATCAGAAGGCACTATCAAGTGGCCATCTTTGATAAGCAAATAAAATATTTCATCACATTTAGTTATATCAAACGTATAGACTTTCTTAGGGAATTTATCATTTTTCTCATTTTCTACAGGATTTTTTCCATTCAAAGGGATCAGAACTTTGCAAGAATAAGGGGGTGCTTGCTTTAATTCTGCAAGATCCACTTCGAGTTGCTCGAATCCATAAGGATCCTGATACTCATCTGAATTCTCTTCTTCAGCCTTTATGTAGGCTATTCTTTCTTTTTTATAATTCTTACTAGCCCTAGCCTTTTCTGCTTTTAATCTTTCTACTTATCGAACTCTGTCTGTTAGTTGGGCCATATCCCTTAAGTATTGTGTGTCTAGTTTTTTTCGAATAGAATAATCTAGGCCACCAGCAGCCATTTCGATCAATTCATGTTCAAGGACCACAGTAAAACATCTAGACTTTAAGAGGCAGAACCTATTTAAATAGTCATCTATTGGTTCTGCGAGTTTCCTCTTAATGCTTGCTAATTCCTTTAAACTTATCTTAGACTGACCCATGTAAAATTGTTCATGGAATAATCTCTCTAAATAGGTCCAAGTATTTATGGACCCTAGGGGGAGATTTGTGAACCAAGTGAAAGCATTTTACGTCAGAGAACTTGGAAAATATTTTATCCTAAGGTTTTCATTATTTGCCAAATCTCATGCTTCGGTTAAGTATCTCGCTATATGTTCAACTGTTGATTCACTTGTGTCCCCAACGAATTTTGTAAATTTAGGGACTTTACAACCCCTGGATAATTTAGATTGTAAAATATAATCTACAATAGGAGAGGTGTAATTTGGTCTCCTAAATCCTGAGTTTAAACCATCATGGGTCATGTTTCTTTCGATCATGGTAGTCAGATTATTTTCTTCCACCATATTATCATTTCTAACCTTATGAACAACTTCGTCTACGTTTTGTTCCCTATTTACCATCATTATTCTTCTAGGTTGTTCCTCTTGTATTTCCTGAACTTCTTGTTACCTTAACCTTGCCCCTATATTTCTATCTTCGACCACTTGTCTAGGAGGTCGAATTTGTTCAATGGTAGGTTCTTCGTTTCGAACTACTGTTTGATGTTGCCTATGTCTTATAGGAGCATCAGGGGCGCTAAAGAAATCTTCTATTCGTGCCATTTGGGCAGAATTCTCTTGGTTAGTTCTATTAATGTTCTAGATTAAAGGAGTGAAGATGACATTCATTTTACGGGCTAAGATTCCTACCATATCATGGTTACTATCATCCATTTGTTGCCTAAATGATGTCAGATTATTTGTAGTGAGGGTAGGTACTTGGGTGAAACTTCCTAAATTCTGGGTGTTTGGGTCTAAATGATTCATTCCAGAACCAGACCCTTGGATTGGTGAGGAAGTTGATGCAGTGTGTAATCCTGCCATGAACGAAGTTGGTATTCCATATTGGGGATTTCTAGGTCTAAAGGCATCAAAGCCTGGAGTCCTTATGGGAGTGGAATATTAATAGGCTTGGGTTCCTAAGTTTGTCAATATTAGTATTGGTGACAAGTTCGATGGCGTCTCCGTCGTGCCAGTAGGGATTGAATTCGAACTACCTATGGCTGCAGTATTTGTGGCCACTAGTATGGCCTGCGAAATGGGGATTGTATTAGACGCATCAATCAAACTAGAAACGATTGTGCCAGTCCCTTGTGGGGGATTTTGTCCCCTATCTTGGTTAATTGTGTTAACCATTCTTTTAGTATGTTTTCTTCTGGGTATTCGTTGATTACTATTTGTTATTTTACCACTTCTAAGGTTCATATAACAACACGAACTCTAGACTCAGAAGATATTTTAAAGGTTTCTAATGGAACTAAACACGGGAATTTATTTATGACACGGTCCCACTGGGCGTGCCAATTTATTTACGGTGATTTCTTGCAAACAACCGCTAGTCTTCCAAATTACTGGATTTGGTTACTTGCAGGATCGACTAGATTGATTCTAGGACATGTGGCATAATTAATTATATCTGAGTTAAGTTTAATGTTCATATTTGTTATTTTATAGAATTGCATATTCGATGTATAATACAAGAATCTTAAAGTAATTCTATGAATTTGTTTGGTAACAATCTCTTATGTAATGAAATATACTGACAAAATAATGTAATGAAATATACTAATGATTGACTTCGATTTGAGAAAAAGGCTTTGAAAGTTAAACATAAGACCTTGTAAAGTAAAGTGGATAAAATGTAAAAGACTTTGACAAGAAAGTAAAAGTTTCTGGAAAAGTAAATGTTTGATCGAAATGTAAAGGAAAATGAAAAGACTTTAAAAGAATGAAGAAACTATAAAGACAAGGTAAAAGTGAATAACTTGGATTTAAACTATAAAAAGCACAATGATGGTGTTCTATAAGTACATGGTATCTTCAACTCTTTTCCCTGAATCAATCGGTAGTTTGAGTATATAAGATTTTTTAGTACAAAATAAACACAAATTCTAACATTAGAACATCTATTTATACTACTTCGACCTTAACGGTCCTACTCTAAAATCGTGCCACGTTCGAAGCATGCATGCCTATTAAAATCAGTGGCTTCCACGCGTCTTCTAAGAATGGAGCCTTTTATTTGAATTTCGAATTATTGGAACAAACTCAGTAACCTCAAGTCTTTCAATTTAAACTCAAAAACTCTTCGATGGACTGCTTCAATCCTTTAAATCGAATCTTTATAATAACACAGGGTATTCGAAATTGAAGTCTTTATTAGTCAATCTCCAATCGAAATCGAAATACTCCCAAAGTAACAACTCTAACTCTTCAACCAATTGCCTCTCATTCGAAACTCCTTGTCGATCAGCCAAATTATTCATCTTTGGACCTCATTCGAACGAGCATATACCTAATATTAAGCATTTTTCAACAAAGTAGTCTCATTGAAATTACCAGCTAACAGGCACGTCGTTCCAAGATTTAGTCAATCTGGGGGAGTTACCTCAATGTGTTGAAGTCTTTCCAAGGAGCATATTGGTTGATGCTATTTCTATAGCAAAGTGAAGTCAATCCTTCAAGATTTAGTCAATCTGGGGCAGTCACGTCGAAATACGGTAATATCTCTCAAAGGATTTGCTAATCAGGGGCATCCTACATTGGAATACAAATTCTAGGGCAAGCCATCCCAATATCAGATTACTGTAAGCTGCTTCCAACATCCTCTCAAGGCAAATATCATCAGAGCCTCAACAGACTGGGGCAATGAATGCCACAGGCAGACAATCATTTTCCGTATCTTCAAGCTGCTCAAGGAAATTTATGTCAAGCGTGAACAGCTGTTGCATTTAAATTGAGTGACAGGGAATCATGCTAACAACTTCCTTTTGATGGTAAAATTGTTTCAAGAATCTTTCTTGGTCTTAACTAGTAAAATAGTCAAAGCATCTTCATGCATTACCAATCGTACAATCAAAACATATTGCATACACTAACATCAATCATGCATCTCATATAGTGCAATGAAATTTTGACCTTGTTGGGTATTTTTAAATTCAGTTCTCGTCTGGTAGTCAGTTCTCGTCTGACTGTTATCATTTAAATCCAGTTCTCGTTTGGTAGTTAGTTCTCGTCTGACCGTTAATTTAAAGCCATTTCTCGCCTGGTAGTCAGTTCTCGTCTGACTGTTATCATTTAAATCCAGTTCTCGTCTGACTGTTAATTTAAATCCAGTTTTCGTCTGGTAGTCAGTTCTTGTCTGACTATTAATTTAAATTCAGTTCTCATCTGGTGACCAATTTTCGTCTGGTGCTAAAAATTATTTCACCAGTTTCTGTCTGGTGGTAAAAAAATCATTTCACTAGTTTTCGTCAGGTGGTTAAAATCATTTCACTAGTTTTTGTCTGGTGCTAAAAATTATTTCACCAGTCTCCGTCTGGTGGTTAAAAAAAAATTATTTCACCAATTTTTGTCTGGTTGTTAAATATCATTTCACCAGTCTCCGTCTGGTGGTTAAAATTATTTCACCAGTTTCCGTCTGGTGGTTAAAATCATTTGACCAGTTCACGTCTGGTTGTTAATCTTTTTCATTAGTTCTCGTTTAGTGATCTAACTTAAAGTCAATTCTCGTCTGACGGTTCACCCTTCAAGGTTGAATTTTATTTGGCACATATAAAATAATATATGCATGCATCATCACATAAATCATCGTCATGCATTAGTCACGTCGCTTCACTCATACATATCCTATATAATATATTCATGCATAAACCTCAGTCAGGACTTGGGATCTTTTCAAAATGAAGTCAACTGCAAGTAGAAGACTATTTCTCAAATGGAAACTTAGTTCTTCTCCCCAGTACAAGTTGAATGCTTATTAAAAAAAACCAATTGACAGTGGTGTCAACTCTCAAGTTGAATTCCTTCCCCAGAGAAGTGATTGATCATCCCCAATGAACTCTTGTGTCAACAACATTTTTTACTTGGATATCCCCAGTGATGTTTCCAACAGAGTTATCATTAGAATTTTTCTCCATCGAAGCTTCATCTACTGCCCAAGTGATCCTTCTCCAGCAAGGATTACCATTGCGGTATCCTCAGTGTTGTTATTCTCAACCAAGATCTGTTCAGATTCTTGCATATAACAATCTCTCAGTAAGTCTTAAAGTGGAAATAATCCTCTATGGATCCGATCCTCTGAGGTGTTCTCAGTTAATCCCCTGTGAATCTCTGGTGTGTTTATATTCCTCGCTTATTCAACAGAAACATGCATCTACCAGGTAGGATGATTAGAAGATTTCGGAAGATTTGTTGCAACATCAAGTTGTTTAGACATGTCGGTACGTGTTTATGCATTGTCAGCACCATGCTAGCGGATGGAAGAATTATCCACTTTGGAAGCATCTATTCCCCTCAGCCGATGTTGAACTTGATTCCTCGCCCCCAGTGGAGTTATTTCTTGCTTATTGCAGTTCACTATCAGCTCAGTAGCGACAAAATGAGGTTTTGTCAACGATGAAGTTGCTCAACATATCTGCATATGTTTGTTACAACCTTCTGTCATCAAGATGTCAGCTTGTCAACTGTTGGAACATTCATGTCAGACCTGTGT
The DNA here is from genome assembly GCA_021764765.1 of Vicia sativa. Taxonomy (NCBI): domain Eukaryota; kingdom Viridiplantae; phylum Streptophyta; class Magnoliopsida; order Fabales; family Fabaceae; genus Vicia; species Vicia sativa. The sequence continues at coordinate 250,893,663 of CM038793.1, forward strand.
GAAGGACTTGCGTTATTTTATTCCCGCAGAAGTCCAGTTTCGGTCCCCGAATTATTGAACCTGTTCTCTTTGCACCCAATTCATCCAACTTGGGGCATTCTGTTAAAGCATTGTAGAAATTGATATCTTTCCTTCTACAAGGATTACCATGGAGCCTTTCAAGTGGCAGATTGACATTCAGAGTCTGGTGCATTATCTTTATAATGCATTTGAAAATTTTCTCTTCCAACAGTAACGAGAAGATAGTTTGATACCCTTTTGCATTAAAACATTAAAAATTATGCATATCATACTCATGCATTGGCTCTGGATAATTCTTTTGCAGGCTTTTCCCCAGCTGAAATTGTAAATATCCTCATGAGGATCAAAGTGGAAAGATTAGTTCTCAGACGACAATTATCCTCTTTTCTCCAACACAAGTTGCATACTTATATGGATCTTAACAACTGACGGCTTCTCCGATCGAGATTTCTTCCCCAGCGAAATGGTTGTCTTTTTTAAAAGAATTCTAATGTCAGCAAAATTATCAACCAGGAATCCCCAGTGATGTTTGCCACACGGTTTTCTTGTGGAGTTTCCCCAGCGAAGCTTTGTTTACTCCCAAGCGAGTCTCCTTTAGGAAGGGTTACTACAACATACTTATGGTGTTTTCAAGAACTTTTTCAGACGAGAATCTTCCCAGCAAATTTTAGCGGCATTGACTTCTACAAATTTGTTTCTCTGAGCTGTTCTCAGCCGACCATGCAACCCAGTCGGATTAGCCCGGTTAATTAGACTTTTAACGGGCTGGACTTAAAAGCTCAGATGATAAACGAACTCTAATTTTTTTGTTCAAATCCGAATTTTTTGACGGGCTTTCGGACCGGTCCAGTTAATCCAGCTCGTTTTGCCAACTCTAATTTCAAGTCTTTGTTTTCTTATATAAAAATTTGTTATTTTTTATTTTATTTAATAATATATTAAATGACTAAAAAATAAATAATTGATTTGAAGTACAATATATTTACTATATTTTATTTACAATATAATTTTTTTCTTTTTGTATTCTGGTTTTTTTTTTAAATATCTTTTAAAAGTATATATTAATAAAAGTAGTTGTTAATATAATTAAAAAAATTAAAAAGACAAAAAAGAGAATAAACAAAAGAAATAATTAATTTGGTCATCCTCATTTTTCTCTTTTTCCATAAAAGAGTAAGTTTTTCTTTGACAAAACAAAAAGCACACCAGTTACTCCTTATTTTAGGCTTCGAAAAAATATGAACAAAGAAAATTGTAGAAACTCAAAAGTTACAATTACAGATTTGAAAACGGGACCCAATCCAAACTAGTTGTCTCCTAGAGGCTCATTGCATGTAAGACAAGTGTGTGAAAAACCAAACACACTTTTCAAATGTTTATCCTCAACATTAACAACACTCAATTTTAATTAATAGTATTACACAAAATATTCAATTAGTTAAAATTTATTTTTCTTACAGATAAGTATTGGAGTAAATAAAAATTTGTATAAAAAATAAAATAAAATATCATCGAAGGGTATTTTAGTAAAAAACTAACAATCTCCTAAACCAATTACCCTATCAAACAAATCCTTCAATTTTCCTCCAGCCCGGATCTTTCGCAACCGTGTTTCAGACCATTTTTCTTCCTGCAGAGCCAAAAGTCACTTATCTCCATTTTTTAAATCTTTCTCCTATAAAATTTTTAATTATTATTTCCATTTTAAATTTTTAATTATTTTTTTTCTTGTCCTTCTATTTTCCACTGCCTATAACAACTCGAATCAAACTCTCTGCTTTTACGCTGAAACTCTTGCTGTTATAATTATAACCTTCTTCTCTTTCTCTCTCAAAACCAACCTTATTTTTTTTGCATGCATTTTCACCTTCTTCTACTCCATTTTCTCACCCATTCAACAAAATATAAATCACTCCAAAACATTCAACTAAACCGTTAAACGGTGTAGTTTTGATCCATTGTTTCATAAGAAAAGTGGTTTTATTTTTCTTTTCATCATTTTCAAGTTTTTTTGTGATGATTTAATTTAAAAACCGTTTATCTAGAAGTGGAAACAGATTTTTTTTGGTTAGCATATTTGATAGTAGTATTTTATTTCATCATCATTCACAAAATGGCTCGTGCTGGTACTACTTCTTCTACTAACCCAAATAACTGGCTTTCGTTTTCACTCTCACCCATGGAAATGTCTCAGTTTGTTCAATACGACGCCGCTTCATCTGTTACTAACTCATCTCATCAAAATCATCACTATTTTCTTGACAATATGTATACTAATGGTAAAATAGGAATTTTAATGTTATTTTTTATTTTTTATTTTCAGTTTTATTTAATGTTCGTTTTGAATATTTTGAGTATTTTTGTATAGGGTGGGGAAATGGAAACTCAAAGTCTGAAGCTGAAGTTCAAGAACAATCGATTTGGTTTATAGATTCATCTAACGGTGTTAACCACCACGCTCCACCGCCGAAGCTCGAGGATTTTCTCGGTGACAGTCAAACGGAGACTCAAGATTCTTCTCTTACACACATGTACGATCACCATCAGCACCACCAACAACAAAATCATCACGGTTCTTCTTACTTCGGTGGGGACCACCAGCACCACCACCAGCAACTGCATCAGCAACACCACCAGCAACACCACCAGCACCAGCACCACCAGCATCAGCAGGATCTTAAGAACATTACTGGCTTCCAAGCTTTTTCAAACAACTCAGGTTCTGAAGTTGATGATTCAGGTTCAATAGGAAAATCACAAGCTGCATGTAACGAGTTTGGAACTCATTGTGTTGAGTCAGGTAACGAGTTCGCTTACTCCACCGCCGCAGCCGCAACGGCTAGCGGTGCTTTGTCTCTCGGTGTTGCTCAGAGTTCTGAGGAAACTGCTATCGTCGTTGCTGATTCAGATAGCTCCAAGAAAATCGTTGATACTTTTGGTCAGCGAACTTCGATTTACCGTGGTGTCACTAGGTATAACTAATCTAAGTTTTTTTTATTTTTAATTTTCATAACAAAAAAAATCAAAATCTAGCTTATTTTTTTCCTCCTAAATCCAAAGGATCTTTTGCTGTCACTATTTGATACATTGAAAAAAAAGGTGTATAGCTATATCTATATAGCTATTGATTTACTCAGTTTATGTCCATCATGAACATATGTTGATAGTGATTTTAAATATTGATTTATTGACTAAGGTGAAGTTGGTGTATGAATGAAGTCAGATTCATAGATTTGATTCGGCATCTTTCATTTTTTTTTCATCATTTTTTTAATCTTAGGTTGTTAATATAATATTCAAATTTTTGTCCATTTTGCAGGCATAGATGGACGGGTAGATATGAAGCTCATCTATGGGATAATAGTTGTAGAAGAGAAGGTCAAGCCAGGAAAGGGCGTCAAGGTTATTTTCTCTCTCTATCTCTTTGTTGTTGCTGTGATGAATTAAAGATTATAATAAATATCATAATTTTTGATTCTTGAGAAGTGAAAAGTGTAATGCATGCATTGAAGGTGCATTAATGGTTTTTTAGAGTAGTAGGACACCTGGGTTACTTATTAGTATTATGATTGATTTGATGGTATGTTTGATGGTTGTATATTTTATTTATTATACTTTACTATACTGTTATATTATATGCTTTTTTACATTATATTATATGCTTTTACATTTGGTAGTACTTTGATACAGTGCTGTTCTGCAAATTATCTTTCAATTTCAATTGATTTGATGAAATGTGCCGCCATTTTCTGCACCATGTAAATTATGGGTGCCTTTGCTTTCCTGTCTGCTCAGATAGGAGAGAAGAGGCCAGGCTCATAAGTCATAACTCTCATTCATACTATCTGAATATTTTTTCTGTTCTTCTTCCATTCCCAAGTGCTTAAATCCGTACTGTGAATCTGTGATCATCATAATATTAATTAAAAGCACTTTTTATATTTTAGTTTATTAGTACTAGTATTTATTTGATGTTTTGCTTTTTTGCTTTCAACTCATCAGAGAAAGAGAAAAAGCTGCGTTTGACCACATCACCTATCACATACATCACTATTGAAATTTGTACTTTACTTACACTGATGAGGTAGTGAAGGGTTCACTGTTGGATGAAAGGTTTTGTCATAGTTCCTCTCTGAGAACAAGCTCACGGGACTTGTAATTAGATCTCAACTTGGCAGATGCAGATAGATATGAATAATAACATCATAATAATATAATGTTATCAAACAAAAGGCAATAAAGTGTCACTGTTATTCATGGTTTCAACTTTTCAGAACAATTAAAATTTGAGGAGTCCTTGTAGTAAAAATTAAAGTGTGTTGGATACATAGATTTTTCATTTTCATGATTATAATCCCATGTACAGTAGTTTTCTATCCTACGTAGCACCTATAAAGGGAGGGAGAGAGAAGAAATTAAAGGAAAAAATTAAAGTTGTGTTGCGCATGCAACTGTGATTGGCAATTATATACTTTTATTTTGGCTCATTTTGCATTTTTAGATTATAAAGTAATTTTTGGCAGATAAACTTGACTATATTCCATAACGTGTTATTTGATATTCTTGGCTTTTCCTTTGCATGGAACGTCACTTGGTGTATTTGTTGGCTGTCATTCATCTTTTTGACTCGTCTACAGTCTATTTGGGTAAGCAGTGTTTGGTTTTTTAACTTAATCTTAATTAACAATGGTTCTTAAGATCTATCATAATCTTTTAGTATTGTTTTTTGAGAGATGGTTTGTTCACATTGTGAATTTGTCGTGGTTTGTTTGTAGGTGGATATGACAAGGAAGAAAAGGCAGCAAGATCCTATGATTTGGCTGCTCTAAAGTATTGGGGTCCTACTGCTACTACCAACTTCCCTGTAAGAGTCACTTCTTGTTTAGTTTCTTATGTACAAAGAAATCCTAAGTTGTAACAATGTTGAAAAAAGTATTCAAGTTGGTATAAAGAAAGAGAGATTCCACTAAAGAATCATTTTTAATTCATATAAGTTTGTACATAAAAGAATGTGGTTGGTGTGAAAGAAATATGCTTATTTTGGCATGCAAATTTTTGAGGCTAAAGTGCTTACGTAGAGGACTTGATAATCTTGTACATGAGACTTTAAGATGCGGTCAATTGTTGACCGTTAAGGATCCCTTGGAACTTTGCGATAACTTTAAGATGCATCCAATTGTAAACCGTTTGCTAAGCTGTTTGTAGAGATTCTGTTTTGAAAAATATTAGGTTCTTTGCGGTGATTGCAGACCCGAATCAGATTACAGTTTTCATGACTTATCTAATATATTGTTATTTTCTTGCATCTCAGGTTACCAATTATGCAAAGGAATTGGAAGAGATGAAAGTTGTAACAAAGCAAGAATTCATTGCGTCATTGCGAAGGTTAGTCTGAGTTAGCCAAGTAAACTTGTATCACATCTTCCATTCAGCTGCTAATAATTGGATGTATGTATGTTCTTGCAGGAAGAGTAGTGGTTTTTCAAGAGGAGCTTCCATCTATAGGGGTGTTACTAGGTTTGTAATTTTAACTGATGTAACAGCTAAATTAATCCAATTGCGTTATAAGGTTCTTTGTTTTAACACTTTTTTGGGTTCTACAGGCATCACCAACAGGGTAGATGGCAAGCAAGAATCGGCCGTGTGGCCGGAAACAAAGACTTGTACTTGGGAACATTCGGTAAACATTTTACCTTAAATTACTAGATTTTGCGGTTAACTTCAAAGTTCACTTTTCTCTATTGAAATATTGATATATTGATCTGTGCAACTTGCATGATAACAGCAACTGAAGAAGAGGCAGCTGAAGCATACGACATTGCAGCCATCAAATTCCGAGGCGCAAATGCTGTAACAAACTTTGAGATGAACAGATATGATGTGGAAGCTATCATGAAGAGTTCTCTCCCCGTCGGCGGGGCAGCAAAACGCTTGAAGCGTTCTCTGGAATCCGAACAGAAAGCCGCTGTCACTAACCACATTCAGCAGAACAATCCTCAACAGTGTGCTGTTAACACCAATAACAGCACCAGCAACAACATCAATTTCTCAGCCATTCATCATCATCAGCAGCAGCCAATCACTTCAATCCCTTACGGAGTTCCATATGATTCAAACACAGCTTACTATCATCACAACCTCTTCCAACATTTTCATCCTAATTCCAATGATGGCACTGCAGAATCTGTTGTTACTTCCACCAATGCAGCAAATGGTGGTGGAGGACTCAATGCTATGCCACCAACATCAGCAGCTGAGTTCTTTTTATGGCCTAATCAGTCTTACTGACTTTGATTAGTGTTATTAATTAGGTTTATCTTTTCCTAATTTCTTGCTTTGCAAACTAATCAAACTCTAAAGCTATAATCTCTAGCACAGTTTCAGCTGACCCTCTTTTATGATCTCCTCAATATGATTAACCCTTTAGGATATATGAGGTTTTTTGAGTTTGCTAATCTTACTTAGAGTGGGAAGCTGGATTATGTAACTAGTTAACTTCTCAGATTATGAGGATTATTTTTAGTGGTGCATATTATAGTTTTGCTCAAGAATTATTCCAAAAAGCTTCTCTTAACTTCCCATATTAGTCTCAAGATGATGACTTTGTTTCTGAATATAATATAATTCACATGCAACAAATTTTTTGAACAAACCATATTTTCTACTTTTACCAAGAAACCGTTCTTTTGAAGATGGAGGGAGTGTAAAAACTTTCTATTGGTTATGAATCTTATGGTTTCCATCAAACATGGAGGGAACAGTTGGTTGGTTCTCTAAAACTAATGTCTATTGCTTCTCTGAAAATATTGCCTGTTTGAGTTGGTGCAACTTGTGCACAAGATTTGTTGTGGTATTATAGAAAATTAATATAAAAAGAGTTTAATGATTGTCATCACAACAAAATAGAGAATAAATACAACAATAAATTAAATAAGATTTATAACTTGTAAGGAGAAATCAGGTTGAAATTCTATTTAATAATTAAATAAGATTTATAACTTGTAAGGAGAAATCAGGTTGAAATTCTATTTAATAATGAAACATGTTGTGTTGAAATGTTTAAACATCTGGAACATGTCGAAGAGGATGTCGAGACATCAGACATCACGCTACTGAACTGTCAAAGTTTGTTATAGTTTTGTTTTAAATTATGTAGAATATTTTGAAAATATTATGCATCATATATGGCGTGATCTTGAAGGCATATTTGGAGATTCAAGAGCTAAGGAGAAAGCTCAGCAATGACCTTGATACTGCAGAAAGTTTGTTACTGCAAAAATTTGTTACAGTTTATGCTGTTATTTTGAAGGTCCAAATTCAGTTAGGTAATAGGTTATAAATAAGCAGTTGCAACCTAGTTTTAGTAAGTTAGCCGGTCTTAGAAAGATGTAATCTTTAGGGTTAGTCATGTAAGTGAACCACCCGAATTGTGGGATGATCACTGATTTTTACCTCGAAGCCTGTAGCCAAGAGGATTATTTTACTCACTCAGAAGTTGTGAAGCAATGACTATAGTTGTGTCTTTGGAAGAAACTGTGAAGCAATTCCAAGTTTGTTTGTGTCACAATTGTGATTGTTTTGATTTGTGTTTGGCGTGAGGTATCTCCAAATTGCTTTTAGTTTTTAGGAGCCAAGAAGTTGATGCAGTTACTGGTGTGATAGTGACTGATAGACATCAGTGAGGTGATTGGAAGTGAGCGGAGGTTCTCATATCTAAGTGTGGTATCTTAGGTAGAATGGTCATTGGGTAATTTGATTAAGTGAGGAGTGTAAACATGGAGGTTTTCCTCTGAATTAATACTGCTGATAGTGGACTTCATTCTTGGCTTCGTATACCCCCAGATGTAGGTTGGTTAGAACCGAACTGGGTTAACAACTCCGTGTTCTTTAGTTTTCTGCACTGTTAATTTTTGTTCTACCTTGTGTGTTTTACAATGTCAGATCAGATGTGACGACATCTTGAGCCTACCAGCACCAGAATTTCAATTGGTATCAGAGCAGACATCTTGTCTATTTCTGGATGAGATCCATAAGGGATACTTTCTGATTGTGTACAAGGTAAATGACTATTTGAAAAAGGAGTTTTTATATTGTATGGTCCCTTGAAGTGGAGGATGGACCTATTTGTGAAGAACTAGACCAACCTGACTAGAATTGTTGTACCTTCTTGAAGAAAGAAGATAAAGATGCTGGAACAAGAAAGTTAAATTCAAAGACTACAAGCGGGAGTGAAGATTTTGAATTGAATTGTTCAGCCTATATTTAGCACAAAGATGAGAATTTTCAAAACCTTCACGCGGGAGTGAAGACATTGATAAGGTAACTTCTGCGCGTATGTGTTTCCATATTGGTCAGGATATTGGTTGGGTCTAGTCTGTTGCTTAATGGAGAGGCAAACTTATTGTAGGGTTGATTTATTTTTAATCCTTATGTGTCATGCTTACAATTAAATTGTGGAGTAAGTATTGTGTAAGTTCTGATGAAGCATGACTATTTTCCGCTGCATAGCCTCTGATGCAACACCTATAATGAAAGAAGGATCCTAGGGTTATTTTTATCAACAAAATATTTTGTCAGATTATTACAACTATATTAAATGTGTCAAAGATACCTGAGATCCTTCTCAAGTCCACTCATAAAGGCATGTATTAATAGAGTTGACGAGTATCAATTGATCAATGATTCTCATATTCATCTGTAAATTGTTTGAAGACTTTCAAGACTATCAAGAATGATGTGTTCCAAGAAGATGGAACACATTCTATAGGATGTTAGAACATTATTAATGTTATGCAGCTACCTGCTGAAGAACATATGTTTTGGGTGCTAAACAAATATAGTGTGAGTACATATGTTTGGAACCTGCTCCTGATCTAGAAGAGGAGACATCTGCTTATCAGTTGATCAGGACACGATCAACATGTTATTATACTCCAGATGTCAGTTTATTTCTGATATATGCTTATGGGAGTATCAAAGTAAAGCTCAATGCAAGTAAGAAGACTTATAAAGGTACTTCCTTCAGTCCCCTTATGAGAAATTAAGATGAGCTTATATCTGGTACATTCTTCTGATCAAAGGAACCAGATATGTGAAGAGTTGTTCATGACCATAGAACAAAATTTTTTTGGAGCTGAATATTGTGCCTCAACCATAGTGAATTATGGTCATGAATGTTGACTTCTCTAAATATTGTCCTGAAAAGGGTATTGTCAATAAGAATCAAGGAATCAGATTGCTTTGAAGAATCTGAATATTTCTCTATTATGCATGAGTAAGTTTGTTCCAGAAACCTAGTTGAGGGAATCTCCTCTGTAGGTACAGACTATGGCATCCATCGTCTCAAAATCAGAAGGAAAGTCTGAATAAAAGCTTACTAAGAGATGAGCCATATTATTCCTTGATATGTAAATTGTTTAGATGTAAAGTTGGTAGTTGCTGTGATTCTTAAGTGATTCCCCCCAGTGTTACGAATAAGGTATTATGGATGTTACCCCCAAAACTATAATGGATGATGTTGTATCAGATGTAAAAACATCACTTTGACACCAACTTCGACTACACGCTAGAACACACTTCGACTACAACTTGTAACACTTCGTCACCAGCATGTGAGCAACCTTCGACTGCATGCTAATCTCTGTCGAACCGTTCAACCAAGATACTAACTTCGACCCAATAGAGTTTGATCTAATATCTCACAAATCTTCACCTTGGAACAAACTCTATTATAAAGAACAAACTAGCTTTCTTCATCCAGCTTTATCAACTGCATACAGTGGAAAAACTTGCAACTTGGAAATGTCATGGTGATCATATCAGCAACATTGTGTTTTGTCGAAACTTTCAGCACTTGGATTTCTCCACACTCAATTACTCCTCTGATGAAATGCAACCATACATCGATGTGTTTGGTTCGCTCATGATAAGCTGAATTCTTCGACAGGTGTATTGCACTTTGACTATCACATTTAACAGTGATAACTTCACCTTGAATTTTCAGCGCCTTAACAAAACCTTCAAGCCACAATGCTTCTTTCATAACTTCAGTTAAAGCAATATATTCTGCTTCAGTGGTTGATAATGCAACAACCTTATGAAGTGTTGCTTTCCAACTAATTGTTGTACCAAACATAGTGAAAACATATCCAGAAATAGATTTTTTGGAATCCATACAACCTGCATAATCAAAGTCGACATATCCTTCGATTACTGCTTTACTATCTTCACCCAAGGCTCCACCAAAAATTAAGACAATATTCAAAGACCCATTTATGTACCTTAGAATGAACTTCAATGCTTGCCAACGAGACTTTCCAGGATTCACCATGTACTTGCGTACAAGACTTATTGCATATGCTATGTTGGGTCTAGTACATACCAAAACTTACATCAAATAACCCACTACATTAGCATATGGAATGCTATTCATATTAGCTCTTTCGACCTCAGTACTGGTACATTGATCAATACTCAGCTTGAATTAAGGGTTTGTTGGAGTCACAACAAGCTTCGAATTCGACATACCATACTTTTCGAGAATATTCCATAGATATGCCTCTTGAGATAAGCATAATTTCAATTGTTTTCTATCTCTTCAAATGTCAATCCCAAGAATCCTGGAAGCAGCTCCTAGATCCTTCATTTCGAACTCCTTATTGATTTCATCCTTCACCCTCATTACCTCTTCTCGACATTGTTGCTTGCTATGAGAATATCATCAATACAAAGAAACAAAATAACAAATGAATTATCAGGTCGAAATCTGAAGTAAACACAGTGGTCGAACTGACTTCTAATGAAACCTATGCATGCCATAAACTAGTCGAACTCCTATTCCATTGTCGAGGAGATTGCTTCAGCCCATATAAAGATCTATTCAAATTGAACACATAATATTCCCTTCCCTTTTCAACATACACTTCAGGTTGCCTCATCAGGATTGTTTCATCTAAATCACCATACAAGAATGAAGTCTTCACATTCATATGTTCTAGTTAAAGATTAAACAGTGCCACCATGGTAAGTAACATTCGAATGGACATATGCTTCACAATAGGATAAAACACATCATTTAAGTCTACACCATCTTTTTGAGTGAAACCCCTTGCAACCAACCTTGCCTTGTATCTTTTCGACACCACTACTTCGATTCCTTCCTTAACTTTGAAAATCCATTTACAGTTGACTAACCTGGCTCCAGAAGGATTCTTGATCAATTCCCAAGTGTTGTTATCATGAAGAGATTTCATCTCATCATCCATGGCCTTTAGTCATTCAGTCTTATTTTGACTCCTCATAATTTCCTTATAGTCTCTAGTTTCTTCGGTTAGAACCTCACTTGCAGAGATTAAGGAATAAGCTATATGATTTGCATACCCAAGTCTTTGAGGTGGTTTGATGACTCTTTGTGTCCTATATCTTGCCAATAGGTAGTCATTGAAAATTCCTCAACATCTTCTACACCTATTTTTCGTCAGATATTTCTGCACTTCGACCAACATCATTAGTTTTCTTGAAAGTCATTTCAGCTTCATCGAAAGCTACATCTCGACTGGTGATAACCCTTTTGTGACCTGGATCTAGGAACTATAGCCTATAAGCTTTGACTCCTTCAGGGTATCCCATGAATATGCATTTAAGATCTCTAGGTTCGACCTTGTCTTGCCTAATGTGAGCATAGGCTACACGGCCAAATACTCCCAATTTGTCGAGATCTCGTGGATGTCCCGGCCAAACTTCTTCAGGTGTTTTCATATCTAATTTAGTTGAAGGATATCTATTTATTAGATATGTTGATGAAGAAACACCCTTAACCCAAAACACCTTCTTTAACCCAAAACTAGTCAACATGCATCTAACTCTTTCCAAGATGGTTCGATTAAACCTTTCAGCCAAACAATTTTATTGTGGAGTGCTTGTAGTAGTTCTGTGCCTTTAAATACCATAGACAATAGAAAATATGTTGAATGCCTCATTGCAAACTTCAAGGCCATTGTCTGTTTTCAACCTCTTGACCTTTCTGCCAGTTTGATTTTTGACCAGAGTCTTCCAACCTTTGAAATTCTTAAATGTTTCATCCTTAGTCCTCTAGATGAATACCCATAATTTTTGGGAATAGTCATCTACTATGGATAGAAAATACCATGCTCCTGAATGTGATGTATACCTTGCAGGTCCCTAAAGATCAACATCGATGTAATCAACGGATCCATGTGTTCTTTGTTTGCCTTTGTTTACTTTCACTCTGCAATATTTTCCAAGTATACATGGTTCACAAAACTTTAGCTTTTCGACTTTGTCTCCTCCAAGCAAATTTTGTTTCCCCAATTCGACAAGACCCCTTTCGCTGACATGGTCCAATCTCATGTGCCAGATTTCTTTCTTCGACAAAGGTTTCGTGGATGCAACATTTGTCGAACAACTTACAACTTCAACCTTAAGGGTATACAAGCCTTGTTTTTCACGCCTCTAAGACTTCATTCGACCCCTTCATGACTCTTAAGATTCTTTTCTCTCCTTGGAAATCATATCCTTTCTTGTCGAATTCACCAAGAGAAATCAAATTCATCTTCAAATCAGGTACATACCAGACTTCAATCAATAACCTTATTGACTTATCATGGAGCTTGAATCTCATAGATCCAACACCTGCAATCTTGCAAGCATTATTGTTCCCAACAATACAGATCCACCATCTTGATCACATAATTCCTCAAACAAGTCTTTGTTTGTAGTCATGTGCCAAGTGCACCCAGAATCCATAATACACTCATTTGACGGGTTGCTGCTCAAAACTAAAAGTACATCAGATGAGTCAAAATCATCTTGAACAATAGTTGTATTGCCACTGTCCTTACCTCCATAATCTTCCAGGCGTTCAGGGCATACCTTTCTTGTGTGACCCTCCTTTTTACAATGATAGCATCGAATACTAGATGCTTCGCCACTGTAAAACTTTTGTTGACTTTTACCTTTCTTCTTGTCGAACTTACTATCCTTTTGCAAGAATTTACCTTTAACGACCAAACCTTCACCAACCGTCGAAGGTTTATGCTCCTTTCATTTGTTCAAGTCCTTTGAATACAAGGCTGATTGAACTTCTTCAAAGGACAAGTACTCCCTTCCTTACAAGAGAGTTTTATTGAAGTGAGCATGTGATATGGGCAAAGCGCACAACAACAACAACAATGCTTGATCTTCATCATCGATCTTCACATCAATATTTTAAAGATCAAGAATCATCTTGTTGAACATATCCAACTGCTCAACCAACACTTTGTCTTCAATCTTCTTGAATGAATACAAAGCTTGCTTCAAGTAGAGTCGATTCACCAATGATTGGGTCATGTGCAAACTTTCAAGTTTCACCCATAACCCTGTCGTCGTCATCTCCTTTGATACCTATCGAAGAACCTTATCACCAAGGCTCAACAAAATTGTGATGAGGGATTTCTCTATCATCGTCGTCTTCTCAACTGTCATTAACGCTTCGTTCATGGTTGTTTCTCCCTTCAACGCTTCCAAACAACTCTGTTGAACCAGTACGAATTTCATCTTCAAGTGCCACAAATCGGAATCGTTCACTCCGGTTAACTTTTCAATCTCATACTTTGTTGAAGGCATCTTCTCTCCATGCTCACCGCACCAATTTGTTGTAAATTGGATGCCTTAGAAACAAAGTATAAACTTGTTTCTTACTAATCAAGAAAAAAACAAGGGAAGAAGAGATGATAAAACAAGAAGAACAAAAGGATTGTTTATTAACTGTTATTCTTTCATTTATCTTCAAAACAAGATTACAAGTATACAAGAATAACAAATAACTCTCTCACCCTAAATTAAGATTTTCAGTATGCAATGATTAGAGACTAGTATGCTATTTATACTAAACCTAACATACTAAACTAATGGGATTTTAAAACAAATACCCATTACAAGCTGTAACACTGTGGGAGAACTGACTTAGTTGTTTTGCGTTTTATCGCAAATATTACGGTTAGTACGAGTCGCCACCGACTTTTCTTTTATCCAATAAGGAAAGGTGAAAAGAACAGGAAAAGCCTTTTATCGATTCTGAGTTGGAGGGCAAGTTATGAAAAGGGAAGGTGTTAGCATCCTTTTTATCCGTAGTTATCTACGAGCTCTTAATTGCTTAGCTCACTTTTGAAAACTTATTTTTGTGTGTGTGATTTGTTTGAAAATATTTTGATTTGACTTTGTAAAATGATTCTTATATCAGTCCTCAAGAATGTGTACGGAGTGTTTGAAAATATTTATTTGAAAATGTGAGTGTGAAGAGTATTTTGTTTAATGAGCAAGAAATTAAGATTTATTACCCACTCAAAGGCCGTTCTTGTTATTTTCCTTCTCCTTTAGGGATAGTGTTATCCATACCATTAGTTGGTAGGTAGCCCCATCCCTTTGATGTGAAGGGACAAGCGTAGGCAACAATCGAGGGACAAGATCATATATTCGTAGGCAACATTGGATGGTCATCGAGAGACTATGATCTTTATATCGAAGGGACTATGATGATGTTATTCGCAGGAAACTTTGCTAAGATATCCCTACGTTCGAGAGACATGACCATTGTGTAAGGCAACAAAAGAGGATACCCTAGGGGTGCAAGTGTGAAACAATGATTCAATTCAGATATTTATCTCTTGAAGTTAGGGTTATTCTATGTTTGATTTTAGATCTTTCCATGCAATCCTATTATCATACATCTAAGCAGTTAATATTCGTACGGAAAAGTAAAGTGCGAAAATTTAAACCTAAGCTATTACACGACTTTGGGGCAGTTACATAATAAGGTGCGGAAAGTAAAGGTGCAGACATTTAAACCTAGACTATTACATCCCATGACCAGTTACATAATTTAGAAAAACGCGAGGAAAGTAAATCTATGACTATTACGAAAACAACCATGCGACCTATACATTGTTTTCTAGTATTAAATAAAAGAAAAATAGAAAATAATCATGAAAAATAAATAAGTACATGTCAAAATAACCTAATGTCCTAAGTATTAAAGAAAAATAAATATTTTTTTGTATTTTTGGAATTGATTTTAAATAGGAAAACAAAATTCTAAGTTAATTATCAATTAATTATGAAAATAATTTTAAATTAAATAAGATAAAAATATTTTTGTGTTAAAAATTAAATAAACATTTTATTAACCTAAAACTAAAAAAAATATTTTTTAGGGTTTTTTAAAGTGATTAAAATAATTTATGAAAGAAATAAAAAAATAAGAAAAAGAAATTGAAAGAAGATAGAAAATAGCATGGTGACAAGTGATAAAAAAATAGGAATGACTCTTGGAGGTGTTGAACTCGTGACCTTGGGGTCACCATTACAAAACTTTACCACTTAGCCACACGCCATTGGTGTTAACATACCGCTTTTGAAAATATATGTGTGATATTCTGTAAAAATCAGAAAAATAAGAAAAAAGAGCAAAAGGCCAGGGTCAAACCTGTGGCCTAATAGAGGTAAGGACTAAGCATGGTTAACCACTGGGGTGGTGATACATCCAATAATATATACACATCCATAAATATATAAGCGAAAATTGATTCCAGAAAATCAAATAAAAACCAAAACGCGCACAAGTGGGGTCCTCCGATTTAAATGAACCAATTACACAACGCCACACTTAGGGTTTTTAGTCAAATGGAAAAGCGACGCCGGAGCCAACACTCTCTTCATCTTCTCCGACCATCTCAAAACTAAACCGGCAAAATAAAAAGAATCGAAGCACAAGGTTAAGCCTACCCTCCCCCCCTAAATCGACCCCTGCGAGTTCAATGGTGGTGTCCGTTTGGCTTAAAAGCCCCTGTATTGTGAGGTTTGAAGCTTTCAGTTTATGATACCCTAACAATGACATCAATCGATTTAAGCCTTAAAGCTCACATGTAAAACATTAAACCTGTTCTAATGGATTCCTAGACACAAACAAACACATCAAACATGTCAACAATGCATGGAATATCAAATTTGAATTTGAAAAACCTTACCAAACCAATCAACTTGAGAGAGAGAGAGAGAGTTCTAAGCACGATTTAGATATGTAACTGGTTGAGATTGACTCTTGGGAACCTCAGGAGTACGATTTGATGCTTGGTTTGGCTTGAGGAAGGTTGCAACTAGGGTTTGTGATTTTCCCTAGTTCTTTGAAATTTTGAGAAATTCTCTTAGGGTTTGGAGGGCAGCAATCTGTGTTCTTGGCATATGGTCATGATCTTGTACTTATAAGGAGTGAATTAGGTTAAGAATATGTAAGAAAAATATATGGCATTGATTGAAAAAATATTTGATTTCCAATCTTTGAATTTTATATGAAAAGCTTCCAATTTTGATTCAATCTCATGCCAATCAATCTCATGAATTTTTTCCAGCTTGCAATGTGTTGTTTGGACCTCAAAGAACTCATATCTCAAGCCCACATGCCTTGTACATTATCTTTGTATTTTATTTTAATTTATTTTGAATTAAAATGGATAAAATCACAAATAAATAAAATAAATGATAAGATGGCGCATGGATGGGCTTAAAGGTTCTTGACAATATTATAAACGTGTTTCACACATAAATATATAGGGACATTTGACAAAATTTCAAGATTGCTCAATTTTCACTTTGTGCATCTTTCTCAAAATTACCAAACTTGCACCAATCATATTTTGCTCAATTCTCAATATTTGGAGATGATATTGGACTTTTAGAAAGCTTAAGATCTCCTCTAAAACCTCTCTCTGGTTTCACTTCAATTGAAGCTTCCATGTTCATGTACACTTCTTTGAGAAAAGATGTCTTTTTAATGACTTTTGAAAGGACCTATAATGTCTTGGCCCATATCTCTCAAATGAAGCATTTTTTAGGAAAAACCTATAATAGACAAAGGTATAGAGAATTAAATTTCCTTCAAAATGAGATTTGGTTGAGGAATTTATGATGAAGTATGTGAAAGTTGTTCTTGGTCAAAGTGCAATTGACTTCTCCTTAAGAAAACCCTAATTTAGTAACTTTTGACTTTTGATGTATGTTGAGTTTTATTGATGAAGCATGATCAACCTTTGATCAAATGATGAATATAACTTCAAAATCTTGATGTTGAACGAAAATGGTGAATATATGAGTTGACGAGTTGACTTTTTGTCTAATACAACTGATTTTCAACCATCTGAGTAATTAATTGAGCAAACTTTGTTGTGAGGATTAAAACTTGACATGGAGATATTTTGAGACATATGAGGAAGCATGAAATCCCCTTGAGGCATTGGAAGTTCAATTTTCTTTGAGAAAAGAAAAACCCTAATTGTATATCAATTGCTTAGAAGAGTGTTTGTCTTGATCAATCTTGAGCATGGAGATATATCTTGAACCAATTGACCTTAAAAATGGGAGGGAAAATTTTGGGATGCAACACAAGCTAACTTAAGATACAAGATAACTTAAACAATATGACATAAACAATAAGCCCAATTCGATGCTAACAATCCTAGCATCCTTCGACACTACACGCTAGAACACATTTTGACTACAACTTATAACACTACATGTCTGGTGAACCGACTTTGTAGGATTTTTGTATCCAAATGTGCGGATAGCAAGAGTCGCCACCGACTTTTATTTTATCCAATTAAGGAAGGTAAAAGTAGAGAAAAAGACCTTCGTTAGATTACGAGTTCGGAGAATGGTTATGAAAAGGAAGGTATTAGCACCCTTTCCATCCGTAGTTATCTCGGGCTCTTAGTTGCTCTAGATCACCTTTTAAAATTTGCTTTCTGTGTGTTTGACAAAGATGTTTTGAAAGAGGCATTTCGCTTTGACTTTGTAATGACTCATGTAGGAGTGTATACAAAGTGTTCGGAAATGTTTTTGTTTTGAAAAGAATAATTTGAACTTTGAAAAAGAGTGTGTGGTGTGAAAAGCATTTGATAGAGCGAGCAACTAAAAGACTTATTTACCCACTCAGAATTGGTCGTTTTCATACTTCTACGTTCCTTTAGAATAGCGTTAGCCTTACCATTAGTTAGTAGGTAGCTCCATTCGTTGGATGTAAGAGGGACATTCGAAGGGACATCGGATGGTCATAGAAGGCAACTTGTAGGAAGTATCCTAGCACATTCGAAGGACTATCATCATTTTCGTGGCGACAATCGAGGTCAAGATCATGTATTGGAGGCGACATCGTGGGTCTTATGATCTTTGTATCGAAGGGACTATGATGATTTGTTTGAACAGCGGTGCTAGAATACCTCTACGTTCGGGACATGACCATTTGAATCGAAAGGCATCGAGAGAATTACCTAAAGGGTGCATGTGTGAAAGTGTGTCAAATTCGGATATTTTATCTTGATGATTAGTGTGAGCTATGTCCATTGTTATCTTGCCATACCGCCTATTTACTAGCAATTGGTAAGGTGCGGAAAATAAAATGCGAAATGTAAAGCGGGAATGTAAAGGTGCGGAAAGATAAACCTCGCTATTACATGGCTTTGGGAAGATACATAATTTAACATGCGAAAAATAAAACCCTAGATTAAACTATTACATCCATGAGCAGTTACATTATTGGAAAATAAAGCGATAAAAGAAAACATCGAATCGAACAACTTTGTGAAAGAATAAGAAAATCGGAAAATATGATGAAATCGAAATGAGAGAAAATGTTAGAAAAAATGCAATTTTTAATATGAGAAAATTAATATATGCTGGAAATAAGATAAATATATTAAAATAATTTTTTGGGATTTTTTGGAAAAGATTTAATAATTAAAATGCAATTAAAAGTGAATTAAATGCAAAAATATAAATAAAATAAATATGCATGCAAAAATTATATTTTTTAATTTATTAAATTAAATAAATATTTTTATGAAAATAATGTAAAAAGAAAAAATGTTTTTGGTAATTTTTTAATGCAGAATAAAATTCATGAAAACAATTAAAATAATATGCAAAAATATTTGAAATTGAAAAGGTATGAAAATAATGAAGTTTGTGAAAAAAAGAAGCAAAACATGCCCTGGCCGGATTCGAACCCATGACCCTTGAGGCATCGGAAAGATGGCGCCTTTACCACTCGCCATGTGTGCAAGCTTTGGAATCGGATCGAATGGAACAAAAGCAGATGTCGTCTCTGGCTTCCTCAAGCTGGCAGGCTTCATCGTCAGTTTGAATATTTGAAGCTAGCGTCGGCTTTTCTTCGACTAAAGGCCACAGCAAAATCAAAATGCATATATAATATAAATTATATCTAAGGCATGGTTCGATTCCTTGAAGCATTCAGATACAGCAGTCTAGGTCTTATGGTCCAATTTCGTATTTCATGAAACCTAAATCGGCCACATAAACCCTAATCATGGTGAAACACGATTCCGGCCATAGAAATCCAATTGGCTTGCCCAGAAAGTTTGAAAACTTGATTCTAAGCACAAACAAACAATCAAAACAAGTTAATAATGCATGAATATTGATAATCGAATTTGGAAAAAGTATGAGCAAACCGGATCGTGTTCTCTCAATTCCTGATGTTTTTGAGAGTTATAAGGGTCTGGATCGATTCTGAGAGCCTCAAGGAACACAATGGAAGGCTTGGAATTGGCTGAATCGAAGCAAAACTAGGGTTCCCAGTTGCTTCAAGTGCACGGATTTTTTGAACTTTGGAATAGGGTTTGTAGAGCCATTTTTTCGTTCCTTGCAATTGAGATGCATCAAGTATATATGCTGGATGGATTTGAGATTGAATTTGGAAAGAATTAATCAATATTCAATGGAAATCAAATTTGATATTCTCATGAAATCAAATTTTCAAACTTTGTCCCAATTTCAATCCAATCTTGCCAAATTTGATCTAATTTCGAAATTGGCTGGCATTTATGGGTTGATTGGATCACAAGAAAGCAATAAAAATCAATCTTCCAATTAATTTTGATTTTATAATTTATTTTAAGATTTAATTTGCATTTAAATGAATAAATTACAAATTAAATAGAAAAATAAATCAAAAATTCGTGGTATTGGGCTTGGACATTCCTAATTGCATGAAGAACAAGTTAGGATGAAGAAAAAGTAGGCCCATTTGCAAAAGATTTGATTTTTTGAAGTATCTCTCTTTGTGCATTCTTTCAAAATTGCCCAACTTGTGGATGGTGTAACTTGCTCAATTTTCCACATTTTTTAGTGTTCTTGGACTTTTTGGAAATCTCTAAGAGTCCTCTAAACAATGTCTTTGGTTTCATCTCAATTGGAGTTACCATGCTCAATATATCTTCAAATAAAAAAGTTGACTTTTTGTTGACTTTGAAAATGACATGTGTTTGAGCTATACCTCTCAAATGAGGCATTTTTGGACATTCTTGTGAGACATGAAGTTGTAGAAATTGAATTTCCTTCAAAATGAGATTTGGTGGGAAAATTTAGAAAGTATGAGAAAGTTATGATCGAGTCAAAGTTCGATTGACTTTTCACCTAGAAACACTAATTTAGAAAGTTTGACTTTTGAGCAAATCTTGAGTTTTCTTGATGAATCATGATCAACCCTTGATCAAATGATGAATGTAACTTCAAAATGAGGATGTTGACCAAAAATTATGAAGTTTGGTATATTGACCACGTTGACTTTTGTCCAATACACGATTTTCACCATCGAGCAATTGCGAAGAAACTTGACTTGTGAGGCTTGAAACTTGACATGGAGAATCTTTGAAGCATATGAGGAGGCATGAAGACCCTTGGGGATGTTGGAAATCCATCTTGACTTGAGAGATACCAAACCTAGTTTGGGTTGATTGTCTAGGAGAGAGTTTGTCGATCGACTCTTGAGGAATCCTTGAGCATATATGTAAATCTCTTGAGTAGATGGAGGGAAAATTTTGGGGTATGACAGCCCTGTTCAATCTTCTTGTCTTTGGAGGGTTAGATTGACACGCTTGTCTTCGTGACTGGAGGTAGAAGATGATTGAACACTCAATACACAAAATTTGCACTCATTGTTGGTGATGATGCGGGAATGGGCTTCGGATGCCATTTGGAGAAGTTGGAACTTATTTGGGGAGCAGTCGAGCAGCTAGACTCGAGAATGTGATAGGAGAATTGCGGAGATGGGCTTAAGATGCCATCTGGAAAGGTCGATCTTTGGGGTGAGTCGTATGTTAGACTCGTAGATGTTCTGGAGCGGAGGAGATGGGCTTAGATGCCATCCGAAGAGAGTCGTCGTTAGACTTGTGTTCACTCTTGAATGAAGTTGTTGGTTTGTATTGATTTTTAACCATATATGCGACGATGAAGTGAAGCTTTGATAAGTAGTCGGAGATGGGCTTAAGATGCCATCAAAGGCAAGGTAAATCGCTAGACCTTGTAGTTCTTGTTGATAATAAGGAATCGAGAATAATTCTTGTCTTTGATTACTACGAGGAGATTGTAGTTGGCAAGAATGTGGATAGCTTCCTGTTGTGCATCGGTGTTGATCCATTGCACATTATCGGAGGATAACGGTGGTCTTCGGATAGTTTTCCGTCGGTTCGAGGCTTAATCTGGACGATCGTGGGAGGACAACCAAGGCGGTCTTCGAGATAGTTTTCCGTCGATTGGGGCTTAATCTGGACCCGGTCATCGGAGGACAACCAGGCGGTCTTCGAGATAGTTTTCCGTCGATTCGGGGCTTAATCTGGACTGTTTGCGTCGAGCGACTTTCCTGTTTGGAGAAAACAAGAGAAACTTTGATAGAATATTTGTTAGCTTTATGCAAAGTATGATGCATGACGGTGTATATGAAAGACATATGCATGAGTATGATTTTATGAGAAATGTATGGATGATGAATGTTGTGATATTTCAAAACATATCCATCTTGAAGAAGATCACGGATGTTACATTTGAAAATTTCGACTCTGCTTGGGGAATTGTGTAGGTGAGAACCCGCTTTTGAAGGAGAAGAAATCCTGGATTCCTCCGATGCACTATCGACCAAGTCTTGGGCCTAGACATTGTTGAGGAAGGTAGAGATTTGAGAAGCTCGTGGTTGGAGATCTCATAGACCTGTTGAGGAGAGTGCGGGAGGCGATCTGTTGGGGACCTTGTATGTAGATCTCTTGAGGAAATTTAGGAGGCGCTCTCTTGGGATTCAGTGTAGATCTCATTGGAGAGCATTTGATGGTTCTTGAGAGGCAGGCTAGAAGAGTGCAGGTCCGTTGTAATCTCGGCTGGGAATAAAGGTGTATGTTTCCTCCGATGCACTATCGATCAAGTTTGATGGATCTTTCTGGGAGAAGGGAAGGTTTGAGACACGTCCGTGGGGATGAATACCTTGTTGGGGATGAGGTGTTCTTGCTTGGGCCCGATGTAACGTTGCTCGGTTGAGTGGAATCACTGCTTAACATATACTCCGATGGGGATGGTGTGTTGTGAGTGACACCTTTGTGGGGATCATTTGGTGACTTTCGTCGTCATCCTCAATTCCTGGAACCTGTAGTAAGTACTTTTGCATGTTCACCTTTCGTATGTTTGTGATTAGATTCTTATTGTCAAATTCGTATAGTCATTCAAAGCAAACGTTGGACTTATTGCAAATAACAACAACGAAATTGTAAAGAGAAAGAATTTTGCGTTTATTTGAAGGTGGCGTATGGCCAAGTAGTTTTACACAAGAAAGGTAAAAGCTATCGGAAACAATCTCGTTAAGTTCCAACTATGCTAGTACTCATATATTTCGACTATCTCGTCTCTTCTTTGTCAATAGAAAGGAGTAGGCGATCTTCGCCATTTGAATCTTGAATCTTGATAGTAGTGCAGGCGGTGATCTGGAAGAGACATAGTAAATGCGCCTAAATCCATAACTTTTGCCTAGACCGCCTTTCGGGTTTTAGATCTCTGGGATACCCTTTTTGCCCAACCGCCTTTTGAGTTTTCGACTTGCGGGTGTACATGTTTTGCATATATCCTTAACTTTTGCTCGAACCTTTTGGCTCGCCGGGATGCCCTTATTTTTGCCTAGGTTAAATCGACCTAGCGGGTCTATTTCATCGTAGTATTTTTGACTATGTCTGCGTTCACGGGGTGTGGGAAGTCTTCACCATCCATGGTGCTAAGTATCATAGCTCCGGGAAAATCTTGTCTTGACTACAAGCGGTCCCTCAAGTGGGAGTCCATTTGCCCACAGGATCACCTTGTGGAAGAATGATGCGCTTGACTACTAGATCACCGACTTGGTAGACTCGGTGTTTGACCTTCTTGTTAAAAGCTCGATCATTCGCTTTTGATAAATCATCCATGGCGGATGGGCGGTCGTTCTCCTCGATCAAGTTGATGCGGTCAAGCCGTGTACGAACGATCGTCTTCACCTAACTCGCCTCTGGAGGACTACGGTTGAGGTATCGAACCTCGATGGGTAAGGCGGCTTCCATACCGTATCTGAGAGAAGGGGTTGACCACAGTGGATGTTCGTCTTTGTGGTCGATAACCATGAAGAGCAAATGGTAACATCTCATGACAATCTTTGTAAGTCCTTTGTCATCTTACGTATAATCTTCTTAATGTTCTTGTTGGCGGCTTCCTCGCCATTCATCTTAGGCCGATAAGGAGAAGAGTTGTGATGCTTGATCTTGAGCTGCGTGCGAGTTCGGTGATCATCTTATTGTTAAGATTGGAACCGTTATCGTGATAATCCTTTCGGGAATGCCATCAAGCGGATAAGATTATGCTTGATGAATCGAGCCACAACATTCTTGGTAACAGATGCATACGGTACATACCCACTTGGTAAATAATCGATTGCTACAAGGATGAAGCGATGTCCATTGGAAGCCGTGGGCTTAATTTCTCCAATCATGTCAATGCCCCACATTGCAAAGGCCAAGGAGAAGTTAAAACATTTAGAGTCTTGGAGTACATGCACTTTATGCATAAATCGGCATTTGTGACAAGATCGGCGTAGCGGTGACAATCGACTTCCATGGTGGACCAATAGTAACTTTGTTCTCAAAATCTTCTTAGCCATGGTGTGTCCCTTGGAGTGGGTACCAAATTAGCCGTGTAACTCTTCCATGATACGCATTCTTTGTTTTACGGTCTACGGGTAGATGCACAAGTGGTGGTTGCGCTTGTATAAGATGTCGTTCTTGAGGAAGAATTTGGATGCAAATCTTCTCATGAACTTTTATCATTGACGGATGCCCTGCGGATATTCACGAGTCTCGAGATACCTCTTCACATCGTAGTACCAGGTTTCTCTTACGTCAAGCTCACAACAATATCTTGGTTCGTCAAACTTCTCAATGATGATGCGGGGAGCCTCGTTGTCCCATCTAACCTTGAACATAGGCGACATAGTAGCCCGTGCGTCATGGTGATTCTCTTCTCGTGGAATATGATTGAAAGTGATCTCTTCAGTAGGAATCAAACTCGAACATGCTCTCGATATGGAATGAGATTCGGATGCTTCGTATCCTCCTATGTCGGTGATCACTAAAATGAGTCTCCATACACTTGTAAGAACTTGATTCTTAGGTCAATAGCGACTTTAAGACCCATGATGCAACCGTATTGACCATATTGTTCGTGTGAAACATAATCTGGCGGTGAAAGGCGTATGTCACTTTGTAGGGGATGTAATGATGGCGCCAATGCCATTGCCAAGTACGTTTGAGGCTCCATCAAGACCATAGTCCATCGGGATCTGGTTCGGTCCTTCGTCGGGCACAGTTCTTCACAATCTGTAACTAGTAAAACATCTTCATCGGAAATTGATGCATAGACTAATAGTCATCTACGGCTTGATGAGCCAAATGATAGCTACTACACTTCCTTTGATCGCTTTAGAAGTGTCTTGGATGTCATATTCGGTCAAGATCATTTGCCATCTTGCAATTCTTAGGAGAGCTGGTTTCTCAAATATGTATTTTATCGGATCCATCTTGGAAATCAACAAGGTAGTGTGAGTCAACATATCTTGTCTTAGTCGTGACAGACCAAGCGTTGCAAGTTTTCTCATTGTGAGTATCTTGTTTCACGATCGGTAAACTTTTGCTAAGTTAGTATATTGCATGCTCTTTTCGACCGGACTCGTCATGTTGCCCCAACACACCCGTTGAGTTCTCTAACCTTTATTAAGTACATGATAAGAGGTCTTCCTTGACGGCATCGGGATAGGAGGATTACAGGGTACTCCTTGATTTTGTCAAAAGCGATCTGGAAATCGTCGTTCCATTCCACTACTTGATCTTTCTTTAGTAACTTGAAGATTGGCTCACGGTAGTAGTTAGGTGTGCAATGAATACGGCAATGTAGTTCATGGCCCGAAACCTCGACTTCCTTCTCGGTGCGGGGAGTTGGCATCTCTTGAATAGCTTTAACCTTGGCGGGATCAACTTCAATACCTTTACCGACAACAAACCCAGGAGTTTTCGGATCGACTCCAAAGGTGCACTTGTTAGGATCTCAATCTGTACTTCTTCAATCATCAACAGTTTACGCAAGTGACAAGATGTTCTTCTTGATCGTGACGAGCTATCATGTAAATCGGCGTAGACCTCTATCTCGTGATGAATCATGTCATGAAATAATGTCACCATAACCGGCGATAAGTGGCGCCCGTTCTTGGTCAAGCGGCATAACCTTGTAGCGAAAGTACCATTGTGTAACAAAGTAGTCTTCTCCATGTCTTTGGGAGCCATTTTGATCGATTATGTAGGAGAAACCATCCATGAAGGAAAACCTTATCTTTGGCGGTGTTGTCTACGAACATCAATATGAGGAAGTGGGAAATCGTCTTTCGGACTTGCTTTGTTCGGATCTACGTAATCCACACATTCGTACCTTACCATCCTTCTTAAACACGGTACCACATTAGCAACCCAGGGATAGGAAATGCTGCTAGGAAACACGTTGAACTACTTCATAACCGGCTTTGATCTTCTCGACATCTCGGGGCGCGTCAGCCAGACCTTACATTTCCTTTGGAGAAAACCTTCTTTTATCGTAATCGGTGTACCACAATATCAATGTCTAAACCGGGCATGTCTTCGTATGACCAAGCAAAACCTCAATATCTCGTAGCATCTGAACCAACCTTTCTTTAACATTTCTCAAGACCGCTCTATCTTGATCTCTTTTACATCTTCGTCGGTACCCAATTCACAACCTCGACTTGCTCTTGTGTGGTTTTATAACTCGCTCTTCTTCTTGTGGCATCGCAAGTTCTCTTGGCACTTCACAATCTTCCTCACTTTCGTCTTGGCTTGGTAGATCGGATTATCGAGTCATATTTAGCACTAGCATAGCTGTTATTATGAGATTCGGTGATTACGCGGTGTATCACGTGGGTGTGTGTAAAACACATAGCTTTTGAAGGGGTGATAAAGTAAAAGAAAACAAACAATTGAATGCAAAGTCAACGATTTATTGAATGAAAATCTAAGCGACGGATAATAACCCTATGAAGCGAGCCATGATTCCCGGGCAAGGCACTAGGCTTTCAAAGTTTATTGTTCAAAACATAAAAAATCTGAAAAGCAAAACAAAACAAGAGCAATTACTCACGGCTAAAGGAGATTGGTATAACGTCTTGATCTTCAATTCTTGAGCCCGTGTGAGTTGGGAAGATCCACTTGCGATGTCGAAGCCGTTGTCGTCGTCTTCTAGCATGGATTCCACTCGGCGATGCGGAAAGGAAGTTGGCGGCACGTTCGTATCATCTTGACCCTTGATAGTGAAGCCTAAACCCGGTCTTGTCGGTTGAAAGGAAGATCGGGGGCGACCCCCAGCAGTCTACCTCCTTGTTGACAGGCGTCTTCGTGAGGCCATCTAGGCGGAGCTTGTGTAACTCTCGGGGTGGCGGAGAGTCAGCAGGCATGACTACGGGTATTGTTTCAAAAGCTTGAAGTCTCGAAGAATTCACCTCCACCTCGAGAATGGCGTAGATGGTGACCATATACTCTTCTTCACCACATCTTAACAACCTTCCCTTTCACGGGTACTTGGTTTACGATGCAAGGTAGAGTATGGCCTTTTGCCCATGTATCGAGGCGTCAGTAGGCAAAGAGTAAATGGACGGATGTCCATGACAAAGAAAGTAGAGTCAAAAGTGCGGGAACCGACTTTAGCAGCGTGAGCTCTCCAAGTACCGTTCGCTTAGAACCATCAAAAGCTCTCACAATAATGTCAGGGTCTCGAACCAATCCTTGACATCAATGATGGCGGTCTTGGTAGGATATTCGAGGCGAGCGGTGTCAACAAAACATGAGACAATGTAGTGCCCTTGCATTCACGAGATGTGCAAGGCTTTGTTGTGTTCTTTAGGAAGAGTCAAATCGACATCGAGCCTAGGCCGTTGTTGGCGGAGGCTAGCAATACAAACTTGAGGCGGTGGGTGGTAGTGTCTTGCGGCACATGAGCATTCTTGAAACTTCAAGGCATTAGCATGAGCCTCGAAGCACAAAAGCAAGAGCATGGATATCTTGAGATGATCTGTCCCATTGTTCCTGAACATTGTAGTCACTCTTCTTGATAATCTTCATAATTTCCTCCATTTCTCGTTTGGAGTGTCTTGACAACTTCCTTTGGTACTTAAAATTTGGCGGGATGAGTCCTTGGTTCTTTCCCTCTAGGCGGGATATTGGTGGAATAAATTGGAATCATTTGGAGTCAGATGTCTTTGGAGGAGAGATCTGGAGAGAATACCCTTCGGTTCAGTCACCTTGCTAGATCCGGTGATGTTGTCAATGTCAGGAATGGTAGCTTCGACTGAAAGATCCTCAATGGTGAGAGGATCTTGCTTGACACCATGATAGTAAACATCAGCTCCATAATTCCAAGGGATAGCTTTGTCGGAGGAATATGGGCGGTCTTGGAGAAGTAATGATGAGAGGTGCCACTCTAAGCCTGAGATCGTGAGAGAATCCTTATTGTGTTAACATCGGCATAGTCTTACGGAAATCGTCACCCCATCCGTTGCCTTAACATCTTCATAGGAATCTTGTAGCTCTCAGGAACATCGTACTTCACCATGTAGTCATATTTTCCACTTGGCTTCCCCAAGGTGTCCCACAGATAGTGCAGTTTAGTTCGCATTGTCGATCTTGAACTTAGACATTTCTTCACACACCACGGTGGTTTGAAATAGTATCTCACGGTTATCCATCATGCGAACCGTCTTCTCGACCAAGCACAACCATCGGGCGGACGGGCACCAGCGACGATCTTGGCATCTGGTTGACACGCTTGCAACAAATTCTTCTTAACGAGTCATCGGAGGAATAGTCAAGTCATCTATGTTGAAAACATAAGTATCGTCCCAACACATTGGAACTCTTGTCATGGTTAGGCATAGGCGCGTTGATCACATTCGGGGTCTCAGCGGAGGATCAAATTCAATGCAGGCTTGATCATATCTTGAATCTTGTTCTTGAGCCCGACAATTGTCGATTATCGTGCCACAGGCTATTGGAATGGTAAGCACATAGCATTAGGATTGTGCTGGAGGAAGTGTTGACATTCGAGGAGGATCCCTCAAGGTCAGCTGTGTTCAACATGTGTTGCAAGGCTTGCGACAAAGGCATGTTGATCTTAAATGCTATCTTAGGTGGCGGCGTTAACTCTGGCGTTGTCTCTTGAGTTGTGCTTATGCGAGTTGGAGATCCTGGCGCCCCATAGATTGAGCACGGTCGGTCTTGGCGGCTTTTACGACCATACCGGTGGCTTCTTTCTTACCACCAAAGATCTCTTTCTGACGTTTGAAGATGTCTCTACATGGATCTTACTCTTGATACCGGCTTGATGCGCTACTTTGTCAATATCGACTCGGTGAATCGGATGAAGAATTTCCAATGATGATTGAAGAGCGACTGTCGGTGTTCCCATAAACATATCAACCAACTCCACATTGGACGGGTGGTTGAACTACTTTGCTAAATCTCTCACTTACGAGCATACTCCTTGAACTTCGTCACGATCCATAGACATGCTTTGTTGCATGCGAGTGGGTGTCAACTCGACATTGTACTCATCATGCTGTCTTAAGCATCGGCTAAATCACTCCAAGTACGGATACGGTCATTCTCTGGTGATAGTACCATTCCAAGCGAGTTAGGACAAACTCTCTTGAAAATAGTGCATCCTGACTACATCATCGGTGTGGGGATTGATCTTGGACTTAGGATTTCAAATCACGCTTTGGGCAAGATATGCCATCATACTTGGCAAAGTTGGAACTTTAATTGGGAGGAATCACAACGAGGAACAAGACTCGGATCATCAAAGTTCGGCCGGACATTTCAAGTTTTCCACGACATTCGACGGTCTTCAGTTGTTTGTACTTGTCATCTTCATCGAATGTTGGCTATAATCAGTGATCCTCTCCTCCTTTCTTTAGCTCAGCGCTTCTTCATCACCCTTGGTACTCCCCTCGGTATGGACACTTCCTTGAGAGCTCGATCGGTGACCACCTTAGGACCCCTTTGAAGCGTCTACCCATGTTGAGGAGACCAACACCTTCTTCTTCTTGTTGATGAGCTTCTTGGATCTTCTTGGCCTTGGACCAAGTTGGTGAACATCTATTGGGCAGGTATTACGAGCTTGGAGATCTTTGATGATCTGTTCAGAGCCATTTACGCTAAAATAAATAGCGAGCAAATGAGAAAACCAATCTCGATGTACACATGATGCAATGTTATGCTATGCTATGCGATGTTTATGTGAATGCAATGCAATGTTTTCAAGGACCTAAAGATTTAAATTTGTTAAACAAAAATGAACAAACATTTATTAGTACTTCTTTTTATTATTCTTTTTTTTCTTTTAAGTACAGAGATAGTTCAAAACAATAAAAGAAAACATAAACATCCTAAAGCTCTAAGTCTCCATGGTGACTTCCTCTTGGTGCCGATGTAGGCGTTGATGCTTAGCTCCTCGTGAAGTAGCAGTCAACTCTAACACTTTCTTCTCACTTAGCGAGCTTCAAGGTATCCCTCTCTTCTTTAAAATTTGAATCCGGATCTCTTAGTCTTCAAAATCGGTAGGCATGTCGGGATGGAGAAACGACATAAGTCGTCACCTATGCAGGTTCCATAATTCTTGGTAAAAGCAGTGAATGGCATCATGAGGTTTGAGCTCGAGCTCGCACCATTTGAGGTAAGGTTCCCAAGGAATGGAGTTACGGTGCCCCAAGTCTTGGTATCGAGTCTTCTTTACCATGCCCCAACATGTATAAACCTTAAATCGATGATGCGGAGATCGTGATTGTAGTGAACACAATATCTTGGAGAGCATATCATGTGGGCCATCTCTTGAGGCAAAACCAAAGCGGCGTAGAGCTAGAGAGGGTTGTAAGTAATACCTCTCCTTATACCAAGGGTACATTAGAATTCTCCACGCCTTTCGATGAATGAAATCCTTTTGAGAGAAAAGATTCCAACGGATATCTGAATGGGAGAGTGACATCAACCTTTGAGACCATCTCGACCTTTGTTTATTCTTCAAAGCGATGGAGGAAGGTGCGAAATAAACCACCTTGAAAGTAGCAATATACAACATGAGGTTCCTTGTCGCTTAGTATGCAGTGTGAGAGAATGTAGGATGTCTCCAAGTAAAGTAGAGCGGATTACGGGTGAGAAACAACTTGATGGCGTTGATATCGATGAATTGATCCGAGTTAGGTAGAACCAAACCATAAATTAGCAAGGCAACAATGTTTTCAAATTCATGGAAACTCATAACTTTGAGGAATTCTCGGGCTTTCTTGATTAAGAACTTGGAAAGTAAACCCTTAACTCCACTTCTAGTTTCCCAATTGGCCTGATATACGGCGCTTAAGATGTAGGCGGATCGATGTCTTCGATACCTAGGAACTTTTCTAGACAGGTGAATGGCATTTGGTCAGAATAGGTATCAGTAGCTTAGAGAACTCTTCTAAGGTAGGAACCAGCGATAATCTGGAAATATAAAGCAATGGTGTTTGGATCAAAGAAGCTGAATAGGACATACATCATATCTTCTTCAAACGGAGATAACCAAATCAAGAGATAACCATGTCTTTTGATGGTGAGCATGGTCGGGAATCTACGAAACCAATTCTTTGAGTTGAGAAGGGATACCCGTGAAGTTGATTCGGATAGTCTTTCAAGCCATAATCCTACAAAAGCAGCAAAGATAAATCCTAGGTCCTTGAAATAGTTAGAAATGATATGCAATGCGAATGATGTCATGATGTCATGTTTGGCACACCAAGCAATTCACCTGATGAGCCTATGTTTAAGGCTTGCATGAGGTATAGGTGATTACCCACCAAAGTTTGAGTTGGTTCATCGTCTATAATAATGCTTGGGTTCTAGGAATCTCACATCACGAGATCTTTCTCGTGGCGCTTATTTTCGGCGGCCAAGTGGTCGATCGAAAATGTCCCAAAGTCTAATCTCAATAGGCGTAGCATCAGTATCAACCAACCTCGGTCTACACCCAAAGCCGACCATCCTTTACCTTAATGGTGAGATGGGTCAATTAAGGTTCTAAAAGTTTAGTTAGCGCTTGATGACACCAGAAGCCAAATACCATCTTCAACTTGGGAATGAAGAGTATCGGGACAACAAAGTGTCACGCTAGCGTAGCCATCATGTTGACCGTTTAGTTATCGTCTATAGCGGTGCGATGATCTAATGCTACTTACCTAAAAAGCCAGGATCGGGTGTAGGATCCCACAATATAATACCAGCAACCCTTAAAGATAAAGCATACAAGTCAAACAAAAAGCAATAAAAGTTATCTAGAAATCCTAAAAGGCAATTCTCTCTTTTGGGTGTGTCCCAATAGTCATGATTACGTATGCTGATGGCGACTTTGTAGGATTTTGTATCCAAATGTGCGGATAGCAAGAGTATACCGACTTTTATTTTATCAATTAAGGGAAGGTAAAAGTATGAAAAAGACCTTCGTTAGATTACGAGTTCGGAGAATGGTTATGAAAGGGAAGGTATTAGCACCCTTTCCATCCGTAGTTATCTGGGCTCTTAGTTACTCTAGATCACCTTTTAAAATTTGCTTTACGTGTGTTTGACAAAGATGTTTTGAAGGGCATTTAACTTTGACTTTGTAATGACTCATGTAGGGTGTATACAAAGTGTTCGAAATGTTTTGTTTTGAAAAGAATTTTGAACTTTGAAAAAGGTGTGTGGTGTGAAAAGCATTTGATAAATGACAACTAAAGACTTATTTACCCACTCGAATTGGTCGTTTTCATACTTCTACGTTCCTTTAG
This sequence comes from Vicia sativa, assembly GCA_021764765.1. NCBI lineage: Eukaryota > Viridiplantae > Streptophyta > Magnoliopsida > Fabales > Fabaceae > Vicia > Vicia sativa. The sequence goes on from CM038793.1 coordinate 250,925,941, forward strand.
AATAGCGCCTTACCATTAGTTAGTAGGTAGCTCCATTCGTTGGATGTAGCGGGACATTCGAAGGGACATCGGATGGTCATAGAAAGCAACTTAGGAAGTATCTGCACATTCGAAGGGTATCATCATTTTCGTAAGGCGCAATCGAGGGTCAAGATCATGTATTCGGAGGCGACATCGTGGGTCTTATGATCTTTGTCGAAGGACTATGATGATTTGTTTGAAGGCAACGGTGCTAGAATACCTCGTTCGAGGACATGACCATTTGAATCGAAAGGCATCGAGAGAATTACCCTAAAGGGTGCATGTGTGAAAAGTGTGTCAAATTGGATATTTTATCTTGATGATTAGTGTGAGCTATGTCCATTGTTATCTTGCCATACACGCCTGTTACTAGCAATTGGTAAAGTGCGGAAAATAAAATCACGGAATGTAAGCGGGAATGTAAAGGTGCGGAAAGATAAACCTACGCTATTACATGGCTTTGAGGCGATACATAATTTAACATCGAAAAATAAAACCTAGATTAAACTATTACATCCATGACAGTTACATTATTGGAAAATAAAGCGATAAAGAAAACATCAGAATCGAACAACTTTGTGAAAGAATAAGAAAATCGGAAAATATGATGAAATCGAAATGAGAGAAAATGTTAGAAAAAATGCAATTTTTAATATGAGAAAATTAATATATGTTGGAAATAAGATAAATATATTAAAATAATTTTTTGGGATTTTTGGAAAGATTTAATAATTAAAATGCAATTAAAGTGAATTAAATGCAAAATATAAATAAAATAAATATGCATGCAAAAATTATATTTTTTAATTTATTAAATTAAATAAAGATTTTTATGAAAATAATGTAAAAAGAAAAAATGTTTTTGGTAATTTTTTAATGCAGAATAAAATTCATGAAAACAATTAAAATAATATGCAAAAATATTTGAAATTGAAAAGGTATGAAAATAATGAAGTTTGTGAAAAAGCAAAAACATGCCACAGTAGGATTCGAACCCATGACCCTTGGGCATCTGGAAGCGATGGCGCCTTTACCACTCGCCATGTGTGGCACATTTGGAATCCAGGATCGAGATGGAACAAAGGCGGATGTCGTCTCTGGCTTCCAGGCTGCGAAGCTTCATCGTCAGTTTGAATATTTGAAGCTAGCGTCGGACTTTTCATAAGGCCTGGCAAAATCAAAAATCACGTATACATAATATAAATTATATCTAAGGCCATGGTTCGATTCCTGAAGCATTCAAGATACAGCGGTCTAGGTCTTATGGTCCAATTTCGTATTCATGAAACCCTAAATCGTACATAAACCCTAATCATGGTGAAACACGATTCGGCCATAGAAATCCAATTGGCTTGCCGAGAAAGTTTGAAAACTTGATTCTAAGCACAAACAAACAATCAAAACAAGTTAATAATGCATGAATATTGATAATCAATTTGGAAAAGTATGAGCAAACGGATCGTGTTCTCTCAATTCCGATGTTTTGAGAGGTTGTAAGGTGGATCGATTAAAGGCCTCGAGGAACACAATGGAAGGCTTGGAATTGGGTGAATCGAAACAAAACTAGGGTTGCCAGTTGCTTCAAGTGCAGTTTTTGAACTTTGGAATAGGGTTTGTAGAGCCATTTTTCGTTCCTTGCAATTGAGATGCATCAATATATCTTTGGATGGATTTGAGATTGAATTTGGAAAAATTAATTAATATTCAATGGAAATCAAATTTGATATTCTCATGAAATCAAATTTTCAAACTTTGTCAATTTCAATCCAATCTTGCCAAATTTGATCTAATTTCGAAATTCTTTGGCATTTATGGGTTGATTGGATCACAAACAGATAAAATCAATCTTCCAATTAATTTTGATTTTATAATTTATTTTAAGATTTAATTTGCATTTAAATGAATAAATTACAAATTAAATAGAAAAATAAATCAAAAATTCGTATTAGCTTGGACATTCCTAATTGCATGAAGAACAAGTTAGGATGAAGAAAAAGTAGGCCGTTTGCAAAGATTTGATTTTGAAGTATCTCTCTTTGTGCATTCTTTCAAAATTGCCCAACTTGTGGATGGTGTAACTTGCTCAATTTTCCACATTTTGAGTGTTCTTGGACTTTTGGAAAGAGTCCTCTAAACAATGTCTTTGGTTTCATCTCAATTGGAGTTACCATGCTCAATATATCTTCAAATCAAAAGTTGACTTTTTGTTGACTTTGAAAATGACACTGTAATGTTTTGAGCTATACCTCTCAAATGAGGCATTTTTGGACATTCTTGTGAGACATGAAGTTGTAGAAATTGAATTTCCTTCAAATGAGCTTTGGTGGGAAAATTTACGAGAAAGTATGAGAAAGTTATGATCGTCAAAGTTCGTTGACTTTTCACCTAAAACCCTAATTTAGAAAGTTTGACTTTTGAGCAAATCTTGAGTTTTCTTGATGAATCATGATCAACCCTGATCAAATGATGAATGTAACTTCAAAATGAGGATGTTGACCAAAAATTATGAAGTTTGATGTATATTGACCACGTTGACTTTTTGTCCAATACACAGATTTTCGACATCATAAAGCGGTGCAGAAGAAACTTGACTTGTGAGGCTTGAAACTTGACATGGAGAATCTTTGAAGCATGAGGAGGCATGAAGACCCTTGGGGATGTTGGAAATCCATCTTGACTTGAGAGATACCAAACCACTAGTTTGGGTTGATTGTCTAGGAGAGTTTGTCGATCGACTCTTGAGAATCCTTGAGCATATATGTATGAAATCTCTTGAGTAGATGGAGGGCAAATTTTGGGGTATGACAACCGACATCAGCATGTGAGCAACCTTCATTGCATGTTAATCTCATGCGAACTTTGAACAATATACTATCTTTGATCTAATAGAGTTAGATCCAATATCTCCTGATTAAGCTTTGAACTTGCTCGAAACTCTAAGCTCTTCTATCTCTTCCACATACATTGGTAGAGGGCCGGGAATGTCGGTGTATATGTGGATCAATCTCGAAGGTAGTTTGATGAACTCATCGAAACCCTAATAAGCATGGGTCCCACCCTGATATTCTTCTGTCGATTATAACTCTTTCGTATACCTTTCCACTAGCTTGAATAATTTTCTTGAGTAGCCAGGGTTAATTTTCCCATATCATGAATAACCAATTTTTGAACTTGTTCATCGAAGGGTTTTCCTCCATAGGGTACCCAGTTTACGTAAAGCCAAAATGGTATTATAATTTACATTCTTTTACCTATCGGTGAAGCATTAGGAAAGTCACCATGACTAAAGGCAATTTCTTTAATCTTGAGTTTCTAGAATACCATAAGATGGAATGCACTAAGAGCCCTTAATTTACGAGACCATTCATGCTTGGTTAAGTCCTTGCCAAATAACCTCTTTGTAGAGGTGAAATATAAACCAAGAGTATAAGAACAAAATGCAAAATGTAGGACATCCCTCCTTTTTCATAATGAGTGTGGAAGAATAATACATCGAGAAAGCAAAGTAGGAGTAGATCAATATTCAAAACTTTTACGGTCCAAAATACATTCATCGAGGTTTCTCCATAAGATTTTGTTTTAGATTATACAAAGAGTCATTTTTCAAGTTCCAAAGTCTTACCTCCGAGAGTCTATCCTCACAAAAGATAATACCGGTTCTCAACCTAATCTAGGCGAAGTCGTCGCCAAAAACTCATAAGGATGTTAAACCCTGGCCATTGACATCCTTCTTTCTAACGTTTAACATTTTGAAATTTAAAGTCAACCAACAATAATATGATAACATAAAATAAAACAATAAGTAAATAAACAAATAATAAACCAATAAAATAAACATGGAAACAAAACATGCCATAAATAGAAAGACCCTACAAACCAAGACCTACAAATAAGGATAACTCTACAATCTAGGGTAGCTTCCACAGCGAGTCACCAATGTCACACCGACGGAAAATAAAAGAGTCGCCACTATTAATTTTTATCCTAAGGATGGGAAAGTAACGGATAACCCTAATTTGTTTAAAGATTATAGATTCGCGAGTTGATTAGGCAAAGGAATTTGTTAGAAACCCTCATCTCCCGTCTCAAGGACTCCATTTTTTATGTCAAAGGGTAAATCGGGATTTACTTAAAACTTAGTTTTCATATATTTATAAAAAGGTTTTAATTTTTAGTTAGGGACACGCCTTGGTTTTTAAGGCGCGTGTATAAGTATCTTTTTATGAGGAATTAGAGTCCTAATTCGTAGTTCATTTGTGTTTGGTTAGTTTTTTTTATGGATTGTGTAAATGCTTTCGAATTCTCCTTGAACCCAATAAAGAGTTTGAGCCGTAGTCTTAGCCTAAGTTCACAGTTAATATAGAAAGTATATCCACAATCCTTTTTAAAAATAAAGTTAATTTTGAAATTAAGTCGGTAAAAAAATATGATGTTAGGTTTGATGGGTTAGCTTAGAATGCATGACGAAGTTTTGAAAAAATAAGTTTGAATGATGCAAAATTGTTTGATGAATTGATAAAATGGTTAGTATTTTTAAAAATAGTTAATAAATAATTATTTTAATAGAAATATATAAAACATTTTTAATAATAATCAATATTTATTTATCAAAAATGGTTTTAAGATAAAATGTACAAAATTGTTTTAATGCATAAATGACAAGAAAATATGAGAAGAATTAATAATATAAGATATAAATTAATTGAATATAATAAAGTAATTAAAAATAAAATAAAATATTTAAATTAAAACAAAAGGTGTATTTTTAGTTTAGGGTAGTAAAACAGGGGTTGTTGTTAGTAAGCCCATATATTTGTTTTAAGCCCAGTATACAGGAGGATGTTGATTTATGTTTACGTAGTAAAAGGAAGGCGTGAATAAACATGGGCTTGGCCAGATAACGTTTGAGACCCATTGGCCATAGTGTGGGCAACCTGTGATTGATTGTAGTTGATATAAATGTTACAATATTAATGATATAAATGTTGAATAATAATAATAACGATAACACGTTATTTGACCTTAGTCCACCAAAACAAACATACGGATAGAAATCAAACAACTATAATAATGTAAAACAAAATGATTAAATTTGTGTTGACTTCGGTCAACTTTAAATAAATATAAATATTAAAACTAATTAACTTAATTTAATTGACATGGGCTCTCAACAATTCTCAATGGACCATTCAGATTTAAAGAAGAAATAATGAGCCCAGATACCACGTTTTAATAAAATGATAAATAGACACCCTCCTACGTTTATGAACAATGATCTTTAGCACAAAATGTTTGAGTCAGTATTATAATTTCAGACAAATGTAACACCAAAATTTTAATAAAATAATTTAAAGATTGTATGACTATTAATACCAATGCGGAAAATTTGGGGTATGTCATGTTAGAATAGGATTGACAAAGATTCAACCCTAAGCCCTTATATTTTTACTTTCATTTTGAATGTACTCACAAAATACATACAAGAGCTAGCTTGAGATCGTGTTTTTTCTTGATGACATATCTCTGCTTAAATTGCTGAATGATAACTTAAATGAGAGGAGTTGGAGCAGACCTTAGAAACGTATGACTTTTGTCTAAGTAGAGAAGTAAGACAAATATATAGAATATAAGTTTAGAAAAAGGAGAAACTTTTCTAACTTGGAGTGAAAGTTGAAAACTATATCATTAATCAAGTCACACCGTTTAAACATCTTAGGCATATAATACAAAATTCTAGAGGAATGAAGAAAATGTAAACCATCAAATTCAAGTTAAATGGATGATATGAGAGCCTTAAGATTTTATGTAACACAAAAATACCACTCAAATTGAAGAAGATTT